>WBND01000585.1:550182-624369 GCA_013398595.1 Tychaedon coryphoeus | reverse complement strand
TCTACTTGATAACTGCAGGGAGTGTTTTTAGCATCATTTTAATCACAGATCTCAAAGTTCCACCAAGGTATAATGCAGTTTATTTTACTACTAATGAAACATTCTTCCCTAAACACAATTTGAAATGCTTTGTCCTCTCCAATTTTAAGTTTCCAAAGACATTGGTGTTCCTGCAGCGCGCATGGAGCGCCTACACACAAGTGAATCTCACTGTCTGTAAATGCATTCCACAATTCAACTTAATGATTTCCCTTTTTATGAGTTAAAATATGTTTCCTAATCCTAAGTATTTCTTCAGGTGTCTTAGTGGTCAAATATTAGTAAGAAATAGAGCATGTCCTTTACACAGCTGATACACTGTTTAGGTTTATGCTTTGGAGAATACATTATATTTATCATGGCTCAATAGAAGACTTCTGTGATTCTTCAGTGTCCTATCTAGTTCTTTTCATTAACACTACTGACTTCTCCTGGGTTTGACTTTTTTGTAGGGAAAAGACTGGTTTAGGGTTCCTTCATGTTGTCTTAAAATAAACCAATTACTTTGAAGAATTTTTCTCAAGTAGTGAGAAGCCATACAGTTTGGCCTAGAGAATACAATACTGTAAAGTGTGCACACATATAGCTGTTCATGCCACATGAAACTGCACTTCTTTGAGTATAGACTTTCCTCTTTATTAATGATTGTGACCTAGAAAAACATCATTCCTTTTTGAGGCCACCCAGTTTTCTACACAGCATGACACGGGGGCTAAATATTTTTTAATTGCTGTCATTTGACATTGTTCAATAGAGTTTAGTTGTTTGAATCTAAGGAGCAGGTAGTGTTCAGATGAGCTAACATGTACGTATATCATATGTAAGTTAGAGCAGTAAATCTAAGAAACAATATTTTGAGGAGCTTTTCCCTCAGGACAAACAGGGAAAGAGGGAAACCCAGGGAGAGTACAAGTGATATGAAAGGAATTTCTACACCACTCTCCTTCCAGAGAGAGGAGGGAGAAATCATCACCATGAGGTCACAGGAAATATCTTAGCATACTAATTGCTTTTAGTAACTTCCTCTTCCTTCTCTTTGACCAAAACTGAAGTGGCAGAATTAGGACCAGACAATTTTTGGGAGAGTGACTTTAACACCAGAGAAAGGGGGTACATAACAGGAAGGTTTTTATAGCCTTTATAGTTGTATAGGTTTCTGACATATTATATCAGATAATTTGATATGTTTATTAAGCCATAATTAGCCAAATAATGATTGTTAGTTCCATGTTTTCTTTTTCACCCTCAACAAGCCTTTGAGTATGACATCTAAAAATAATGGAAAATTCAAACATGCTTTAAAGAAGGACATAATCAAATAGCTATCTGAAACCAAATGGGAAAAATAGATTAGGAAAAATCAGGCTGAATTTAAAAAAAAAAAAAACAATCCAGGAAAAATAAATTTAATTTCAATCTATGAAGGGAAAGTAGGCTTTGTAGGCTGAGACTTCTGAGAAAATTAGTCAGTTTGAAAAGATGTGTAAAACAAGCATAGAAATTTGTGACAATGAGTATTGCACAACAGCACAGTAATCAGGCTGGGTTCCACGTGAGCATTTTGCTAGGTGTTTCTGAACATATTGCCCTTGGAATGCCATGAGGAGTTTGAATATAAACAGGCATTTGATGCTAAGGAGGGGAGCAAGTAGGGACTCACAAATCAGGTTTGTGTATATGATCTCACGGGTGCTTTCTCACTGGTGTGTGGATTAGTGGGTTTTGGGGAGCAGCATGGCTGCACATTAAGATAGAAGCCACCTTCCATGTCTAACAAAACATGTAGGTAAATAAGGGAAGCTACTCCTGAAAGTGGTGGGTAGCATTTGTAACCCAGGCCTCCTGAAAGAGAGTAGGGAAAAGGGCACGTAACCAAGAATATTTGGCACATGAGGGAGCAGATGAGGGTGAGGATTTCTGGAGATTACTGATACAAGGGAGATGACATTTGTAGATGTTTACAAACATTTTGCAATTTTCCAATTTGATTCTGTATGTATAAATCAGAGATTGCTGGTTAATTGCTTTACATCAATCATTTGACTTAATTCACATGAGGAATACGTTCTAGTGACTGATGCTACAATAAGAAACAATAATTTGCTATGGCTCAGATAAAAAGCTATAGGTTTCAATGAGGAAGAAATTCAATCTATTGGAAAATCCTTCTGAAAGTAAGACAGTGAAACACTGGAGTAGGTTTGTACAACTGTCATGAATTGGAAGTTTCTAGGCATTCTGGAGGATTTCTAAAAAGTGATTTCAGAAATACGTATTGAGAAAGCATAGAGAAAGTGTGTTCAAAATGGGAAAAAATTTCCAAGATTAAAGTCAAAATAATTTATACAATGTGTATTCATTTAGCTTACTTTACCTTACACATTCAGGTAAATACATTAAGTGAAAATAAACAGGAGAGTTGAGATGGGACTAATAAAATTTTCCACATGGAAAGAAATAATAAAAAGGAGTGCTTTAGAATATGTAAGAATTTGAGAGTGTCTTTGAACTCATATCAGGGCCGTAAAGCAATAGTTCAGTGTTTTATTTATTTTGATGCAGTGAACATTATTGTAGAGTCTTTATCAGTTCATTAGCTCATTTACTCATATATTTTGAGAAAAGCAGACCCTCTTAACCCATCATTAATCTGATGGGGTGACTAGGAAAAAATTGTATTCATTAAAATGTCTTATCATGGTTTCAATTGCTGCAAAGCTGCAGGATGTTTCTGGTTTCTGTATTTGTGTATGTATAAATGAGACTGAAAGTAGCAGATATTTCTAGTACAGCCATTTATTCCATCCTGATAAGGTATTCTAACACAAGATCATGATCCAGGGAAGTATCCACTTTTAACAGAAGAGATCTCTCCTTTAAGCTGTTCCTAGCATCAATTTATATCCAGACAGAACAGATACAAAGCAAGATTACTGTAGAACACAAGTTCAGTCTAGCCCTTGGAGAATTAACACTCTCTGGCTACTCTACTTCCGGTGTTGTTCACACACCCACAGAACTAAGAAATTTGAGCTATTTTAATTTTTCAAGCACTGACCCTTTTCCCTCTTTTCACTACTATTTTCTTGATTTTCTTCCACTTGCCCAATCCTTTTCACTTCTCTAGGGAAGATAATCACAAGAGATTTCAATAAGACAGTGTTTTTGTAGAATCTGCATCTCTGATGAAATTGCTTCCATTTCATTAGTGGGTCAATTTTAAAAGAATGCAGGTTTTTTTCTCTTCATTCAAAGAGTATAGATAATTTGTGTGATTAATCTGGATTTTTTTTTTCCCAACTTTTTTGCCTTGTTTATGATTTGTCCGTGCTGAGTACTTCTGTTAAGGACTCTACACTGATACACAATATGAGGGGAATTTAGTATTCTTTTTAAAAGATGACATTTCAATGAATATTATTCCATTTACTGTTACCTTAAAATTTTCTGCATTTTTTACTGTCAAGTCCTTATCATGTTTTTTTTTTTTTTATGTACCGAAAAAAATCTTCTAGTCCAAAGTTTTCATAAACTTATCTCTACAGAATCACATGGCAATCTCAAAAATAAAACATTTTATTTTCATCCTTCCTCATTTCTCATTAGGTAAAAGTGGCTAAGAGATATGATCGCACTTAGCCTCAAGTCACCTCACCTTGTCTTCTTTAGTCACTGTACTTCATAATGAATATGTTCTTATCTTTACTACGTAACAGTATTATAAATTTAAATTTATTTCCATTGTTATTTCTTTAATTACATTTTATTTCATCCACGTCTTCACTACTCACCCACTGTGAGGCTGAGGAACTTCACAATTAGAATAGCAGGAAAATAGCAAATAGTGACAGCAATATTTGCAGCCAAGCTACAAATTTTAGTGAATAAAAGCAACCTAAGTAAAGAACCTCTCAAAAAGAAGTGGCAGCAGGATGACAGATTGTGGGGTGGTTAATAGTGTAAAGTGTATATTAAATTATCCTCAGAAGATTCTTTGAATAATTAAAAATATCTGCTTTTGGCAGATGCTCCAACCATGAAGTTTCCTGATCATCTGGATCCCACAAAAATTTCATACAAGGTTTCAGACTGAGGGAATACATTTTGATATTTATTAGGTGTTTCTTTACGCCCTGGTGCTGCCAAAGCAGATTATTTTACACTAGATGACATGCACTGCTAGAGCAAGGTGTTGTATTTATTTTGTTATGAAACAGCAATCATAGCTATCAGTAGCATTATGGGAAATATTTCTGCTTAATAATTTGAGTTTCTGGGTTTAGGGATCTCTGGTCTTAGAGGCAGCAGGAGTTCTGTTTCTTGAGAGGCGTCTTCTTTGTTCTAGTTATGTACAAATAAGACACATTTGCATTTTATCTAATGGAAAAAATTATTGAAATACTTTCACATTAGGAATATTGAGCACACAAAATCAATATGTATTCTGCAGTAGTTATCCATTTTTCAGCCTGTGTATGGTACAATAATTCTGCAATAATTCTGTACTACTGTCTTTCTAAACCAACAGAAGTTAGCAGTTTTCTATAATACAGTTATCCTCTTCTTTTTAGTGATAGTTAGCAACTGAAATAAAAGTGATTTAAATTCTCTTTAAATCCTAAAAAATAGGTGAAGACACTTTTATTGATTTGGACTTAAAAGAATTGGGGAAATGGCTTAAGCTAAACACAAGAGTAACTCTCAACTTTCTGATTCTTTAAGACACTTAAAAAAAGCCTCCTTTAATTAAATGGATATAACGTAGCAGTCCTAAACTTATCCACTGCAAGAACTTTTACTTGCATGCAGAAAAAAAAAGGTTGGTTAAGACCATAAAAATAATTTTTTAAAAATTGAAGTGTCTGAGCCTCATTCACTATTTGTAGTTCTGATTCTAAACTGATACCCAAACCACAATACTTAAAAAACCTATTGATCTAATGAATTCTTTTATACAACCTGAACTGTAGTTTTATTTATTACTATATGTTTGGATTTAGACTTAGCAATTTTTTTCTTGCAGATAATATGTTAGAGCTATTAGAGCTATGCTAGACCTCTTATCACTGAAGCATATATTTGAGTAGATGAAGCATTAGTGTGTTTGTCAAAAATGTGATGGTGAGCACCACCCTCTGTCAGTAGCTGTCAGTGAAGGAAAAAAAATTTCTGTTGCTTCCAAAAAATTTCCAAAGGTGTCCTCAGTATGTGAAGGGCCATGTTTTCCTTCACAGAGTAACAGCAGAAAAACTAAAAACAGAAATGACATAAAATAGGCAGAGTTAGTGCCAGTTAGTAACATTTTTCTTTTTTATAACAAATATTATTAAAACTGAAGATAACTGAAAAACTAAATAGATTTTAAAATGACTAGTTCCACTTTGGAAAGAAAATATTAAGATTCTGGTTTGTTTGCTGCCAAAACAGATTGTTCTTACATAATTTAACATTCATTTTCTTTTAAATTTGGGTCTCTTTGATTTCAATGTGTTTTGAAAATAAAAATAGGAATATCTACAACTAAAAGCTCTTACATTTCAGGATAAACTATTTCTAAAAAATGAGTTAAGATATTAGATAGTAAGAGCAAATGGGTGCCTGAATTCTAAGATACATTAAATTTTCAAATGTTCTATATTTAGGGATATAATTTTTTAAATCCCTGAATGTGTTTACATATTTTCAATATAAAATTTCTAAAACAATCACTCTGGAAGTGTCCTCACCTAAGGATTTTGTTGACAAGCCATTTTTTATTTCACTACATAATCAGATGCTTATTAAAGGCTTTGGCTTCTTTTTTCAATTACTTCGTTTATTCTTTTACAACCTATTTGCCAGATATTCAGTCTTCAAATAAAATATATTCTATGAATAACCTAATGTGGTCTTCTAACAGATCAAAATTTAAACTCTCCCAGAGATTTCTGAGTCATTGTGTGGAAAGCATCATCTGATAGATGGGAAGGAATTTAGGAGCCAAATTTATAGCAGTGAAATACCATTATGTGAGCAATATGACACAAAGTTCCATTAGGTAAAACTCATCATAATAATATTAAGCATTTTAGTATAATATTAAAGGGCATTCAAAACTCTTTGGTATATCATCCTTCTCAGAAATATCAAACTAGTTTTTGCCAAATAATGCTGTTGATAATACCAGTTGATGTAATTTTGTATTGTTAAAAAGATACTTTCCATAATTTTGTTTTATTTTATTTTATTATATTTTATGATAAGCTTTTTACTTTTTTCAAGTAATGATGCAAAGTTGGTTAATAAGTAGTTTTAGGCACAAACCATACTTTGAGGTTGTTTTAACAAAGAAGCTAAAGAGTAACTTCTCTGGATGACTTCAACTTTTGCCTGGCTTCCAAATGATCCAGCTGGCACATGGTAATTTGTGTTGGGAAGTTAAAATCAGCCAGATTATGACCCAAGTCATTCTATAGCCCTGCATACTATTGGTTACAATGAACTAGTATATATTAAGCTTTTCATAAGCCACTTCCATGGCCTTTTAGATACAAACACTTCATCTTAACCTAGCTTTCTTGCTGAAAAAATAAAATGCTTTTTAAATTACACCATATTTATTTCATTATATTATAAGAATTCCTTTTTATGTTCTTGCACCTCTTGGAAGTATGGTAATAAGATATTTGCTTATATTTGCTGTTCCTCATAACAAAAGCCAGATAAATGTAACGGTGAAGGAAGTAATAAATCTATCTGAGTTTATGGCTTGGCCCCGTTCAAGTAGCAAAGTTAATACAAAATATTTCTTCAAGCACAAAAAGGATAAAATGTGATAAAACTAAAATAGCTAAATGAACCTAGAGGAAAAATGTATCATGCCCTGTTAATTTTAGACAACATATTTTTCTGTAGAACACCCTCACTGGGGGTTAATACTTATTGTTTTCTTGAAAGCAATTACTCTACTGTGCAGTACATTAAACTGCAGAAAAACCACACCAATAAACAGGAATAATAACAATCCTTTAAAGTGTCCCCAGTGTGCTGTGATGTATCCATTGCTAACTCACATATTAAATCTAAACTGTTCAACAAACACTGTAGAATACATCTGCAGGACTTAATCCAGCTTTTCTCATTTAGCATTCTTAACAGCAAAGAACTAGCTGCAACACTGCAGTTTCAACAGCAACTCTCAAAAAGTTTATTTAATTTTTCAGGAAACAATTTTAGAAACTAAGCCTTTGTTGAAAAATCAGATACATGACTGAATAATAAAGCACCATAAAGTAGAACTGTTGGCCTTTGTCTTGCAAATTATTTTGTATTGCTACTACTGGGTCATTGGAACTAGGCAGCCTTCACATTTCAGTCTTTTCACTCTCGACTATGAAAAATATTATGTTATTTAAATCTGCTAATAAAGTGAGTGCTATATCTTTAATAATCATATACTGCAAAAGGAGCTTTCTGGAACTCATTATTGTTTTTATGACTTTATTTCCGTTCACTGTTTATTTCCATTCTATGATATCTGAGGAAGAGTGAGACCATTTCATCTTTGATGATTTTGGATTTCTAAACAATGATGGAAATTTTAACTCTTCAGTTGATAGGTTAAAAAAAAACCCAAAACACCTCCAGAAATTCTGAGATCCTTCTAATGATTTCAGTATGGTCAAAGTACATATGAATTTTATTTACTGCATTGAACTAGGCTTGACAAACAGCCAATAACTGACCATTCTGTAGGTGAAGAAATTTTTCTTAATATCCATTCTAAACCTTCCTTGGTGCGACTTGAGGCACTTTCCTCTTGCCCTATCACTTGTTACTTGGGAGAAGGGACTTACCTACCTACAACCTCCTTTCAGGTGGTTGTAAAGAACATTAGGGTGTCCCTTCAGGCTGGTTTTCTCCAGGCTAAACAACCCCAGCTCCCTCAGCTGCTCTTCATGACATTTGTGCTCCAGACTCTTTGCCACCTTTATTGCCCTTCTCTGGATATGTTCCTGCACCTCAGTGTCTTGAGGGGACAGAACTGAATGTAGTATTTACACATAACATATTTATAATCTCAGACAACTGGCCTTGGCCCATTGATCCAACCTGTCCATATCACTCTGTAGTGCCTTCCTATCCTCCAGCAGACCAACACTTCCCAATTTAGTACATCTGTGAACTGACTGCAGGTGTGTTCAATCCTTAATCTGTATGATAAAAAGATATTAAACACAACAGAGCCCATTGCTGTGCCCTGGGGAATAGGGTCTACCTCCCACTGTCCCCAACACTCTCACTTAGCTCCTGCTGGGGTGGAGGAGTTCCTTTAGATGTCTCACCCCCATGCTGTGCTCGGACCTGCAGCGCAGCCAGCACACCCTGCAGCTGTGCCTGTGCTGGTGGCTGCAGAGCTCAGAGATGCCGTGGTGTCTCCTCCTCTTGCATGCCCAGTGCCATACCATGCCCTGTTTGCCCACCCTGTGGGTGGCACTCCTGGCAGCTGAACCCTCAGGCCTTCTTGCATGCATGTGGGGGGCTTGGCTGCTGCTGCTGCTGGCCCCAGCCAGGTCTATCCAGTGCTCTCATGTCAGCTTGTGGCTCCTGTGAGCTCCCGTGGCTCCTCCTGAGGCTCTCCTGCTCCAGGAAACCCCCTGTGTGCACCATGCTGGAATGCTCACTGCTGCTCATGCCAACACCAGAGGCACTCCTCTTGGCTACTAAGGTAATGAACACATTTATGTAGTCTGATGGAGTAAACCTGGTTATAACTCCAAAGCTGCTCATCAGAGTTCAGAAATAATGCAGCATTCTACTGCATGCTATAATCCAGCACTTTTGACAGATTATGTAAAAAACTGAGCATATCCTGAGATTGCTATCTGTCCACAGAAGTTATTACAAGGTTCAGAAATTTTGCACAGAAAATTCTGGCCTGAGCTTTTTGTTTTTTGGTTTTTGTTTGTTTGTTGGTTTTCTTTTCTTTTCTTTTCTTTTCTTTTCTTTTCTTTTCTTTTCTTTTCTTTTCTTTTCTTTTCTTTTCTTTTCTTTTCTTTTCTTTTCGTGTATGTGATTTATAGAAAGCCAATTATTCAGCAAAAATAAAGAAAATGTTGCATAGCAAAGAATTCATCAATATAATTTTTTTAGGCAATATTACCACACTTTTCAATTGTTGTTTTAGATATTCCTATACCACTACTGCCTTTAGCTGTTTAGGTCTCTTCTTTCCATATTGAAAATTTCCACTCCTGAATTATATCAAATATTTGCATCCTTCCATTTTACGAGCAAGGGTAGGACTTGATAATGAATAAATTAAGATGTTAACTAGTTTTTGTTTAAACAATATGATTTTTGATCCAAATTGCAATACTTAATACTAGTTCCTCTGAAAGCTGCATATTTTGGTCAGAAATAATCTGTTCAATAACTAGGCTGAAATTGTAAAAGTTATCTCACACTATCAAGAAAAAAAGATGGTTTGTGAAACTGTCTTTCTTCGGTGCATTCTTCAGACAATTCAACTTACATTTCATCAACCTGTTTCCAATTTCTTTCTATAACTCTTGACCAGCCTCTAGAGACCTCATTAATAATTACATATTAGGTTATGAAAATCTGCCTTCTTTTTTAAACTTACTAAATTTAAAGCATGTGATTGTAAAGTCAGAATTCTCAGAGTGTATGGATGTATAGAAATAATTTGTTGCAAGTTCAAAGCTATATATAATGTAGGAGAAAACTAAATTTGGTATATATTGTTATAAGTCTTCAGCAGCCCTAACCAAGTCTGTGAATAACATTATATGATGTATTGTCTCACTTTGCAACTACATTACAACAATAAAATAATAGATAATTTGCCAATTGATTTCTTTTGGCATTTTAATCTAAAAAATATCATGACTAACTGTATTATATAAAATATTTCCATTTGTATAATTTCTGAGTTTTCTTGTGCTTTGCTTGCAATTGCCTTCTGCTATATTGTACATGGGTTTATGTCATATCAAATTAAAAGAACTGAAAAATTGCCCTTTGTGTGACTTTAATTTCTGCTCAGATCTCAGATTAGTTATATTTTATTTACATGAGACCTGAATCAAAGCCACTTTTGGTTAGTAAGAGTCGATTTTTTAGTAAGAAAAATGGTTTTAGATTAAGGTTTTATTGTTTAGGTTAACCCTAGGTAGATCCAGGAATCAATTACCAAGCATTACCATTGATATGAAGGAAAAAAATTCCACCTTTGAGCTATATTATAAAAGTAACATTTTCCTCCCCCAAGCAATATTATTTGGAGTTAATTTGCAATTTCTTGTAGCAGTAGGCTTGAGGATCTCACAGAATATCACAGGTTACTAAATATGGGTTACATAATATTTCAAGATTTATCAAGGGGCAATACAGAAGCTTAGTTTGTGTCAGTATTAAATAAAACTACTTCAATTTGCACAAAAACCAAGATTTCTGCCAGAATTGTTGCATCCTTAGTAAAATTCTCATAGGTTTTGAAAAACAGCTTTCTGTGACAAGGAATAAAGTAGTAATAGCACAATAGCTCAATCTGTGAGGGCGAGATTGGTCTCTTATTCACAATGATTTCAAATTGCCAGAAGGGACTGACTGCTGTAAAATGTCTTTGTGGGAAACATCTTCAGCAAAATTGAATAATAATGTTTCTGTGGGCCTTAAGCATTTTGTGAGAGATATGTGTTTTCCTGAAGTCATTTCATTTTCATAATCATCAAAAGGTGTCTCAATACAGCAAAACCATTCTGTCTTATACAAATGATCCTGGATACCTCCTGAGAAACATTTCTTTATACAGAATGTATAAAGAAGCCCCATTCAAGTAAGGAATTTAAGAAGAAAATGTCTGGCATTTTCATATTTTGTTCTCATTTCTGTTCTGAAAAGCTTGAAAAGTATGAGAAAGAACAATCTGGGCACACGTGGATTTCTGTGATTAGGCATTTTATACCCACTTTTCAACTTCTATTCCTTAATCCTGTTATTTGCACTGCAGGTACTTACTGAGAGTAGCTTTCATTATAGCTGGAGGGTTCTCCAGGGAAAGCTCTGAAAATCTGAAGCTCCATTAGTACCATTTTTTATTTTGTACTTCTCAGCCTATGAAGTTGATTGAAAAAAGCATTTTTTAATACACACATTTAAAATATGAATCTTTTTATCCCTGGTGTCAAAATTCATCCTGTTTCATTTGATAGACCTTTAAAATACTACTCTGAATTTTTGAAATCAGCAGGCAAGAATGTTTATAAAATCGAAGAACCCCTGGGTTATCTCAAAGGACAATGCAAATTAAAATTTATTAAAAATTTCATGTGTGATAAACTGCATTAAGGAATCATTATGCTTGTCAGAGGCAAAGAGGAAAAAGAGGATAATATCTTCTAAGAAAATCTCTTAACAGATTTCGGAAGTGTTCAGCCACAGTGAGATTTTTCCCTCTCTGACTTTAGTTGTCTTCTTGCTTCTACCTCCATGAGGTGATTGAGCATATAAGAGGGTTTTGTTTGTGTAAAGATGTACAAAATGGCATTTTCTAGGCTTATGGAAAGCTGATTTACAGAAAAAAAAAAAAAAGGAAAAAAGGAATGTCCTGTTTCAGGGAGGAGAAGAGAGGTAGTGTCGCTTTAGCAGTATTTCTGTGTTGCAGAGATTTTTCATGCTGGTTTTGAGGATTTAACATCTTTTGTGTCTGATTTTCCTCGTAAACAACCTGAATTTTATCTGACAGCAACTCATCTGCCCTTTTAGTTAAGAGATGAACCCTTGCCATTTTAGCTATTTAATGTCAGTCTTAGGGCATCACAACATACTTGAATAGGGAAGACAAAGCTTCAAGTGTGCTGGCTAAATCTAGGTGTTAATGCAGGATTTTCTTCCCCAGAAGAACAGGACAGTTCACACCAATATTTACAATGATACCACATGAAAGCATCATTCATTGGATACCACTGCCATCCTTCAGTACAGTCACAATATTGTCCTAAATTAGAGTGGCTTTCACCCATCCAGTTGGGTTTAAGTTAGATACAAGATTGTAGATGGATAAAGGACAAGCAATGGTAGTATACAATGAGCATGAATTAATTTGCTTCTAACACATGAAGATCCTGAAGATCCTACAACTCTGGCAGATGCAAGACTACTCATTCAATGATTGTGTCTTGCTAGAAGAATGTCTAGATGCCATTAATAATGGATTTTCAAAACGACCTTTGTGTTTAAACGCTAGCTGTGCTTTTTTCTAAACCAAGAGTGTAAAAATTGAAATAACAAAGTTGTAATGCTGGTTGATGATGCAGCTCCAAAATAAAATCCCTTTCCAGTATGTCCACTGTGTTTAAACTATTGAGTTTGTGGTGTGAGCAGCATCACTCACAGGGGTAAGCATCCTTATTGAGCTTCCGGCAACACACAATACTCAATTTTGTTCCATGCTACAAAACACATGAAAGATACATAACTTGAGAAAGAAGTCTATCAATTGTAAAGGATTTTTGAAAAATATGAATGAAGATCATGCTCCTATGGTTTTAGAATCACTGCACGTTAAAAAATCCTGCCTCAGGCATAATACATGCAGTCTAATGCAAGCTATAAAAACTCTAAACAAACAACAAAAAAAAGAGCTGTCAACATTGCCCAAATCCAACACAGATACACCGTGGTAACACCAGACAAGATGCTTCTCTGCTCTAATTTTGCAACTTTTTTTCCTTTGCACTTTCTGCTCTGTTGCTGTGGAAAAACATTACTGAAATGCCTTCAAAGCTGAACAACTGACACTTTTCATTTCAGAAAAAGGAAAAAAAAATAAAAGAAAAAGTTGTTCTTTTACGCTTGTCGATTTCTGCTCAATTCTTCTGCTGTCTGCAGGTCATCTGCAATGCTAATCCAGAGCACTAACCAGCCAGTGTGAGCAAAAAATGTCAAAAAGGAACAAAGCCCATCAGGTTTTGTAGCAGGTAATTATTGTACCCATTGTAGCAGGTAATTAGTGTCTTATTTTCCATATAAGCCAAACAATAGGCTAGTGTTCTGAGAAGGAGGAAGAAATTTGAAAGCCATATTTTTGGTCAGCTTTTTGATTAGCTTTTCAGCTTCTAAACCCCTGCCTGCTCTTTTGAAGTACTGTCTTTCCTAGCTTTTGCAGTTAAGGAAGTATATGCAGTTCTGTAAGTTTCATTCTATTTTGCCTTGGAAACAGAGTTCTACAGGGTACTAAGTTAATATGAAATAAATCAAATCAAGAAATGAATGGATTTTGTGATCAAGGTGAAATTGAAAGAAATTAAACATTCTGAGGCAATGTTAGTTTTCAGCATTCACAGCTGCCAGTGTTTTCCAGTCAATCCCATCTGTCTATAACAAACAACCAGTTTTCCAAAATGATAAATCATATTTAAAAACTAAATTATTGGAAGAAATAAATCTGCAGAGACATACGTAATAATTGTCTGAGTAGGAGCGTTAGATACTATAGATCAATTTATTAGCAATAAATATGTCCAAGCCTAATAAAAAATAGATGTTGAATTGCATAGAAAACACAGTTGGTCATAACATTCATTTATATATTGTATAGATTTTACAGAACAGCACTAGGCACTTTCTCAGGTTGCTGTCAGGTGCACCCTTGCATTACTTGTCCTACAAGAAACTTATAATAATCGATCTAAGCCATGCCAAACCAAAGATGAACTGTGTACTGGATAACATGAGAGACTAAAAATGTAGAGAGCTTAGATATAAAGACCATCTTCTGCAGAATTTGTGTGTGATCTTGCTAAGTTGAGCAACCCACATGAATTTATTTCCCCACTTGTAAAAAGGAAATTATGTTTGTCTCGTAAACAGAGAGTTATGAAGTTCAGTCTATCTTTGTCAAGAATCTTGAAATTCTTGTATACCACACATGACATTATCTTTTTATTCCTTCATCTTTTATATAAAACAAAATTTGAGCTGTGAAAGAGTGCAATTTGGATGCTACAAATTAAATTAATGTGAAATCAAAAGTGTTTGACCAATGTTTATTATGCCAGAACTAAAACTACTTGGAAAATTGCTGTTGGAATATTTTTCAATAGGAAATGTCAACAAAACTAATGTTTTAAGTCTGAAATTTTGAAGCATTTGCTCTTTTTTTTGGTCATGAAAATAAAAATTAATTGCAGAGAGGTAATGAGCTAATATGAACCAGGAGTACTTTTTTTCTGCCAGTGATGCTTTCAGCAATTTCATTTGCCACCAGTAAGACTGGCAGGAATTTTGGGCAGAAAGCAAGCCAAAATATTTCTCTTTATGTCTTTCCAAACGCAAATTTTCCTGGGAATCCCTTTGCTCATAAAAGTCGTATTTTTAGTTTTTATCCTGAAGTGGGATGACAAGCATTTCAATTATTTTAAAGGGATATTTTTAATTTTCAGTTTCTGTTATACAAAAACCCATTAGGCAAGTAATAGACTTAGATATTTCTGAACATCCTGCTAGTCACTATATATCCATACATCATTGAAGAACTTTGATTCAACAGGACAAATCAACTGATACCTCTATAGTAAAAGGCAGGAGCTCTGAGTAGTGAATTATCAGAAAATACAAGTACTTTCTATGTGTCTGACCTCTTCAGAGTATGAATTTCCATTGCACTAGATAAAAAATGTAAAGTGTATTTTAAGAATCCCAGACACATTGCAACACATTCTGCTGTCTCTAGTATCTGTTCAATATCCTGGGGGACTTTGTGAAAGTAAGGGAAAATGTAGGTTAGAATGTGACAGGATGTAATTCGGAAAACATTCACAGATTCACTTTCTTCCAGTTTACATTAAATTGGTGCAATTTTCCTAGAAACTGTTGCTGAGAAACTTCTATGACATATTATGTAATTGTTTTTTACTTTCACAACATTTCTATTTCTAAAACTGGAGGAGCAAGAGGAAAGGTGGCATCCTCTAGTAGTTTCATCCTTGGATTTATGAGACAATTTTAAAATTATTTTAATAAAATTTAAATCCATAAAAAAACTTTTACACTGAAACCTTATGACATGGAGTTATATTTGTAGAAAAGACTCAGTATTTTATAGAGAAACCAAAAGAATGTTCAATTGCGGAACATCATAAAAGAACTAGTTCATTCTTTAAAATATTATACCATCAAGGATATAAGTTTTCCCACAGTTGAAATTCTAGCAAGTTATGTTTCTATACTAAAGAATTTCAGTTCAATTTTCCAGCAGGCACACATTCGCATTGTGTTTTTCAAACTGCAACACTGAACTGTGTGCTCGTTATGAAATCATATCTTGTCTGGAAAATGCACCTTTGTCATTATAGCTGGGAACTCAGAGGGTCCTATTGTGTTGATAGGTACTCTAAGAAAGTAATTCCCCTCAATTAGGTATGACTTGGCAACAAAAAAAAAAAAAAAAAAAAGTGAATTCTTGGGTTATAAAGGCTTTGCCACATGGAAAATACTTTGCACTTACAGTCCTGCATTTGCTTACTGCTGCTGTTCCAAATGAACTTCTTTTGTCTTTCTTATTCCCAGTATTCATACCAGATACTTTGAGAAGGTTTAACTGCAAACTAAACATTGAATATTACAGCTGCAAAACCCAGGTGCTCTGCTGTGATATACATTCTCTAGCAAAAGCATCTGGATGCTTGGCTGGCTGCACCATGGAAAGAACTGGCTTTAATGTTGCTTGTGTTGGCATCCAAGGAAATTGCCTAAGGATCAGTCTGCTGTGGGGCTGGCTGGGATATGCTGCCCAGCTGGAGGCCATGGTCCTTTGATAGGCCTGTCATTGTCAAGAATTTGACCAAGTTTGTATACTTAAGAAAAAAAATCCCGTTCAAATTTCTCATGATCTCTTCCACATGTAAAGTCTTATTAGAGTATAAAGGATCTTGTACAAAATCACTGAGTAGAGATATAAACAACTTATAAGGACCCACTACTTTGGCTAGCTCTTTCACAATCCATATACTACACAATATGCCATAGAAAACTGCATTCCTGTGTTGTGGCAACCTTTTATTCAAAATAAATCCATTGTGAGATAACTGATTTACATTTATATATTTTAAACTGGAATATAAATAGCCTCCACAAAAAATCCACCAAAATGTACTTGAATTGTTGAATGAAATAACCTGATGAACTAAGTTTGGCAAAGTCTATCAAACATACCTCTTATGGCCATATAAACTGAAGAATGAAAATATTTCTTTTCACTTAGACACTCAAGAATATACACAAGAAGTTCAGGAAACCTCTGGTAAAGACATGAAATTAATTGTGAAATTGAAAGGATTAATAGTATTGGGTCTATGCATATAATAAACCTGGGAAAGAATTTTTTCTTCAATTACTAATGATTTCTTAGAGTTTATTTTTTTTTCTGATGTCTTTTTCAAATTAAAGACACTCAGTAACAAAAAAGACCAAACAACAGTCCTTAATCCAAAGTGAGTGCACAACTCAGACTTCTTCTGTGCACAGTGGAAATATTGGCAAAACAGCTGTGTTCTTAGGATTAATGAGTATGTATATGCTTTTTTCCTTCCTCCAATGATTGCTAATGTTTCTTAGTTTCTCCATTTTCTTGCACCTTCTACAGCTGGAAACTTCTTGTGCATTGCCCTAACTACAGCAGAGATGCATCAAATACTTGCAGTTCTACATCACTGGTTTGGAAACTCTCCTCCATAAATCCTTTGTTAGGGCAGAGAAGTGGGTGCAGAGATCATTTGAACACTCTACTGCAGTTTGCCAGCATCCCAGTTTCATGTAGCTTGTAAGGTGACTACAGTGAGCCTAATTTTAAATTACAAAATGTATAAATATGCAAAAAAATCTTGCTCTGAATATGTAGAGGCTAGTAAAAGTATTCTCTCTACATTAAAACCTCTTTTTCTTTTCCTGGAAAGTGTTTTATTAATATGACAGGGAATGAAGAAAAAAAAATCACTACCTAAAGGTGATTCCTTTGGCTTCCTTTGTTGAAAATCTCCATGCAGGTCAGACAGAACTCCTGCTAGGACAAATATTATTATGATTTTGAGAGGAGAAACAACATGTACAAGTTGCCAGATCAGATTTATAAACAATAGGAAATTATCACTGACATTGTGCCATGACATTCTCTAATAAACTTATAAAATATTTCTTTAATGTTTTCCTGATATGTTATCCCATAGAAATTACACATATTATGTATATAATATTAGTTGTTATTTCTCCATCTCTTTCTGAATCTGCTGGGAACTTCTTAGGTGAAAAGAAAAGAATATCACTCACCACTACTCATGGTCTCTTTGATTAAGCATCCATGCGATAATGAAAATATAGTCACATTTTCATCATGCTAGTTTAAAACTTCCTAAAACTCAGGTAGCAGGGGAGCAAAGCACAAAGGTTTGGGCTTTTTTCCTATGTATTCATATACCTTAACATTCAATTGGGAAACATATTCAATGGTTTAATGATGCAACTGGATGCCCAGAAAGAGCCCAGACCTCCCCAGTTTAATGGAGGTTCAGCACTGTGTGTGGGCAGCTGTACTGCTTCCAAGACTTTCGGGACATAAGGATCTTCAGCAAGAGAAAGGAATAAGTTGGCATCACTTAAAGACTGTCCCTTAAACACCTTGAGGTCCTGGATCTAAGCCTACTGTGGCAGAGTGTTCCAACAGGCTCATCCCAGCTGGACTCTGAGTTGTAGAGCCAGTCCAACTCCCAGGGAATCAGTTTTTCACACTGATCTTTTATGCCCATTAGGGCAGAAGGAGTATAATGGGCCCTTTCCAGATGGCATTCTGGTGCAGTGCTACATATCAGCTGAAACCTCATGCTGGCAAGGCCAGAGTCTTGCTTTAATGAGTCACTTATTCCAAATGTGGGTAAAATAAAGCAGAAACCTAAGTGACCCTGCAGGAGCCAAACTAAGTCTGGCATGACTATTGCTGACATAAAGTTAACAATCCTGCCTCACCAAAACAGGTTTTTTGCAGACACACAGAGAACTGGAGCTCTCCATATAGCTCTTTCCAGTAGCCACATAAAATTTTCTATTTCTAATGGTCTCTGCTCCACAATTACTGGCCAGCTCTTCCAGTTTGGATTGCTTGGCACACTGCAATTTGGGGGACAAAGGCATGCCAGGAACCATTTGAATAGTTTAATTCAATGAAGTAATTCCAGTGCATGGCAATGGTACCCATTGCTGCTTAATGTACTACTATAGACACTATGTATTTTCTAGGTTTAGTCCTTAGCCCAGCTCCACATTTTTCAAGTTAGTGGAAAGTTGATGGCAGTCAACATTAGGCAATAAATGCTACTTCCATATGGTAGAGAACATTGTGCTATCATTGTGCTATCTTGCTTTTCTATAACTTTTAACAAATTCTTCTTTTAGGTGAAAAACACTTTGCACAATTTTGCAGGGATGATGTAATTAGAGGGCTCTAATTGGGAAAAAGAAAAGTGAAGGATTTTCTCTACATCCATTGTTGCTAGAAAGCGCCCTTTTTACTGAAGTAGCAGAGATATCATCAATGGCTATATTAAAGTACTTTATCCTTCCAATTTGTTTACACAAATAATTACAAAAGAATTTAGCAGCTTTGCTGACTTGTAAAGTTGCAGCTGTCTTTTTCCTTCCCCTGCAGAGTGGAAGAAATACTGTGATAACACCTTATCTGGTGTAATCTCTTGACACTTATTCTTTAACTGTTTAGATACACATTTTTTTCTGTTAGCCTCTTTCGATATGATAGCAATGGGGAGGGAATGTAAGATCTGAGTAGTGCTGGTGTTTCACTGCCTAGCTTCTAATTAAAGAGAAAAGAGTGCTTTTCCTATCCAATTTGACAGGTCTTATGCAAATTCTGTGCTCAGCATTCAGTCCATCAGACATGCAAGACTGCTGCAGAATTTCTAAAGGATTTTGTACAATCCTTTGTGCCTCCTCTTTTGATTAACATGGTATTTTAGTAAAGAATAATTTCTTGAATGTTTAGCAATGAGAAGAGCTTTAAAAGCACAACATACTACAAAACTTACTTGAAATATACATTGGGCTAAATTTGATATAATACACAATGCAAATGTTGTATCCAAGACAGTAAAGGTTTAATGACTAAAATAACTTTTCTATTATTTCTTCTGTAGTTTATAGCATTAAAGAACATGAATTTATATTAAGTTTATTGAATTACTGGTGCAAATTAAAAATGACTTCTCTAAAATCCTGCATTTATAGATCAATGATGAAATAACAAACCATCTGTTCCACCAGATTTTTTTTTGTTTGCTTTTTCTCATGTGTTGATTTCTGTGTTCATAGCAAGTTAGAGACTTGGCAGTTGTCGACACTTAAAAATTATCTGCAGGAAAATGCAATAATGCATCTATATTGATTTCCAATGAAGAAGTTGTATGAGTTCCCTCTGAACTATTTCCAAGAAAGTTATCTGGCTGAGGTTCGATTCACATCTTTTAATGTTTTGTTGTTGTTGTTGTTGCTTGTATTATTGTTTTCTGTGAGTGTATTCATCAGGGTTTATCGTTTGTTTCAGAAATGAGATAAAATTTTAAAAAGCCTAAGCTATAGAAAAACTGTGCAAATGAGTATTAAAAAATTTCATGAACCTTCTATAGAAAATTAAAATGTTGTGTCAGCATTGTGCGCCTAATTCCAGTAGGTTTCGTCTGGACTTTTGTTTAAATCTCCATATCTCAATGGGTGAATTGTTCATAAAAGTAGGTAGAAACTAACAAAACAGTGGCATTTACCTCATACACAGGCACTAATACAGATTATACATTTATGGAATATTTAAATTCAAAGAAAAATGGTGGAAAGACATTTCCAAAATGTAGAAATTGCATCACGCCTATGTAAACAGCTTGCATCTTACTCAGTGTGACAGCACTTACATCCAGAAGTTTTGCTAGATTTTAATAAGTTAATTTTTTTTTCTTGGCTTTTGCTGCAGCAAATCATGAGAAAATTATCAATAGTGTGCAGAGAGTTTGGAAGGGAGCTGAGAGGTTGCTGTGTAATAAGCCACCTTCAGCAGATGCTGCTCATCTCAGGGAAACAGTGTATGTACTAGAGGACACAATGGTAGAGGTTCTACTATAAGTATGCAAACCTTAAAATCCTTCAAATTGTTAAATTCCCAGGTACAAATCTTAGATTCTTGTGTGTAGAAACTGTCAGGACTGGTTCATTCTTCTAAAACATATTAGGCCCAAAGAAAAATTTTACATTTTTCTGTGGAAATGTTTTCATTACTGTTGAATAAGAAACACATTCAGACTTACACTGGGTAGTTGGGGGTGTGAAGGTGGTGGAATTAAATAAGTAAAATCTTCCCTGATGGAAGATTCAGTTTGGAAAATGATCAGTCCTTTGTATTTAACTTATAAAAAGATGAGGATAGAATAGTTTATCACTACAATAATTCCATGGGAAAAAATTATCAGTTTCTTACTTTAAGCTGAAAATCTGCTGCAGCAAGAAATTTCTCAACCTCAAGGAGTAACCTTGAGAGGCATCCCTATTCAAGTGGAGGTCATGGCATGCAGGATCTTAGGGAGAAGGGGAGGGTAATCACACCACCACACTGTTCTAATTGCATAGCTGTACTCGAGATTTTCACTTTTCTATAAAAGTGACATAATTTGAAAACCTCCATTTGATTTGTAGAAACTTTCCTAAAATATACAAGACCTGCCTTATCTTTTGCATTAAAAGGAATTTTGGCAACTTTGTATCTAGCATGTAAAAATAAAGTACCAATTAAAGAACTTCTCATGATTGAATTAAGAAGATTTTTTAACACTGCCTTGGAAAAAATGCAGGAGAGAAAGTTGAATTTGTCAAAATAAATTAGTATCTTAAGTCCTAAATATAAAATATTCTTCTTATGGAAAATAAATCTGTGACAAATGATCATCACCCTCTGCTGCCCATGAACAAAATGTGAATGTGTGTTTTTGAAGTTAATCAGCTGCATTACTCAGTTTATCTGACTGTCAGAAAATTTCTGACCTTGCTAGCATTGATCTGATTCAATGCCTGTTTTTTTAAGGTTTCAGCCATGAATGGATAGCAGTCACACAGGAAGAGAAAGTATGGTCTCTGGCAGTCATAGAGGAAGCAGAGACTGACTGTTAAAGGTCTGGGGTTCTGACCTGCTGGTTTTGAGAACAGGTAAATCACTGAGATCCTAAAAGCTTAGATTAGAGGTTTTGGCAGGATTTTGCACACTGTTGTTTGGCAAGGCCATTTGCTCCTGGTGCTGCCCTTTCATGCAACAAAGCAAGGAGAAAAGAAAGTGTCAGTGTCCTCAGAGATGGATATATTTGGACAAAAGCATCTGAAAGACCTTTGTATGTGCTTCTGGAAGTAATCCAGTGAAGTCAAAAGGGTATAAAACTCAGTGCCAGGCTCTATCTTTGTGGGCTTACCAGCTTCAGTAGTTTTGGTCTGCTGCCACTGTTCAAGCTGTTCCTTACACCGGTTGGCTAGAGGCAAGGACAGGTCTTAAATGATATTATTTCTGACCTCTCGTCATTCCAAATCTACCAATGCAGTGGTTCATATAAGGATCAACATTATTTTCCTCTTTGATTTGTTTCATGCTTTCTTAAAATTGAAGATTTTGTATTTGGCCTCAAGGTGATTAGACGTGTGATGGGAGTCCTGTGCTACATGAGAGGGACTCATTTAGGAAGTTGAGAACAATCTTCTTCAAAACTTGTATCTTGAAAAAATGGTTAGTAGTAGAATTATATCAGAGGGACACAAATAAATATTTAAAAATAAAGATACTTTTATCTCATTTTCTGAACAGGAAACTATTCCTAAATTTGTCTTTTCCTGAATAAAGAATGCCTATAACTTTTAAGAAAAAGTCTATAATTTTAAAAACTAACTTTAAGCTTTCCTAGAAGCACTGTTTTAAGTATCTAATTTTCTCTCTTCCCCACATAGTAAACAAAACATTTCCAAAAATATATTTTTTCTTTGCAAAACCAGAATTTGCAGAATTTGGTGTCCATGTATCTATATTTGTATGTAAATGCACATTTATTCTTAAAAAAAAGATGCTATCTGCCTAATAATTTCCTTGGCTACATCACAGCAGCCCAGTTGTTCATATCTGTAAACTGGTTTGAAGATTGAAGTTGGAGTCTTCTGAGCCACTGGCACCTTCTGAAAAATTGACAGCATGCTCCTGGTGAAACAAAAGGCCTTTTCTGTCACTCTATTTGTACATGTCTGTCTATAATCTTAATTAAGGAAAGAAGATACATGTGATTACTTTTCCTGGTAACAATATTATTATTAACATTTTCTGAGTTGAATATGAATCCATATTCTCCATTTTGCTTTGTAGTCTCAGCTCATTTGATTTATATAACACCAATCTGGCACAAAAATAATCAAAGTGTAGAGTTTAGGTTTAATCTCTTTTTTTGTTCAGAAGCCCTTATATTTTCATTCTCATCTTTCAGAATAGATCTTCACTCAATCTGCGGTAAGAAACTTTAATTGAGATATTTACCTTACAGTTTTTAAAGATAGCTTATTTTGATTCTGTTTTAGAAAAACTTTACTTCCTACTTTTATCTCTGACGGGGGAAAAAGTTGAACCTTTTATCAATTTATTTTTATTCCGAAGTGTTACTGTAGAAGTGTCAAAATAATTAGGTCAAGTGGTGGTAATAGGCCCAACAGAAATAAATAGCTCATTTTGTGACTTGCCCTAAGATTATTCAACTGCAGTTTGCAGTTTAAATTTTATTAAATTCATTCTAGTTTAATACATTGAAGACAAAAATAGAATAAATTTTATGTAATATATTTGATAGGGATTTCTGTCTTTGTTTAAGAAGATATCAAATCATTAGCCTCATCCTCCCTCCTGCTTTTTCCTAAAACAGCTGAGGAGGAAATCTGTTTAACCTCAGCAGCCTTGGAAAATTAAACTGAAAATAGATGTTGGAATGACTACAAATTTGAAATTACCCTGGCCATGGGGAAATTTTTATTAATCATATAGGGTAATACTATCAGCTGGTATAAATCATAGAGCTTTATTGGCATGTATGTTTTTTACAAAATAAATCTTCATATTTACACCATTTAATTTTAACAATCTGATTCAAAATGTCTTTTTCATAATACATGTAGACATAGAAACATCCATATCTGCAAACACACACATATGTGTTTGGCTCATATTTTTACTTTAAATTACAGAAAATTCAGGAATCATAGATCACAGTAATGATGACGATAGTTACATCACCACATTTTTGAAAGTACCAGTATTAAAGATATATCATCAGTCTTTAATTTCAAACTGTGTTCAAATATGAAATAGATACCAGCAATTTCATCTTCTCTGTGGAAGAAATCCTGAAACTCCTGTCAAATTAGACAAACAAAAGATAAACACAGGCAAGTTCTTGCTTTGGACATGAAATCTTGATATTGATATTTGAGAATCAGAAAGAAAGGATAGGTAGAAAATTTTTATTCTTAGGGTCTCAGAACTGTATTTTGCAGAGGTTTCCTCCATGTCTGGCTTGAGGTATATGATAAGTCCTATGCCAAACCATTAGCATCAGTATGAATTTCTTTCTTTTAGTGCCAACAGACTTTGAATCAAAATGCACCAGAGTCAGCACTGCAGATCTTCCACATCACCTCTCTTCATCTCTTGTTGGAAGCTGCAGCAGGTACCGTAAGACATTGTTACTGGAATCGACACTCAGAAAACTCTGTAGGAGACTAGTTTTCCCCTACTCTGTCTGTACAGCATCACAGAATATGCAGAGTTGGAAGTGATTGACAGGGATCACCAAGTCCAACTCCCATGCACAGCACCATCCCTAAGAGTCACACCATGTGCCTGAAAGCACAGTCCAAACATTTGAATTCTGTCAGGATTTGTTCTGTGACCACTTCCCTGGGGAGGCTGCTCCAGTGCCCAATCACCCTCTGGGTGAAAAATCTTTTCCTACAATCCAACCTAAACCTGCCCTGACACAACTTCAGACTGTTCCCCTGGGTTCTGTCACAGGTCACCACAGAGAACACATTAGTTACTTCCTTCCACTTCCCTTGACAAGGAAGTTGTAGACAGGAATGAGGGCTCTCCTCAGCTTCCTTTTCTCCAGACTGAACAGACCAAGTGACCTCAGCTGCTCCTCATACAGCTTCTCCTCAAGGCCTTTCACCATCCTCATGGCTGTCCTCTGTAAACTCTCTAATAGTTTAAGATCTTTCTTATATTGTGGCACCCAAAGCTGCCTCCAGCACTGGAGGTGAGGCTGCCCCAGCTCAGAGCAGAGCAGGACAGTCCCCTCCCTTGCCCAGCTGTGATGCTGTCCCTGATGCCCCCCAGGACAGGGTTGTCCCTCTTGGCTTCCAGAACACTGCTGACTCATGTTCAACTTGCCATTGATCAGGACCCCCAGGTCCCTTTCCATGGCACTGCTATCCAGCATCTCATTCCCCAGTCTGTCCCTACATCCAGGGTTACCCCATCTCAGGTGAAGCAATGAGCACTTTTCCCTTGTTGAATTTTATATGGTTTGTCGTTTCCCATCTCCCTGATTTGTCAAGGCCTCCCTGCCTTCCAGGGTGTGAACAGTTCCTCTCAGTTTTGTATCATCTGCAAACTCACTTGGTATCCCTCTCAGTCCTGCATTTCAAGTCATTTCTGAAGATGTTGAAGAATACAAGGTTGGGAATGAGCCCTGTGGAACCCCGCTAATGGCAGGACCCCAGTCCAATGTCACCCCTTTCACTGTAACCCTTTGTGCCAGAGCTGTGAGCCAGTAACTGGTAATTGATCTGCATCCACAGTCTTCTTGCTGATGGTGGTAGTGGTGTTTAACTGATGGTAGGGTGGGAGGAGATGTGCATGTGACACCGGGCATAGAAAATGTAGAAAGATGAAATATCAAATGGTCCTTAAACCAACTAGGCTAGATCTGAAAGCTAGATATGATTTGTATTCCATCATCCCTTTCTGCAAAGAGATTATATAAATATTTTAGACAGAAATCAACAAGTAAAAAAAAAGTAAATAATATAAAGTAGCAATATGACATGGTTACAAGCTTTGGAAATGTCCCACGAGCCTCCTATTTTAATTCTAATGTAAATAAATACTGAGGTTTGGGAAGACTTTTCTTTACATTAAAAAAAATGTACTACTCTTCTAAGAAAATATAAGATGATTTTCAAATCATAACAGATAACCTTGTTACTATGACATGAAATAAAACCATATGAAAAATTTCTTTTTCTGGTAATTTCTCAGACATTTCAACTGTATGACCTCTTCTAGTGTTTTTGCTCCCTACAACAGGCATTTTACTTTTCTTGTGATCTCTCCATGGCTGTTATTTTATGAAATGATTAGTTCAAATTGTAAAAATATATCAGAGTAATAAGACTTTCACTGTTGGTGCTTATATCCTCTGCTCTTGATACCTGCAAGTTTATGATCTGACAGTCTAAACTAAAGAGAAAGTCACTTTCCCCACTTTCTTTACAGTCTGTTTCCTATTCACACATAAATTGAGAACCGTAATATTGTTTTTCTCTTGATAAAAAAAGAAAGAAAAAAAAAAAGGGGAAAAAAAGCAAATATTCCTCCAGACGCCTGGAACTTGTTCTGTATTTCTTTAAGTATGGGAATTTTTAGGCATGTTGTCTAACTGAAATTAATCAATCAACCAACATTTGTTTTTTTGTAAATGGTAATTTGCCTGGAACACTTCAGGCATGCTTGAGACCTTGACTAAATAATACATACAAATAATTACAGCACTACAAAGAAATAATGCTTTTTCACAAGAGAAATAAAAATTTAAGTACTCTTCTCACAGTTTTATTTTTAATTACTAGAAGTGAAAAATCTGATTAAAAATCTAAATAGATATTGAAGGACTTCAAGTGTTCAGCAGCCTACATTTTCTTCAATATTCTCATTATACTCAGAAGACTTTCTGAATCCAGAGTACTTTGGAAAATGCAGCTTCCTCTTTCTGGAGTGAGGGGACACATTCAGAAACACCTACAGGTATGCCTGAATGAGGAGTAATTGTAAAACAGCCCATAGCAGATATATAATTGCAGATTTACTAATAGAATTTACTAATAGAATTCTGAAGGTTATTTTCATAGACTTCTCAAGATTTATTCGCTTTTTGGAGCTCTATACTTGACAAGGACTGGTGGTGCAACAGCAATGGGGGAAAAACATGCTTTCAAGAAATTACTTTTGCTCCTGGAACAAAGCAGAAACCTTATTCAAGTGTTGTGAGATATTCACTTCTTTCTAGGGCATGGTTGGACAACTACATATTTCAGGTAAACTTGGTAAGGGATGGTTGCTCTAAGTCAGACTGTCTCAGAAGGGACAATGAGGCGCCAGATGGGATCGAAATAAGACATAACAGTCAAAAGACTTTATAAAAGTAATTAAAATATAATGGCAGATTATTAATAAATAAGAAGTTCACAGTTTAATTTTGGCCTTGTTTTTCTTTCTTTAAAATGAGAGGTCACAAATGTAATGTCACAGATTCAGACTGAAATCAGATTGTCTTGAAATCAGACTACCCTGGGGATGTTTTCTGTCTCTTAGATGAAAATAAAGACTTTTCAGTGTTTTATTTTGATTCAGGAAATCTGGAAGAAGGATAAAAG
This sequence comes from Tychaedon coryphoeus, assembly GCA_013398595.1. Lineage (NCBI taxonomy): Eukaryota > Metazoa > Chordata > Aves > Passeriformes > Muscicapidae > Tychaedon > Tychaedon coryphoeus. The sequence goes on along the minus strand of WBND01000585.1, from coordinate 597,555 downwards.
TAGCATGTGTGTCATTCCAAATTAATGCAAACATAAGCTTTGTCTCATTTGAGGAAGGGAATAAAAATGGCAGAATTTTCCTTATTTCAACTGAAGCAGCTCACTAGCTTCTGAACCATAAAACAAGTATGTTTTTTCTAACTCTGAATTGCACTGCACTAAAGCAATTCCTTCAGAATATGATAATAGTTTTCCTTCAGTTGGCAGTTTTAGTCATAGTCATAACAGATTATAGTAGAATTTAGTGACGTTGAGACTAGTGAATTTAGTGTCTGTGTAATAACTAGTTTCAGAACTTTAAATTGCTATTTCGTCTTTATTTGTAGGTCTATAATATGTATGTATTTTATGAAAAAAGTATTCTACTGAAATGTTTTAAAATTATTCTCAAGCTTGTCCTCTTTCAGTTTGACAATTGTCAGCCTGATCATAGAGTATTTTCTTACAATATTTTCACCTTAATTCTTGTTAAATTTGCCGTATTTCATCTAGGTTAGAAGCTTACACTTTAGAGGAAAAAGCAGTTATTGTCTTTCTTTTTCTTTATCAATGATTTCCAGCAGCAGTGATGTGCCATAATGCTGCACATTATGCAAATATCCCCATTTATTTTCATAGTCCCTTTGCATTTTACAAATTGTTACGAATCGTCTCCTTGAGTATCGAATAAAGGTTACTTTACACATTAAGTTACTTGATAACACATATGTTTTTAGTTGCATCTATTTACATTTTTTGGTCATTTTAATAATCTGTAAATGAGTTTTATATTTGTATCTTTAATTGTGGAACAAAATGTACATTTAAGTTTATTGATACTAATATTATATTTCTGTGGATATCTACCAGGAATTTAAGACCTTTTCTTTAAAATTTCATCTGACAAATTCAAATCATACGTGATATATGAATATTTATTCAAGTATTCATATGCTCATCCAAAAAGAATCATTTGCTAAAATACAGCTATTCAAGGCATGAAACAAACTTCCATCAGCATGCCAAACCTCAAGAGGAGTGAAGTTGAAGCATTCTGTTCATATGTCATGCCAGAAAAATACCACAAATCATCAGTAAAGTTTTTTCACATTACTTGTAGAAAAACTCTACTCTTTTTTGACTTCTTTCCATATAATTTGACTCAAGTGGTGAGTAGTTTTAGTAAGATAGGGCTTTGTTTTGCTAATTGACGAAAAACTCATGAGCTAGAGAAGAGAGATGTAGTTCATTACTTCTACACTCTTCCTGGAAGCTGGTTACAGCCAAGGGTAGCTTACAGCAGTTCTGAAGCTTCTCTATTGCTTCAGACAAAAATCCCAGGCTGACCCAAGAAACAGGAGACAGAAAACCAGATTTGCTCCATGCAGATGCTCTGAGGTAACTCCATACAGTTGAGAAGTCATCCCATATCTTAGATGCATGAGTCATGCCAGTGATAAAAAACAGACAAGCACCTAATCTCTCTGCAAATCAAAAGACAGTTGCAAAATGTTATTGATTTTTTTAAGGCTATTGAACTCAGGTTTCAACGATGGAAAAAATCAAAATACTTGTTCTCCACTCACTAAGTAAAGAAATTTTAACTCACATGATCATCGGACTATACTCCACTGAAAGTCCATCACCTTATGTGATGCACATTAACTCCCATTTTTTAATAATCTTAATAATTTAATCACCTTTAATCATTTTTGATACATCTAAATGTATCCAAGAAGTTCAATACACGTGACTCTCTTCTGGGTCTTGATTAAGAACTTATGCTGGTGATTTACCTTTTTGGGAAGATAACTGAAGCCAGACTGATGTGTTGAGATTCCAGGTACCGAAGGATACCAGAGCAAGTGTGACATTTTCTCAGTGGGTATCTGCTGTAGTAGAAACAGAAATGCATCAATATGAATCAGAAGAACTGTGATTGTTTCTGTGATTGTTTTTCATTGTGACACTGGAGTGAATGGCAACCTTACAAGAACATAGATATATATATATATGAATTCCTTACCTTGGCTGCCAATAAATAATGACAGGGAACAACAATCTAAAAATTCACCTACAACAAACAAACAAACAAACAAAAAACAAAACCACTAAAAAACTCCCCTGAATACTACTTAAAGGGGTGAAAAATAAATCAATATGAAATTTTATGTCTTTCCTGATGGTCTTTTTTTGAAGGAATATGCCCTTTTTCCAGTAAGTCATAGACAAAAATTAGATTGCACCAATTTTGTTTTTAATAGCTCTTTACTGAAGGAATTGTAGCAGTGAAATGGATAATTAATGAACAATCCTGAGTGTCAAAGCAAATTATATAAAATTAGACAAAGATTCTAGCAAACATGTCAACTCCATGTCTTTTCTAAACTTAGAGATTTTGAGTGTTATTCTGAGTTTCTAAAGCTGGGAAATTTAAAAGAGAAAAATATGTTACAACTGATTCATAGAATATCTTTAAGATGTCCATTGTTATTTGTAAGGGTTGGATTTATAGAGGTTTCCCAAATCTACTTTGGAAAACTGTTTAGAGCATAGGTGGTATCAATTACTCAATATCTTAGATCAGACAAATCTGGGTGTGCAGTAAACAAGGAATACAGGTCTGAGAAGACAGCAGTAAGCAAAGTCAGTTCTGAAGGCCAGAATCAATGTTGTGGTTAGAACAATAAATTGGGAATGAAGTTGCAGCTTTCAGTCTTTCTTGTTAGGAAGTTGGTTTGAAGTCGTTTAGAGAAAGCTGACTAAAACAGCAAAAAAAAGAAATTTCTATGAACATTCACAGATCCAGGATTTGTCTAGATGCGATCTTTTATTCTGCCTCATCTTCAATCCACATCTCTCTCTTTTTCCTTAAAACAAAAAATTATTTAACAATAATATTCTTGTGCTAATGAAAATATGGCTGTCTAGTAATAATTTCCCAGCTAAATTCTACATGTTTACTCTAGAGAAAAAGATACAAATATGAAATAAATATAGTCTTTCAGAGAAGAAGAAGAGAAAAAAGTGTTTAGGGATGAGATTTCTTTTCTGCCAATGGCCCTATAGTGTAACACTGAGTAAAGTAAAAATGTTTTATTTTCGGCAGCAGTATGAAAATAATAGATCCCACTACTTATTTTTCTGCATTTGTAGGAAATTATTCATGTAAGCAGCAGTAAGCTCTATTTTAAACCTTAGAAAAATTGAACAATATTTCAGATACTCCTTCACTGTCTCCCAGTTATTAAGGTGATGATCACATATGTCATTAATGCAATCTACTTAAGGAATTATATAAGGTAGATAAAAAAGAGCAAATCAGCTAATTTAGGCCAAAAACCCTCAGTGAAAATAACAGAATTGTAGGTAAATTATCAAATCAATCGTTTCCAACACATTTATAGTATAGACAGTTTCATTTTGTTGTTTAAAATATAATCAGACTTTAAATAATTAAAGCATGGAGAAAAGATGATAGATGGATTCTGTGCTTGTCCATTTATTCTGATTTGTGATAGCTACTAGATAGACTAAGTAAAACTCAGACTCTCACTGGCACAGGGTTGAACAAACTCATTCCACCTCCAAAGCCCATCAACATTCTGAATTTAACGTGAACTTCCACAATGCAGAAATCAAATGGAAATTTGCTGAATTTGGCTGAAGATATTTTCTGTATTAGATTTTTAGCAATCATGATGTTATCATATCATAGATATGTAGCTAAAAATAGAAGTCTAATTTTTTTTGCAATTTCCTATTATATAGAAACCTCAAGACTCCAGAGCAGTGACTTATACCCATTCTGACCCAGAAGGGAACTCTTTTGTAACTTTTAAAATATGCTTTGTGTTTAATTTTTCTTTTTAATTTTTCAAATACTTATGTAACCTGCACATTGGCTATATAATACCAGTCTTTCTACGCAGTATTTTTATTAAAGAAAATAGGTAACATCTAATTTTCCTTAAAATTATCATAGGAATCTCACTTTCAAGTCCCTGTCCAATAAAATATACATGTGAATTACATTATAATGAGGCTAAAAATTATTAAAGTACCAGAGAGAATTCAGAAGAGAAAGCAGAATGAACATCTTTGACTACATGACTTCACGGAATAAAAACTACAGGTTAAAATTAAATAAAAATGAGATCTGAGACAAATGAATCACAAATGTGCCAGGAAATTTTCTGTAAGCATTATCACTGGGAATCAAGTGTTAGAATCACATAGTGTAGAAAAAAAATACCTCAGGTTTCATTTCCTAAAATACACCTCTGAAAGGGCAAATAAAATTTCTGGTTGTATTATTATAGTAGCATTTAAAAACCCTAACATGATTAGGCAATAACATCTGTGAATAGAAGACTGCATGAGATTGTTTAGTTATTATAAAGAGACGGAGAGATGGAGGGAAAACAAATAAATCCATTCTAATGCACAGTAATCTCAAAGGTCATGACTGCCTCTGCTAAAATGCCTTATGGACTACTTTTCTCTTAGAGCCTGTCCATAGGAATGATGCTTGGACACACTGTCAAAGAAAAGTCCCTAAAGAAATCTTTAAAATTTTCTGCAAATGGAGAAATTCCATTTAGGAAAAGCAGGAGGATGTTCTATTTCTATTCTTACAAAACACGCCATAGACTGTGGCATTCGCTTTCAGATCTAGAGCCATTTCTTCCCATGTGGACATGAGCTATATGTGAACTAAGTATCCTTCTCTTATATTCAAGAAAGATTTAGTTAGTGGAGTTGACAGACCCTGCAGAATGACTCCACTGATAAAAGAAACTTCCTGCAGGCTTGCAGCAATGATCCACTTATGCCTGTGCTCTGGCCTCAGTGGGAGTACTAATGCAGGCTAATAGGGGAGTGTGACACATTCTGTAGCATAGAAGCCTGGCTGCTTTTTGTTTGAAGCCCATTGCTCTCCTATGCCCCTGTAATTCTCTAGTTTAGTATTACAGGTTTTAGAGAGTACATCCCTGCCTAATCTGCTGCCATCCTCTGCTGGATGTGTTGCCCTTGAATTTACCCTGTGGAAGTCAGTAGGTGTAAGAGTCACTCTATCATAAATAGTGCAATTCTGATGCCACCATTCAGGCTCTAGGGCCACTTGAGATGTCCTAAAATGCTGCAATTTCTTCTACTCTTCCAGCCTACTCTGGTCTCATGTCTCTTCTGCCACATATAATCCCATGTGGATAATTAATTTACCCTGTGGGTGTCAAATATCAAATATCTCTGAGACCAGTGAACAGTGAGACCTTAAGAACCTGGTTCAGTCACAGATACATCTGTGCAGACATTCACATTTAGCTGTCATTATTTCTGATTCACTGACACCCCACCATCTGAGATAAATAATCTTCCCTCAAATATAATAGCTCTGTAACAAGTCTGTAAAAGAGCAGATTATTTTTGATTGTCTTCTCAGTTGTCAGAGATAACCAGAAAGTGTGAATTTGCAGGTTTGTGGGACACTGAGTAGATCAGCATGTACTGAAATAGTCCTGAAATGGAATGAAAGTTCATACTGCAGTAATATTTTTCCATTGTTTTTTGTTTCCAATGGAAATTATTCTGATGACAGAATACAAAAAATATAGAAAGAATATTACACTACAACTGCACTGGCTTTTAAGTCACTCCCATTAAACTCAGTCTCTTTGCTAGGGTAGATTTCTTTGTGGGAATGCTGTTTTTGTTACTAAGTGCTTTCTTCATAATTTATAAAACTGATCTCCTTATTGGATAGTATTTCCCTCCTATACTTATAGCTGTGTTATTCCCAAAATACCATAGGCCATTCTGTCAGAAAAAAGAAGGATTTCTGTGTCACACAATATATAGGCTAACCAAGGAGTCTATTCTTCAAGAGAATAGTTTGATCAATGATTGCTGTGTAGTAACAGACAAAAGAGAGAAAGAGATTAAATCAACATCTTTGAGGCCATAGAATTCTCAAAAATATTTTTATTTAAGGTTCACTCAATTTAGAAGATGGGGGGAGGGGTTAACTTAACAAAAAACAATATAAAAGCTGTCTTATCCTCCTTAAAAATTGTTATTTTTCTCAAAATTCCATTTCTGCTGCATAGTCATTAAACCTAGTAATCAGTATTCTGTTAATCTGAAGACTGTGGGAGCTGAACCTTTCTGCTAAACTATTATGAGCCCAAGAATATTAACTATATGCTTCAGTAACTATGCAAATGTGTTTATATCCACTGAAATTATGTGATTAAAAATTGGGTTTTAAGGATAAAGATTTCAATTTCTTTTGCAGAACCTAGCATATGTTCAATGGAGGAATAAAGCCTCCACTATATATATAATATTTAAGATGAAACATAAGATTTTTGCATTTTGTTTATAGTTCAACATTTAATAGAATGATGAGGATCTAATAATGGTCAAATGCATAAAAGAGCAAGTCTTTAATTTTCCTTCTTACTTAAACTATGCTTTTGACATTCACATATCCAGAGTTCCTACTTGCATGTCTTCAGATGCAGCTCAGGATCCAAGGTGGGATGAAGACTGGATCTGCCTGTCTTTGTTGAGCACTTGGCAGTAAGTAAACTTGTATTCTGACCACCAGATCTGGTGCTCCCTATAGGCCAAATATTTGAAACACTGAAACACTGGGCAATGAAGTAAACTTACGTTGAAAGGGAGAATAATATGCACTCTTTAAAATTTAGCTGTCAGTTACATTTTTATGAAGTAGAAAATAAACATGGGTATACAAGTTGTTTTGAACTAGCTATAAGTAAATTATGTACTGAAGGACAGAAACAGAAGACTACCATTTAATTTTCCAAGTAAGATACCTATAAAAAGTGGCCCACCTCTCAACTCCTTGTAATTTTTCTATGCTTGTACATAATGATGTGTTACTATTCCTGGAGAGAATAAAAAATAGTTTAAGCCATCTGCATAAAAGAAAAAGATTTTAAGAAAGTCTTCATTTAAAAGACACAGTAATGCTTATGGAAGTAATTTTAAATATGAACCATCTGGTTACTTTGACAATTTGGAGGTGATTTTTACTTTAACACAGTAAGCTCAGAATTAACTGCTCTACTCATTATTGATAGTAGCAGATCTTGCTGTAAGTAATCTGCAAAATAAGCTCTATTCCTAAAGTAATCATTACTCTTTTAACTAAAAGAACTATAATTCAGTGGAGATAACTAGTTCAATAGGCAGAATTGACTATTATAAATATATGCAATATTTATTTAAATATAGTCACCTATCCACCCAAAACCACCAGGTAGTCACTTGTTACATCTCACGTATGTAGAGCTATATGTCTTCTTCAAGAAATACAAAGGAAACTTAAATGTCTAGAGAAGATTTTAAAATCTTTTTTCTTCACTGTCTTTGATACGCATCCAAAATTTTTGGTTATTCAAAATCTTGCACAGGGAATTTTATGCACGTGGATTCTCATTAACTTCAAAAGGATTTTGCAAAGGCACAAGATAATTGTTTTCTAGGACAGTCAACCTAAAAATCTTTAGAGCCAAAGTATCAGAAAGAAGCATAGGAAATGACCCAGATTTATACCAGAGAAAATGTTTATAGAGTTAGACTGCTGCTGGTATCTAAATCTCATCTCTGCACATTTTAACAAGTTGGGTTTAAAAAGAATTCCAGTTCAGTTCATCTTCTCTTAATAAAATTGATTAATGTAGAAGTCCTAGCCAGGGCTCTTAGAGTAGCTAATTTGAAGATAAATCTCACTTTTAAGGAAAGATTTGACCCTTGGATGCACACATGCAATTTTCATTACATTAATGAAAGCCACATTTGTGCATCCAAGGGCAAAATTTGCTCCTTACAAAAAATGATACAAAATAAACAGATAATAAATTGCATCAGTGCAGTCAGGGAAGCTAATTGCATAGGAGGGATTTCCATTGGGATGTGTCTTTAAATGCTGAGAAAGAAAACTTTTGAAATAGTACCTATAAAACTCACTGGCTTATAAAATCTAGGACCTTCTAAATATAAAGTGAATTTTGCTCTCATCCAAATAGAAAAATTTGTAAATACAACAAAACAAAACAAAAATCAACAACACAGGTAGAATTTCTAGATTCTTTTTTTTTTTCCTATGTGGAAGAAGAAATGTTAAAACATGGGAGGGATCAATCTTTTATTTTTGGAGAACATACTCAAGAATAAAAAACACTGTGACAATACTTAATATATTTTCTTAAATAATGTCAATATTAAATTTAATCATACCACTTATTTCTTTCTGCAAGGAATAACCACACAAAAATCTAGAATATGTTAAGTTCTGCATAGAAAAATACAGTTTATTTGCTGTAATCGAAACATCAGTAGAATGACCCTACTACAAAAGAAGGAGTGTTCTCACCCATACAGTGCAAAAGTACAGAGAAATTATACTGATTGTCTCAAAATGCCAAGGCTTTGCTCTGCTTTTTCAGATCAGTATTCTTGTTTTTAAGCACATAGTATTTAAAGCAAGGAAGTTTTCCTATTTTTTTCAGGATACTCTTTCAAAGTCTTTTTATGTTTTTACCAGTCCCCTTTTGTAATGCCACTGATCTACATCTCTTCAGCTGGGCATTTATTATTAAGTGAAGCAATTACCCCCTTTCTTCTAAGATTTTTGTCAAGATAGACAAGCTGACTTTGCTCAATTGAAACCAAAAGAAAATGGGAAAGAAAAGACAATCATCAGATTATTAAAAAGAAAAAAAAAAAAGGGAGAGGAATGGGATTAGAGAATTGTATGATATTTGTTTTTGTTTCTTGGGTTTTAGTCAGTTAACCACTTGTCACAAAAGGTTGGGCACTTGGTTGCCTAACATTAAGTTTTGTCTTGGAAGACAAAATTGAACAAGAAGCACTGCCCCATATGTATCGTGAATGTGTTTATTTATTTGGTCACAAGGAAACTTTCCCTGATTATATTTATTTTGCAGAGGTAAGCTGATCTGAAATAATTCAGAGAATCAGCAGCTACCAATGAAGATAAAGTAGAAGGAAATGTAGTCCAAAAGGAATAAACAATATACTTGTTATATATTTATATATTTTGTTCCTCCAGGGAACAACTGTAATCTTTCTTTGTCTTGCCAAAGTAGGTAACCTGTTATCATCTTATGACAGTAGAAATGAGCATAGAGTACATTGTATACTACTAGGGATGGATAAGGATGTGTGTCTTCCCCATGAGTTTTTTCTGTTATTTCGAATGTAAGCTCCAATATGACCTTCCCCACACAGCACAAGGTTTATTAGTCACACCTCTGAACTGCTCTCTTGTGACATCTAAAGCACAATGAGAATGACCAACATCAGGAGCAAGACCACCAGGTTTTCAAAATTGTCAACCAATATCAAAACTATAGCATTACATACACTTCCAAATCATCCCCAGCTATTAGTAAATTTTATTTCAATTAGATTTAGTCATAAGTGTGATTTTGATGGTGAATTTAAATTATTGAATTGCTCACTACCAATCTGCATACAGTTATACACCCTTTGCTCTTTTAAAAAGCTATTTTTTCAGTGAGATGCTCTGAGGTATCCTCCTGAATAATATAAGACTGCAAATTATCAACTGGAAAGGGCTCTCAGAAAGCTGTTTTATTCATTGCTGTGTTCCCTTTCCCAGATTCCACATGGCCTCTATCTTATAAGAAAATCTCTAAGTTTACTGTAAGAAAATCTTTTCACTTCAGGAAAAAAACTTGGTTACAGTTAGCAGGTTTGATTGAGACCCTGGAGGTTCTCCTTTCTGTCTGTCCCCACGTTATGTCTTTTACAGACAGTTAAAAATACTCTCCAGGCAGCTTGAAGGAGGTCATCCAAGTGGTCAGACAAACTAAATATACCAGACCTAGCTTTCTGAAATCTAGTCTGATGGGAATCAAATATTTTTTTCCATTTTTGCTTCATCCTGTTAAACAGTTAGTAAAACAGATGCCTTAGAACCAAGCAGCATTTCTAGCAAGATCTTTTTTAGTGCTTCATATTCTCTAGGGGACTCTAATCCAAAATAGTGGTCTAGGAGAGTTTGAACACTGGGAAATTTGAGAAAACTATTCATTTAAAGAAGCCAGACTATTTCTAATTTAGAAAAACAGTTCTGAAGTGATTGAAAATATTTTTAAATGTTCAATTTTGATTTGATTTGGGGCTTTTTGGTTGGTTGGTTAGTTGGTTGGTTTGTTGTTTTGTTTTTTTTTTTTTCAAACTTGTCTTAAATTGTTTATTTACTTTCTCTATTCTTGCTGATATCTTCCAATTTTTAATAAAAATGCATGGAAAAAATAGAGTCAGTGGGTAGAAAATAACTGTGTGGCAAGAAAATGTGTGATAATTCAATAAATTAAATGTTTATCTTATATAATAGTCATGAAATATTCTTCCATTAAGTCTGTGTGGTGAACTTGATCTTCACATGTGAGTTACTGAAAGGATGGTTAGACCTCAGTCTGTGTATCATTAGCTACAAGGAAGTCCTACATTTTAAGTTATCATAATTTATATATTACTGTCCTTAACATCTGAAATGAGATTATAAACATCTTGGCTAGTTAGTTCATTTAAGACTTCTGCAAAGAGTTTCAAGATATTTAGCAGTATTAAAAAGTTTTATGCCTTGAGCTACTATAAAATACTTGACAGACTATAAAATAAAATTATCTATCTATAAATATTTGCATATGCATATTAACAAACATTTGTTTTGTTTAACTTGTGTTTTCTCTAATCAAGAAGCTACAAAAACCTTACAGCAGGGTTTAACTAGACACATAAACATCTGCTCTCTTGACTTAAACAATGTAGAGATGGGGTCAATGGCAGATTTTGGCCTAGGTTTTTCCCAAAGATATGGATGCCAAAAAATTAGAAAGTTGCCTTTTTGTCATTTGCAGGTGTGAAAAATTTAATGCATGTAACTATGGTGATGGGAAAAATAACAAAAAAAAATATAGAAAATGTGTAGTACAGGGAGTTTGACTGGCAGCCTGCCAGAAACTTCCCTTTGTTTAGACAGAGAATTTTTATTATTGTCCTAAGTTATAATGGAAGTAGCTCTTGTAGATCTATGAATATAATTAATTCTCACAGGAAAAAAATGAAGTAAGAGCCAAGACAAATACACTTAAAGAGATAAGTCTACAGACTTCCTGCATGATTTTACATACATAGTTATTTTAGGAAAGAAGACAAGTGAGATCAGTTCTGCCTTTGAAATGTCACTCTAACACATCCTTCAGAGTATGCCCTTTAGGGCTAATGAGTTCAGAAGACATTTTGATCTCCTCACATATACCTTGAGACACTTTCAAAACCAAAGGGGTAGCATTTCAAAGTCATGCCAAACAGTGAAATAGTCAATATTCCTTTTTGTCCAGAGCTAGTCTGCAATCACCATGCAATGATTAAAATGCAACACCTCTTCTTTGTCAGAGGAAAGGTTGTCAGTTTGTTTATGGTGCAAGCTGTGTGTTTTCAATCCCAGGGAAAGGCCATCTCCTGAGCTACTTGGTTGTTTCAGATTCTGAGAGTAGAGAATCTCATTGGTAATTGAAGATGGAGCCCTGTAAGTGGTACAATTAAAAGCCTGTTACAGATGGAAATATCTTCATATAATTTAGTTTTTTTGCACTGGAATAAATTAAACAGAGATTGGGAACATACTGGGTTATAATTTGAGTTTCCTGCTTTTTAAAATCTTTTTCTCTAGAAGAAACAAATTTAAATACCTACTGTTTATAATAATTTCAATATTATGCATGTGGGTAAATTCACCCAAATAGAAGCCCTGCAAGTTTAAGTAAATTGTACTGAAAATGGTGCTGACTGAATACAAAGAGGGCAAGATAAATGGATGATAAAGGACATGCTCTCCTCTCAGGTAAATTTTTTAATATGGGAATCATAATATTAGCATGCATGAAGATACTAAAGCTGTGATGTTACCACTTTATAGTACTTTTCTTCACTGGAAAAGTGATCCATTGACAACAAAGTTGCCAGAAACTTATTATACATGAATTTTAAACAGAATTTAACTGCTATGTCAATTACAATTACAGAAGGTTTTCTTAAATATGAATGACTGCTATATATCACAGTCTCACACATGGTTTTCTGAATCCAGCTAATTTACAAAAATTTTCTAGTGTTTATTCAGAGAAATATTTGGAGGAGGATTACTACTAACAGCTGTTAGAAGCAGATATGGTCATTCAGTAGAATTACACATCTACCTATAATTGACAAAGCTATATTACATTAATACAAGGAACTGCTTTCATGATTTTTTTGGTGATATTGTTTTTAATTTATCTTACTGTATCAAACAAAATTTTTAATTTGAACCTTTCTGGAAACAAAATTTTCCTCAATTCTTTTTTTTTAAATTTTGCATTATATTTCACTACAATAGCAAACCAAAAGGCTGAAACTGGAGAAAAGCATTTTCACTGCCCTGCAATATATATTTGTAAATTGCTTCTGCAATCAAATTCTTTTGTATTAGGCTTTAATAAAGGGCTATTTTTCAGAAACTTTTTTTATTCAGAATTCTCCCTAAATTTATGAATTCTGAAAACCTTTACAAAATCAACTTTTGCCCTAATAGCAGTTTAAGGTTAGTACTTTTAATCATACTGTATAATGAATATTATGGTTTGTCAAAACAAAAAAGTAATTTATTAGTGACACAATAAAAAACAGCTTGCAAAAGGGAAAACAGAAAGATGTTAACAGACGGGAAGGCACCCTATTTTTGTTTTATACATACTTATATTTCTTTTGTATAAGCTTTTGTTTTGCTTACTAGCTTGCTTTTTACTAGCTTGGGGAATCTACTTTTATTTTATGCAGAACAAATTAAGCCATCATCTCATTATTATCTGTTGAACGTAAAGCACCTTATCTATTTCTTAGCTATATGTAGCCCATCTGTTTTAATTCAGGCAAAATTCCCACTTAAGTTAAAAGTTTTCTTATATTAAGGACTTTGTGACTTGGCCTTGGCTGCCAGGCCAAATCAATATTTATGGTAGCTTCAGATTGCTCAAACTTGTCCTTCTGCACAAGAGGATGGGGAGTTATAGTTTACCCAAGGGGCTGATTACACACACAAGCTGTTCTCACATATGAGCAATGGCTCAGATTTCATAACACAATCACACCCTAACTCCTAATGCAACCCTGTTTTACCATTGCTTCCATAATTATGCTGTTGAAAGAAACTGGACAGATCAGAAAAATACACAAATATTTTTAGATGAAACCTGTTTCCTGTTAGTGTGGCTATGCTGAACACGTCTCTGGAGATACACTTTACAGCCATCTAATATGCCATGATGTCATAGTATAAAATCTAGTAAATCAAAACACAGGAATATTTAAGTTACCACGTAGGAGGAGCTGAAGGACAAGTCCTCAAAAAATACTATATAATTCCTCTATTCAAAAAACAGGAGGTGAGAAGAGGATCTGGAGCAGATGTGTGAAGAGTGTCAGAACTCAGCAAGCACCATCACAGTTACAACAAAAGATCAATGTACAAAGAATCAAAGCAAGTTAACAGACAAAGCATCTGCAGAACAGCTGGATCTACAGTGCTGAGGGGTGTTATTTAACATGGAAATGGGAAGAAGTTGGGCAAATTCATCCCTCCCAAAGCTAGGGAACCTTTCCTAGCGAAGAATTGTTTATTTTGTAATTAAAATGGGGCTCTATTTGTTGATGCATGTTAACATTAACTTATATTCATATTTACTTTAACCAGTAAACTGAGAGAAGTATCTGTAAATAATATAAATTTATTTTAAGACTTCATTTAAAGGGAATTGCATGCTAGTCTGGAAACTATCAGAATAAATTTTTCAAACAACATAGCTTCTCTGTTTCCGGATGGCAAAAAGAACAGATCACTGCTAATAAACCTACACTTGTCATTCAAAAAGTCTAAAGAGTTTTGTGGTTTAATAGTCCAAAAATGTGCAAATCATTTATATTTTATTTGTCCACTTTAATTGTCTGGCCTTGAAACTTTTGAATAAATTAAACTGTAACTCTATTTCTCTATTACTACTGTCATTTTATAATACATCTCTTTCAGTGGCAATGTCAGTCTGCTTAAGAAAAAAATAAAAAACTGAAAAAGAAAACAACAGAAACAAAATCTGGTGGAAAAATATATATGCAGGAGAAAGGAGAATAAAGCAGTTATAGACACTGTAAAATGTATATTAAACCGAAAGAGAGATTTCAAATACAATTTCAGAGACATTATATTCAAAACAAAGGGGGAAAAAAAAGAACCCACATTTTGATTAAGTTTATATAAAACAAAATAAAAGGGAAATGAAACTTTATTTTTGTGACAGATTTCAGTGGAAATCAATGAGACTTCAATGTGGCTTCATAATCTTTTGCTGTTTCTTGAGTGTTTCAAGTAAAATTGGAATTTTCTGTGTGTGAAAAAGTTTAATTTAGAGACAGAAATAAAAATAAAATACTTGATTCATTGACTGGGTAGGCAACAATAGTCACAAACAGGAAAATATAAAAGAAATGTTCAAAGTAGCAGAGGAGGGACTTGCTGGCCTTTGCTTCATCTCTGGCTAATTTATTTGAGGAGACAGATGCCTGGCTTCATTTTCTTCAGGTTTGGGCTTGCAGGAGATAGTTCAGGTCACATGCTACAAAACAGAACACCCCTAATGGACCCATAAAGTCTGTTAAGTTGAAAAAACTGAGAGAAAAGCACAAATCTATTCCTCCATCTAGCCCATCAAAGAACTTAGAACAGTAGCTACTGACTTTTAAGAAATTAACATTTCTAAATTATCATATTTTTTATATTGCTTTTCAGTACCAGGCATGATTTTCTTCCCATGGAAAGAAGGAAACTAAGGACTATAGTTGTATAATTTTGCATCCAAACAGCATAGTCTTCCTCTGTCATCTTTATGGTTGAAGTCAGGCTCTGTAGTCTGTGTTTCAGCATTCGTCACCTGTGCAGTCCTGGAAGAGCTGTAGAACAACCAAACACAGCAGTAAACGCAGAGCTGTCAGTAATCAGCAGAATGGGGGGAAGAAAAATACCAGAAAGTTTCAGATAGAGAATGCATGTTCAAGAAGATGCTGCTACTTTGACATACAGGAGTTATCTCTGTTAAAGGGAAGGGCAAGACAGTAACTGGAATGATTCTTTCAGCCTTGGCTCCAGGCTAGTAACCACGCCCTTTGTATCTACTGAACCCATAACTCCTGTCTCTGTATCAGCAAAACCTTCTATTAAAGGCATTCAGAGCATCAGCTTCATGGGTCAGTAAATTAGAATATATCTATCAATCAGTCTTCTATACTCTATAATCACTCAGCAATATGTATAGTTCCTGTTCATCTATCTAGTGACCTGATAAAACATGAAATATATACAACGGGTGGCCAGTGTAGAACCTTGCCTTATATCAGCCTGTGGTGAATGAAGGATTTGTACTTCCACATAATGAGAATGAAAACAGCAACTGGAGATTGTAAAAGCTGCCAAATCTCTACCTCCCTGCTGTCAGGAATCAGCTGATGTTGCCTTTTTAAGTTTCCAGGCCATCTGCTTGCCTCATTTTCATTTTCTCCCAGGTGTCAGCAGCACATCAGATTTTAGAGCAATATTTAAAGCGACACCTAAAATTATTCTTAATTTTCTTTTATTGAGGATTCAGGTCAAGGCTATCATGATCAGTTTACTGTTTTCTGACATATCAGTCTAGTCCATTGCTATGGGTTTACCTTATCAAACCAATCATATTCACCTTATATTTTAAATGGCACTTCATCAGTGTGTATATAAATCTACAGTCAACAATAGTGGAGAAAACAATAGTTTAGACAAACTCTTGCTCATTGTCCTGCGCTCCCTGTAAACTGAAAATTTACTTATTCTTCATCAGACTGGGAAAGTACAAGATATTTGATTTGGGGCATGGAAGATAAGGATAAGAATGTGATGAAAACAGTAGGCATCATAAATCATTAACAGTCGATCACATTCTGTTATTTTGACATATTACTAATATAACCTAAGTTGAATTGCCAGGTATCTTTGCACTCGTGGTGCGCAACAGATAGAATATTATTCGTAATTTATTTTATGGTTTTTTTTTTATGTCTTGATGCAATCAAAGGTTTTTGTTTAGCATACTGAGGCTTTTAAAATCTGAAAACCTGGAAAATTGCTTAAGGTTTCAAATATATAGGAAAGTTATATAGACTTGAATTATGTCAGTTAAATTATTCTGGTGACATGTGATTTTAAACTATTATTCATCTTATGAACATTCTAATTCTGGGCTAAAGAGGCTGATGTCACTTGTCGTTAAGCTTAGCCAAAAAGCTACACACCATTTAGTACAAATGTGAATCCACCCAGGAAGACTTACTGAATCTGGCTGGCATGAAAAGTCTTTTTATCAACACAGACATGCTTTACTCTCCTGGAGGCTTTGACACTTATGGATTTTATGAAAACCTTACTTGTCCATTAATGCAGCCTTTTTGGTTTGGTGGTAAGACATACTCTCTCACTCTGTTGAAGTCACCCATCAATTTTTTTTTTTTTAATCACCATTGTCTCCTCAATAATACAAGTGACAGTAGGCAAATTTATCTACTGAAACATTTTGATGACCATTGACGTGTCTGTGTAGGAGAACAGTGTCCTGGCTGTACTGTGGATTACAATTAATTAGTCAGCAACAATGAAGATGGTTTTTATAGCTACCAGATGCGTAGTTTATGTATATGTTTAAATGTGCCCAGAATCCTTTGTAACAAATTGAACATGGAATTCATTTTATCCTTTGATATAATCAAGCTTTTTGAAAAGTTTCACTAAAATACAAAGGACAGTAATAGTCTTCTGAGATAAAATAATGGCTACAATGTAATTTACAACGTGTTTGAAATATGCATCTCAAGTTTTGCCAATGACATGACATGTGTACTGAAAAAAATAGAAACACACTTCATCAAAATTGCAATTTCAGTGTCTTTACCAAAGCAAAACTCATGCAGATTACAGTTCTGCAATAGTGTTTCATTTATCTAACTTTTCAGAATATTAACAGTTAATCTTATACAGTCAAATCTGCTAAATATTAAGCCTGAGAAATCATATTTCCTTCATACACAAATAATGCTGATTTAACATTTTATCCTGCAAAGAACAGAAGTTAATTTTACTTTTCTCCTTTTGCAGCAGGTATAACTAGGAAATTAAAAGCTGTAGCCCCTGCTCCAGAATTCTACTGAGGTTTAAACTTCCAAAAGATTTTTTAAACTCATCTAATTTTTCTTCATTTTAAACCATTCTGTCAGTGCTTTAGTATGATGAGTATTATTTTGTGGAAAGTCTGCAAAAATAATCACTTAGGGAATTATCTTTCCAGTAGCTTATTTAGTCCCCAAAAAGAACACTATTCTGATTTTCATTATCAAGCTGTTTGCTTTCCAAACTGAACATTCATTAGTTTTTAAAAATGAAAATAATTTTTTATACAGCTTGCAGTATATATATACATATTTTTTTAATAAGCATGAAAACACCTGGAGTGGCACACAAACTTGCTGCTTGTACTATAACTTAAATTATTTTCCCCACATGAAATGCCTCTGTTGGAAGAAGATCTAACAAAAATGTGTTGATATCTGTCTATCATAAACAGATGTAGAGGATCTGCCCCTGGTCTTCCTCCATTCCTTCCTTCCTGCATTTCTCCAATGGATGATATAAATTATGAGCCCAGTCTTTGAATATCAAGTGCCACAATAATACATCCACTATTTTTAGAAATATATTGAACATTATATAGACAGATGAGCAACTGAGATCTTCTGAGGGAGAAATTAGTTTTCCTAATATGCTGGTCTGTCCTGTAACTGGTTTGTTTTAACAAACTACAAATACAACATAGAAGGTCAGTGGTTTGGAGGATGGGTTTCTGTCTTATTTTTTTTTCTTCATAATAAATCTTCATAAAGGTTACAGCTCACTTAATATCAGATACAGGCCAGAAAATTTTCCAAAATAAATTAATAGCAATCTTCCCATCTTTCCTCTGATTTACTAAAATGTAATCTATTTCAATCATAATATATTAAGAAAGAAGTAAGGATAAAAGAAGGCATCAAAATCAGAAAATTCTTTGTCTTAGCATGAAAGAAGGACAACATACCTCCCAGTGAGGAAACCATGTAGTATCCCTCTGAATATTAGCAAAAAGTGAATAAAAATTAAACAGATATCATAGCACCAGCACATATGTGTATGTGTGTGCATGTATATCTATGTACATATTGGTTTAAATACACATACATTATTATTCAGTGTAGGAAAATATTACTGCATGGTGTTTGCTTGTAGATTAATGATTTCCCAGTATAATTAATGACACTGACTATACATACTTCAGTAATGATATTATTTATGTAAAGCATATGGAATCAATGGTACTTGATTGATGGAATATTTGAAGATTCAGGTATTCTTTTTTTTTTCCTCTCTCTCTTTTAATTTACTTTGAAAACAATTTAAAAATATGTGTGTTCGTTATATTTATGTTTCATTTACTCTGCATTTGTGTGAATGCATTTCCACAGAACAATAATCAAATTCACATTCTATGTCTGGAGAATAATTTCCTTTATATGATAGAAATTACAAAAGTAGTGTAAGTTACTGCACTAGAAACACGTCAGATGGTTACATTATATACAGGCCTTGATAACATTAAAAAAAAAACATTTCTAAAGAAATTCCTTTTTTTCCAAGAGAAAATATGGAGGTATCAAACCAAAAGAAAAATCTCACAAAATATGCATTTAAATTTTCCCCTAACATATGACTTGAGATGGTAACTTTGAAGAGAGACAAAAAGCCAGTTCAATATTGGATTGAAGGCTAGATCTTAAAGTAGTGCATGTAATTTAGGCATATTTTTTTAATCCAAGGGGAAAAACGACTCCAACCTTCACTTCTCTTGACATTATCTGGAGCATATGTGAACCAGTTTCCAGAATGCATGTCATCCTGACATATATAATATTTTTAGTATCATTTTTAAAAGGATGTGAAGAGTTGCTGTCATGAAATCACTGAAAAGAAATTAGAAATAGTCAAGGAATGAAATGCACATTCATGAATTTTCTTGAAGAATGGCAGCTAGGAAGGATGTCCCTTCCTTTTCTCTGACTAGGATGTATATCTATACCACTGACACAAACCTCTGGCTCCTTCATGAAATAAAATTGCATGTACTTCCCAATCAATAGACCTAAGAGGACATGCTGAGTGCTTTTCCTTAACAATAGACTTAGGAACCCAAATATCTCTACAGTTTTTGTTTTACTGAAAGACTTAAATTTGTCCATCTTGGCAAAGCAATTTTTTTGGGAGGAGGAAAATATTAATACAAGTGAACTGATCTATTTTTTATATCTTCTTTTAGTGATATAAAATTTTTAAAATTGAAACATGAAAAATTTCACATATACAAAAAATTCTATGTGATATCATATCTGATATTGTATCTGATACCAAATGATACCCGATAATATATCAAATAGTTGTGTCTTGATTTTTTTTATGAATTTTTGATTCCTAACGCCAATGAACTGTTTTAGGCTGTGTTTTCTCTTTGTTCCCTTAACATTAGGTGTTTAATTTCCAGTAGCTTACCATTATGTTCTGTGTGCCTCACAGAACATTTCAAACACCTGTCTGCACTAATTTTGTTCTTTTATTTGATTTTAGGAACAGTAAAGACAAACTGATCAAAGAAAGAAAGGCTTGTCTCCCTTAAAAGCAGTCTGCCTCTAACACTGATCAAGCACTCAGTACATATTTAAGTTCTCTGGAAGTAAATGAGACTGATTCAAAGTTCTGTGTAAATCTGGGCCTCAGCCTCATAATCCTAACCACTTTTGATTTCTTTATGAGAAAGCAGTGCTGGTGGGAACCTACATGAAGGGTTTTTGCTTTTTAATTTCTCCAGAACACACTTGCCTACCCAACAGCAAAGTAGCTGCACGGGCATGAATTTGCCTATATGTTCTGGTATCAATTTCAATTACCTAATTATATTACATAGTTTGAGTTGTAAAATACAAAGATTACTCTTCAGTTTTGCAGTGTTGTTAATTACTTTAAAAAAACATAATATTGCTGTAGGGCTGAGCTATCCTTTGTCTGCTATCACTTTATAAGCAAGTACTAGAGGGTGCCCCACACAGACTATATTTTAATGAATTAAGAGAATAGCACATTTTAAATTCATGGTCTATTTCTTTTTGCTACATATTTTAAATGCTGTCTGTCAACTAGGGGATTTAGTTTTGTCTGTAAGAAAACAATGGCTTTAGCTGTTATCAATCACACTTTACATATTATAATGTATAGTATAGATACATATTACAGTGCTTTGTGATGAAACTGATATATTACCAAGTGCTGAAGTGACTGTTGACCTCAGTTTGCACCTGATAGGAAGTAATCATCTGTACAGTAGTTGTCATCAAGACTTCTAAATATTTTGCAGAAGATGAACAGCTTATACATAATTTACCAAATGGTATTTAAAAAATACAGAACAGTCATTCTCCAGAAAGGAAATCTGTACATTCATGGTAATAGAGTAGAAATGTTGTTCATTTTGATAACTCTGTAGCTTACTCAGATGAAAAATCAGTTTATCTTTCCAGTCTCTACAGTGGATAGACAAGCAAGCATGAAAAAACTTCCAGATATGCTACATGGGATTCAGACAATGCAAGAATCCTGAATAATTTGCTCAATTAGAAATAAACATGCAAAATAAAAAAAAAGATTAATAAGTTGATTGCATTGAGTCAAAATTCTTGTTGTTTTTTTGAACAACAAGCAGTCATACTGTTTGTATTCTAACCCCTGTGAACGTTACTCTGTGCAGAAGATCCCAACAAATCATTATAGAGGTTTTGAAGTGGGATTATTGTGTTGTTTTTTGCTTGTTTGTTTGAATTTATTTTTACTTCTTGGCTAATTCTCTGTCCATGAATATTTGACAAACCTGTCTCATCTTGGTGTTTGCAGCTACCTCTCACTACTAGAGATGCTTTTCCTGGAAGATCTTTGTCAGTCATACACCTTTGCTGCTGATCTCAATGTTGAGGACCATGTAGATACCTGGGATATCTACAAATATCCATCAGCCACAGATGGACTAAGAATCACAAAGAATCAGGACAGGAATCAAGAATTCTTTTTCTCTCTTTTGCCTGCAGAGTCTTTTCTCATCATGTCATTTTACCCAAAGTTTTTTCTCAGGGATTTATATTGGATGGATTCTGTGGGCCACCTCCCTCCTCTCCTGAATACACTGACAGGCACACAATCCAGCCATGGCATTAAGAAAAAAAAGTAAATTAAACCCAGATGAGTCTTGACCTTTCATTTAGTGGTGATGCAAAGGAAAGTTCCCTTATTGTCTGAGATGATATAAAGAGTCCAGACAAGAAGAATGAGAAAGGCCTCTCCAAGAACCTCTTGTTATTTTGTAGGGTAGATTTTTCTCAATGTCATCTGGGTTTAAGATTCAGGTAAGAGTCAGGGTTAGAGATGACATTATAATCAGGGATAGGTCTGGGCCTCAAATTTTCCTGTTCTTTAACCAAGGCCTCTATATACTGTATACAGTGGTGCCAAATAGAACAAACCTCTCCTGGCCTCAAAATACTTATGTTATTAACTTACATGTCACAATATATTGATCAATACACTCTTAGATTAGGAAATCTAGCTAACAAAAATTTGATAAATCACTCTTGTATACAACTGGAAGAGACTTGACACCGACCTTCATTTAAAGGTGTAAAAGCCTTCATCTCTAGAAATGCTGTGACGTGGAATCAGTAGGAGTTGGCACACTCATCAGGGGCTGAATGGAATGACTGGTCAGAGAGCAACACCTGGCCCAGGAATGGGCTGTGAAGGAACATTTGTCTCCTAGGATCTCTAACCTCAAATCTTCTGAAGGCAGATTTTCATTCTTTCAAAGGAACAAATGAAGTAGAATTAAGAATTAACCTTTTTGCCTTCTAGGATATTGCATTTTATTTTCAAAACAAGGACAACTTTCATAGATTTAACAATTTTAACAATTAAAATATTTTTATGTAAAGGATATATTTGTTTTGACTATTTGCATAAGATAGTGCTCTATGAGGCTGCTAGAAAGAAGATTCTCCTAGCTTCTTTCAATATTGGCTAAACACATTGGTTGAATAAAATCTTCCCTTACTCCTTGCCCTGTCAGATGATGTCCATGATGTCTTGTAACGCCCTGTAAATGAAGCTGCTATCACTATGTGCAGCTGCTATCACTAGGGCAGTTTCAGAGCTATCCAAAGTGTGCATAGAGAAGAAACAAAGGTCTGGAAAACTCTCCTCTTAAATGGTTGATGATGGTGGGAAGATACTGTCTACAAAAGGGAGATACTCCTTGAGCACTTTCTACTGTACTTCCTCTCTAGGAGTGTTCCTGACTTTCCAGGTACTGTTGCTCTGATGCAAAGTTTCAAGAAGTCAGCTGGGGAGGTACATGTCCTCCTTTAGAGCCAGCCACATGGAGCTTTAGGATGTAATCACAGACACTCATTCTTCTCTTGCAATACTCAAATTAGTTTTGTGAAGAAAAATCTGCTCCTTGATAAAAATTCAGTGTCTCAAGCCCTGTACTTTATTTCACTATGTTAATGAGTTAGCACTTTCTTATCATGATAAATAATAATTTAATTTCTCAAGACTACCTCTGAAATAGTTATTATACATTCCGTTGTGCTAAACTACACTTTAGTGAGGGAATGAACATGGTGGAAAGCTAAGGAAGGAGACTGATGGAGATTATAATCTTTCTTTTCAATATGATGACTTAGCAGTAATGGCATGCCATTTAACAAGAACAAATACCAGATTCTGCACTCAGAGTAGAACAACATTGGACACAAGTATAAATGGGAACAGGAGTGATTGGAGAGCAACCCTGCAAAAAGGGCCGTGGGGAGGCTGGTTGGCAGCAGGCTCGACAGGAGTCAGCAGTAAGCCCTGGCAGCCTAGAGGGCAAAATGCATCCTGGAGTGCCTCAAACACTGCAAGACCAGCTGGGGAAAAGCTGTGATCATCTCACTGTACTCATTGTTGATGCAGCCTCAGCACAAGCAGTGGGTCAGGGCCCCACAATCCAAGACGGATGTGATGGTCCTTTATTGTATCTAAAGGAGGTGATAAACAAAGCCTGTGAAGGGACTGGGGGAAATGTCCAGTGAGGAGCAGAGGGGAATTTTAAGGTTGTCTAGTTTGCAGAAAAGGAGGCTGAGGAGTGACCTCGTACCTCTCTCTACAGTTTTCTGAGATGGGGACATTATTTCTCCCAGGTATCCAGAGATAGGACTCATGTGAGTAGTTCAAAGCTGCAACAGGGGAAGGTGTAGACTTGTCATTAGGTAACATTGCTTTACCAAGAGGTTCAAAGCCTGGAACAGGCTTCTTAGAGAGGTGATCGACGCTCCAGGCCTGTTGGTGTTTAAGAGACTTTTGGACAATGCTCTTAATAATATGTTTTAACTTTCAGTCAGCCCTGAAGTGACCAGATAATTGCTGTAAGTTCCTTCCTACAAGGGACCTTATTATATTTCTTTATTTTGATTTAATTAAGTATGATTCAATTCAATCAGATTCTGGATTAGTTATGCATTTATTAACACAGCCAAGGTAAGGATCAGGTCCTATTTCCTCTTGGCTGGGGTTTATTAAAGGAATAATAACCTTTCTTTAGCTAAAAGGTTTTTTAAAAAAAGAAGAGATATAATTCAGATGAAATATTGAAAGACTATTATGTAGGGAGAGCTAGGTGTAAGCAAATTTTATGAAAAAGGCTATTTTCCCCCCAGAAGATACGTCGAATATAACAGAAAACTGAAGGCATTGTCTATGGCATTAATATTCATATGAATAGGAGAAGAGAGACTATAGAAAATGGAATGGGAAAAGTAAATAATTTAGAGTATTTCAACGGAAAATATATAGACTTCAGCTTTTAAATGATTTCTAAACAGCTTCTATAAAAGGCAGTAAAACAAGAAATATGTGCTCTTGTATTTCAAGGAATATTTTTGACTTTTAAATGAAACATGACAATCGAATCTGAAAATCTATTTACATGTATTTGTGGATTTCAGAAGACAAAGGAAAATGTCATTATAACCCCTAATACAAAGGACTTTGGAATAAATTCAAGAAAAAAAAGGAAAAAGGAAAAACAAAATGTAAATCCAGGGATAGGGAATGTAATTATTTTGGTTAAAAAATTAGAATTCTTTGTGGTAAACCATTAATATTATGAAATTATATTTGGTTAGAAGAATGTTTTTACTCTAGATTAAAATCCTGTCAGAGCTTTCAGTGTTATAATTTGCCTAGATGCCTTGATCCAGTTTGTCAAGTTTCATTTGCTGGCAAGGAGAAACTAAATTTGTCATCCATCTGAAACAGCTAACTGGCAAGAAGCAGCTGGATTTGATGGAAGGATAGAGAGCAGAATTTGAAATACAAAGGAAAAAAAATCCCCTTCTTTTAGCAAGACTGCTTCCTCTTAACAGACCTGACCTGTCATAAGGCTTTTATAGCATAATCTTTGGCAATAAACAGGACATGAAACTCATAAAGACCTCCTATATAAGCAAGTAGAAAACTTAAAAAAAACAGCTTAATTATATTTTTCTGGAAAAGAACATCATGTGAAATGGAAAAATGCATCTTTCTGGTATTTTGGTTTTGTTGCTTTCTGATTCTGCATTTTTTTTTCTCTCTCTCTCTTTCAGGACAAAAAAGCAAAACAAAACCAACCAAACAAATTAAACCCCCAGCAAAACCACTAGGGACCATATTCTACATGTTTTATTTTCTGAGAAAAGACAACTACTTTTCATGCACTTCTTTTTTGTTAAAATCAATAGTGGTTACAAAAGTGTATCAGGGAGAAGACAGCACTTACTGATACAACTAAACTAGACACATAGTATGAAAAGGCTTCTCACTGCTGAAACAACTTTATAATTATAGTCTCCTTGCCTCAGATTAGACCCTTTCTGCTCGTCTTAAAGCAAAATAGTCTTTTCCACAGCTCTTGTGTTTCTTTTTGTGTTCAAAAGCTGTGTTTACCTACACTATATCTTAATGCACCATACTGTATCTGCCATTCATAATGTCTTGCATAGATTTGTCTATGTTATAGGCTTTTAGAAGAATCTTAGTGGATTCAGTTTCTCTTAATATCCGAGCCATTTTATGTTTTGAATGCTCTGTGTCCTCTTACAGATTTTCATTTCCCTCTGCAATATCCATTTTGAAGATATTGCCCCAGTGAATTTTTTCAGTGGTATAGACCTGAGTTTTCAGATGTCATTTGATCAACTGAGGGTCCCTAACATACAAAACTTGACTACACCTCTGCAGTATTATCTTCATCTGATACAAAATATTTAAAATAATCCAGAAAGAGTGAAATACATGATAAAAAAAATAGACATAAGAGTAATTAAAAATATTCTGACATGGGCAAGTTTTCTACAAAATATTTAACAAAAATATTTAATAATACCACAGAAGGCATGCACTGGGTATTTGCATCACACTTATATTGGTCAAAAGAGTTGATTTCCAAAAGCAAGTAATAGAGTCTGTACAAATTCTTGAGATGCTACCTACATAGTTGTGATTTAATAAAATGACTTGAGCACTGTGCTAATAATGCCAGGGTTGTGGGCTGTTCACTTGAGACAGACTTGATGATCCTTGTTGGGTCCCTCCAATTCCGAATATTCTCTGATTCTGTCACTTTACAGAGATGTGGCGTTGACGTGTCCACCAGGCCTAATTTATTAAATTACTTAGGAATGGTTAATGTAGAACTAGCTGGAGACAGTTCCATAATGGATATTTCTTGTTCCATTCACAAAGTTACATGCCAAAAGACAGTAAGAAATGATCAAACTGTTGGTGAATATTTGACATAATGTGCAGTTCCTTTGTGTGTTGCTCCAATACCAGATCTCTTCTTGGCTTCTTATTGAGGTGTGAATATTTCAGCTCTGATGAATAGACACTTTCATCTGATGTTTTTGGTTGCTTCAGGCTGAAGTGAAATGCGTGACTGAACATTTGCAAGATTTGGCATCAAGAATATAAAGGTCTCCCTGTGCAATAGACTAAGATACATGAAACACAGATGACATCATTATTGAGCTTCCAGCCAGTTTCCAGATAAATCTTGTGGAACATATCCAGGAAGTGAGTGCCTATGATCAGTAAAATGTTCTTTCTTGCCAGTGCTCTCTCTCTGACTATAAAACTGGCAGAGAATCAAGCAGTCTTAATGTGGATTTCATGTCAGGTGAAGAGAAACAAATAGGCTGTTTGAATGTTTGAGTCAAAGGGCATTACAATGATATTTAAGCAGACTATCTGAACTATACCATGTTGCTCCAACTAGCAGAATGCTATCTTGCATCTTGAAAAGTTACAAAATATCATTCAGGGAACTAGGGGCACTGATGTACAGATAAAACCTGCTAGGATTCTGACCTCTGAAGAACATAACCACAGGTTGGAAGGAGTCTCACAAAGGCCACAAGAACACTTTTTCACTAACACCATATGAGAGTTCTTTAAAATAAACGTCTTTTCTATTTTATTGTCTAAACTGACAAATTGATGCCTTTTTTCCAACATTTTTTACTTAGCCATGTCCATCTAAAATTTTTGGCTCTTCTATTAAAAATTTCCCATTTTTAAAAATATCTGTGAGCAAGGATGCACAACTGTGGATGACCACACCTGAGAAAACTTGCAGACTTCTCTCTGTACATGCGTGTTCTCCAGTAGCATTATGGCTTTGATTTCATTTATCACACTACTGGCTTTTGTTGTATTTACACATAGGTAGATATTTTCTCTCCTTTATATTAATTAATTTAAGTTCATATTCTTAAATATAGCTCTTAAATTTTCCTTTATGTTGTATATTGTTTTTTTATTTCAAGTCTAAATTTTAAAAGATCATATTATTATCCTGTTTTCAGTAACTTACAATTGTTCTAAAACCAGCCTAGTTTGATGCACAAACGCATAATTTTTCTGTCTGCTACAACAACTACTGCATTTTCAAAAATGTTGACCTGAGCATGGCCTAAAATACCTCTGCACTTTGCCATTCCTTCTTCTGTGCTTGTGAACAATAGACTTAACTATCCTTTTTTATGTTAGATTTAGTACAAATCTTGAGTATCCTTTACATCCTGCCAGTTGAATAAGGGAGTTTCACACCGAACACTCTTGAAAAGTCTGTCTTTACTGTGTCCTACTGTTACTACTTCTTTGAGGTTTTCTTTATTGCAAATTGTTTAATAACTTGTTCCAAAAATATTGAAGGAGACAAAGTTATGCCAACTGGTCAGTTACTTCCAGCATTCTTCCTTGTTCCTTTCTTTGTTGTTTCCTCTTTCCTATGAAGGTGGAAGCATGAAGATTTTGAATATTTCAAACATTTGATTTATTTTTTACTGTTTAACAGTCATAGTATTTAATGAACTTTCTTATCCCTTTGCTTTTATCATCCTTTTAATTTATAAGTAGAATTTTTTCCTGCTTATTTTTTGTGTTCTCTACTAATTGAAGCTTATATTACATTTCAGTGTTGCTAGTTATGTGTCTATGCACTTATTCTATTTCCTGCTCAATTTGCTTAATTTCTACTTTTTCAGCTACTTTAACAGCTCCTCATGTCATCATAATTTATTAGAATTCCTTGCCTGATTAATCTTCTAGGTCACATCTTTCTCTTGAAGAAAAATTTTGAGACTGACCTGTCATAGATTCAAGTAGTTCTGAACTGGATTTGTTTTTTTTTTTTTTTTAATTATGAAATATCATCAGTCTCCTGTTTGGGAGAACACGTTAATTTGATGTCTGTGTACTTTATTGACCAGACTGCAGTAAGTTTTGCAGTCTGCTTACTAAATTTTATTTGTTTAAGAAATATTAGCTGCAGAAGAGAAGCATGCATCACTTTCAAGTATTTTGATGAGGTCTCCATTACAGCTTTTCTCCCGTAGAAGTTTATAGTGTATTACAGAACCCAAAACAAAAAAAGATTTTGTTGTAGAAATTTATACTGATATAAGATTTGCAAAATATATGACTGGCTTTTTTTTCTGACACATTTTTTTAAACTAAAAAAATGAAAAAAAATTGCTTGATAGTTTGAAAGAGATCTGAAAAGAGCATTAGGTTAAAAATACTTATAATAGTAATTTATATATATATAATAAATAGTAAGAATTTTTGTAGAGCTTTCATAATGTATTTAAAGCAATTACCAAAAAATAACAGGTAGGAGAAACCAGTTTTTTTTTTCAGATTTTAACATTGTATTCTACTGTGTACTCTGTTTCAGCAAACAAACGTAGATCTATGGTCAAATTATTCAAATGTTGTAATCAATAAAAGCTCTTGATCTCGTCTGTGCATCAATGGGCTTCATATATTCCAAATCATACATCCCACTCAACTGTCCAGACTTCATTGCCAAATTTTGTGAATGAAAGTGTAGCTAATAATTTTACTGAATTTATTTGTTTTATTGTTCCTCCAGAATAAATTGAAAAGAGAAAGGAAACAGAAGCTGAACTGAGAAGCAGGTGTTCTCTCTAACTTTGAATGCAATTAATTTAGCATTTAGAAATGCAAGAATATGATGATATGAAATTAATTTAACGTAGGTCTCTCAAAAGCAATGATTCAGGAATCCTGAACATATTTAATAAAGCATTAATTTTTTTTTCCCCAGCTTTGAATAAAAAATTAAAGTGTCATAGTGAAAGAGTGTATATACTTCCTATTACTAGATTTTAAATTCCTTGTTTAGCTGTTCCATACATACATTTGGAAAAGACTGGACAAGAATAACTCCATTACAGTGATGCAAATTAAGTGTAACTTTAGTAAAGTAAATAGAACCAGGGCATGGCAAAGCCAGTGTAACTATCGAAATCAGGCCTCAGCCAGTACATTTTATTACCAATTAAAGTACAGAGGGAAAAAATGAAGGAATACTTACATAAATTTAACTTTTATTCATTCTGAAACCAAGCAAACTCTTCAGAAAAAAATTAAAAGATGTGAAAAAGAACTTCTATACAAGATGCAACAACGCAATTTGCAATTTAAAAGACAGTAGATTTTGAATGAAACCATTCTCAAAGGAAAATATTTTTTTTATACTTTTTATTATGCACATGAAAATGCAGTATTTCTCTGAAAAAGTAGACATGAAGAAAAGGAGGGAATTTGTATGTTTGCATCTATAACTTGGAGGAAATGATTAAAGAGCCAGATGATTCTCCTTAAATGTCCTTATCTTATTCCTTAACTACTGATAAGTCCATGAAAATCTGTGTTGGATAGGCCTTTTTTTCATAGAACTGAGGGCTGATTTATTTTTGTGTGGAAGAGGATTTTGATATATTGCCAATTTCTTTATTCTATATTTAGACAACGAAACATAGAACAGTGGAAAGCGATGAGGACCAGATGACCCAGCTGATTAGGAAAGAAGAAAAATTTTCACTTTGACAAGGCAGCTAATGCTGTCAATGGTAGCTGGCAAGAGGATGTAGATTCATTGAGAAAATTACAGTGGAAAGAGCAGCTGGTTTTGTAAAGCAATTAAAACAATTTTGTAGAGGCTGTCAGCTTCCTTATCACAGGGAAAGAGTTTTCTCACTTACAAGCACTGTATTTTCCATATCAGGTGCAAATTTTAATGTTTTACATTTGCTGTTAATGTAAGTTCTGGACCAAGTAAATATAAGACAAAACATTACATAATGTAAGCATGAAAATATAGATTCTTTACACAGAAAGCATTCAGACAGAGCTACTACTATTTCCGGTTTTCCATTAATAAATACATTTTAAGATTTATGTAACTTATGGACTTGTTTAAAGTTTATATATAATATAAATATAATTTCTACATTTCAATTTTATGAAAAATATTTGTATATAACATTGGAAAATTTCAGACATAGTAATCCATTTGAATGCTAAACCTTTGTGTATGAAAATCCATCTTCTAAAAATGAAGAAGACGAAGAGCTGTTGTCTGTAATGTGAAAAATATCAAAATGTAGCTTACTACTTTGCAGTGGTACAAAGACATGATTTGATCTAAACCAGTGTTTTCCAACTAAAAAACATTTCTCATTTGTCATTTCCTTGACATTATTTGCTGTTGCTACTTCTCTGTGAATTCCTTGTCACTGTATTGCTCCTCTACAGTAAATGACCTGCAGCACTCTCAGAAAAATGAGGACGTGGCACAAGAAAGCAGTGGTGAGGGAATATTTGTAGTTTATATTTAAATACAAATTGAGTTGGAAGACAACAAGATTACACTTCTGAAGCTGGAAAAGGAAATTTAAGTTTCTCTTCCTAAGACTCCATTCTTCTGGTGTGGGTTGATGAGCTCAAGATTTATACATTGGGAGTAGCCAGAAGATACAGAGGACATAAGTGACCATTAAGGAACACCACCCCCTGGAGGGATCAAAGGAATCTGGTATGGGAAAATGTCGGGGGTGAGGGTGGTCCCTGACAATACTTTTTAGGGTTCCTTTGATATTAGGACTATCGTGGCAAAATAAAAGAGCAGTGCGACGACCACGACTTAGCAACATAAAATACTTTGGTAACAGTGAAAACAAATGTGGGACGAGGCCCAAAAAACCAAACACACTAACCAGCTCATAGTTGGAGTCAGTGGTCGAAGACCAAGATGTAGGGAGGTCCAGGGTATAAACGTGAGGCAGGAAAGGGGGTGGAGTCGAGGATAGGATCCAATGGGTATAGGGGAAAGTGGTGCAGATGTGGGGTAAGGAAAGGTAGGGTCCAATGGGGTAGGCTGGGTGGGACACCGCATCAATTGAGGGCCAATTGGGATACAAGGAAGGGAGGACATTCTGGGGGCTGGGAGTGGTGATGATAACTGGAAAATGAGGGTTGGGAATATGTATGAGGCATTAACATGGGCAATCCCATAACTCCTTGGAACAACTTCTTTTGAGATTACCACAACTGAACAGATGCCTGCCAAGGCTGACGGTTGGGGTACAGGTCTTCTTCAGTAATGGTTGCCTGAACGGGAATACAGGTCAGGCTGACTCCCGCAGGAAAAGATTGATAAGAGGACCAAATTAGCATCAAAGGTGAAGGGATCAATAATCAATTTACCACCTACCTTATCCTACCTTAATGCTGGGAAGTCATAAGTAAAAGTTTGTTATTGAACCTCATGAGAATGTTGTTTCTTCTGTGGACTGCCCAGAGTGAATTAAAGTACTTCCCTCTAAATCCATAGAGCAGACCAGTACATAATGTGGTTTTAAAAAGATTAGATAGAAAAATCAAGAAGGTCTGACATACTCCTATTGAGGGTTTACCCTCTAAAATACACATGAAACATCAAAGACACCAAAATATAGCTAAGATGTCCTCCAAATCCACAGATATCAGAAAGAACAGTAAGGATACAAAGACTTCAAAGCTGCACAGATGTCCATGGGATGAAAGAAAACTAATCAGCCTTCGCACATATTTTGATCTACAGCTCTGAGTTTAAAATATGTTATTCTGTAAGGTAGAATTGAAAGAAATATACATGGATATAAATTACATGAAATTTTCTCAGTACTAAACAGGTACTCAATACAGAACAGGTATTTTTTCTATTTTCTTTTTGCAATTATATGTATGTATAGGGGAATCCATAACGTTAAATAAATCTCAATTTCATACCTCTA
This sequence comes from Tychaedon coryphoeus, assembly GCA_013398595.1. Taxonomy (NCBI): domain Eukaryota; kingdom Metazoa; phylum Chordata; class Aves; order Passeriformes; family Muscicapidae; genus Tychaedon; species Tychaedon coryphoeus. Next base: position 565,587 of record WBND01000585.1, on the reverse strand, counting down.
CCTCTATGTGGTGGCTGACATTAAACCACCTGTGGATAATTTAAAACTGAATTATTCTCTGAATTCTCCTTGGTTAGTAGAAGTGTGCTTAAAATACTTGTTATTGCTCTGTTGTACACACATCCCTCCATACTTGCAGTTTCTCTTTTTTTTTTTTCCTAGAGGCCAGTTCAGTTGTATGCCATCTATTGTATTTTCTCTGCCAATTTGGTTAGTGTATGAATTTGTCACCCTACTACAGACAGTATTGAAGTTTCAGTAAACTAATTAATTCCAAAAGAGCTTGGAATTCATCTGGGATACTACTCAAAAGAGACTGTAGGTAGTATGAAAGCAGGTATCTGGGGGCAAAGCCTTCCTACTTGATTTCTAGTTTGGCCTTTGTTTTTCCTCCTCTTTCTCAGTGGTCAGCTGCATGCATGTACATGAGCAGAGATGTTTTCCAAGTGGTTTGCACAACATATGTTCTCAGCAGAGATTTCCAAGAAATTTTGCCAGAAAAATGAAAACAACTCACTTGGGACTTCTTTCAGTTCTAGGGGACAAAAAAAAAAAAAGCAAAACAAAAAAAAAATTCAGGAGAAATTATTTTCTTTAGGAGATCACAAGAATTTGCCATGACAATAAATTTGAAGGCCAGTGCTTTTGATTTGGGGTGTAAAATCCCAGTGGAAGAAATTGTGCAGATCGAAAAGTAGAAGTGTATTTTCACAACAGATTTATGTTAACTACTTATTATATTCAACTTAAAAAGTGATTTTTTTACATGTGTAGAAACAATAGAAATGAAAGAACATTGATAATGGGCATTGTGAATTGTTAGCTTTTGCTTGTACTTTCTGTCTGTAAATTGACTAGACAGACCACACTCAGAGAACTGAGCTCCATCATGATATTATTCCCAATGAAAGAGACATTTTTAATCTCTTTGATCCAGAGCTCAGAAAAGACAATAGAAATCTCAGTACATTTCACTTTCCATACAGGAAAAAGTGACATACTGCATATATGCTTTTTCAAAAGGTAAAATTTATCTGTGATAATTTTTATAAAACAGGACAGGCAAGGATAAAATTATGCAGATATTTAATTGTGGTTCAGTAGATTATTTTCCTCTTTAGTAATAGAATTCTCTCTTTGCTGTTTGTTTAATACTTCTTCAAGATTTTCAGATAAATTAGATAATTGCAGAATAGATGAAGCAAATCAGTACGACATTTTTCATGTCATAATATGATGTTAGTAATTTCCCTTAGATTATGATTCTTATTAGCTTCCTGTGAGTTGCAGCTAAGCAAACATTAATTATTGCTGATTTTTAATAATTACAAAATTAAATTTCCAAGTGGAGGGTTTTTCAAATGCTCCATTCAGAAAAAAAAAGCTCTGAATTTTTCTTACGAGTTTAATGAATATATAGTTTGATTTGTTTTGTTCTTAGGAGAACAATGTTCATTTAAAGAAACATTATTATGAATTGCACAACATTTTCACATCCCTGAGGAGATATTCATGTTTGAGTGACATTAAGATATGTTAGAAATAAGGACACTCCCATGGCAGTTATTGGGATACAATATCCTTAAACTGAGCTGTCATTTCTGCCTGTTTTAAATAGTTAGACATCAGGTCTTTGTCTGATACATGCACAAAATAAGGACTGACAACACATCATAGAAGAGTGTATCATCAAATAAATCTTAAGAAAAATTAGTATTATAGATAATTTAATATTATCCTAAACAGTGGCTAACTGTTGTATAATGTTGTGGATATTCTCTTAATATTCTTCTTATGCTGATATTACCTCATCTAAATTAACTATGTTTCCCATGCCCACTAGCATTTGATCTGCTATGTGTAGACCCTAGGACAAAACCAAATGTTCCTGGTGTCCTACCTTAAAGGACTCTCTGGGGTGACAGTTTGATCAATAATTTCTTTAGATCCTCTCTTCAAAAAACTCAAAGGACAGTTACATCTACTTTTTTTTCAATCAAAGCCCTGTAGATTAAATGAGATACTTCTCATCTGCTGTTTCATTGCATTTAGAGTTTTAGATTTCCTTTAAAACTTCCTTTTTATTCTGTTGCACATTTAATCAAATGCAGCTAAAATAACAAAGCAGACCTGATTAATTTATTGTTACCACACAGGAACTGGAAATACCCTCTAGGCAATGAATTTTATCTCTTATGGGTAATATAGCATTTATACAGTGATGTATTTATTTAACCTCACATATGTTGTTAAACAACCTTATTTACAGTATGCAAAGTTCATTTTTTGAGACACTAGAGCAAGAACACTTTAAGGTGATACAGAAAAGTTTAGCCATGTGACTCCCATAAATATTAGTTAGAGTTTCATGAATATCTATGAAAACTTTCAAGATCATATCTTTATTTGATCAGTTGCTGCAAAAAAAACCCATCACTGAGACAAGAAATAGGATTATAACCCATTCAGTTTTAATTTTTATGGTCTGATTTGTTGGTTTATTGGAACAGATTTATTGGAAAACTTATCTGGAAAAAAACTATCCCTATAAAATAGTAAGTTGGAGTGTTGAATGGTAAGTTAAAGTTTTTATTTATCACTTCTTCCAGCAAGCAACATTTTAGTTTCCATATTACTTGTAACTGGATAAGAGATTATAATGGCATAATCAAAGTCTGTCCTCAATTCTCCAGAAGTCCTTTCCTTTTGAGTCATACCCTCAAGCAGGGAAGAATCCAATATATTATTCTAAGATGTGACTATTAATGTTTAGAAAAAAAAACAACCAATCTGAGATTTTCTCAAATTAAAACCACAGTATTGGTTCCTGTCTATGTAGTTCCTTATTTGACTCTTATTCACCTTCTTCAATAGTGAGAAGTATCCATTTAATGTGGCATGAAGTAATAATTTTCCTGTACTAAATCGAGTAGATGATTTTCCCATTCCATCTCAATTTATGTAAATTTAATTATTGTGAAATCTTATTTATTTAGATCTTTGCCCATTACCTAAAGTTACCTAGACAGTAAGACAAATGTTCTTCTAAGGAATCTCAGATAGAACTACCAGACTAATTAATATCAGACTGTTAGCTTTGGATATTTCAAAATCCTCCATCAGAGCATCTTTTTTCTTTCTAATATCATTAGACACTCTGACTTTTACACATAGGTACTTATGCCTATATTCAATGTCAGATTTCAGATGAAATGATTTCCTAAAAAAAAAAAAAACCAAAAGCAAAAAACCAAACAAAATAAAGAGCTATAGTTTCGTCTGTCTGTAGAATCCAAAGTTAATCTGAAAGTTTTGGAAGAAGGGCACCCAACTTCTCAGATATTCTTTGGAGAAAAGCAATCTGAAATGTTACAGAGATAGCTAACAGTCCAAAACCCCAGAATTCTTCCAAAAACAAGGTACGTGGCATAAGAACATGCTTCATGGAACAAGAAGCAATATTGTAGCAATAAGCAAAATTAATGTTGATTTTTACAAGATCTTCTCTCTCTCTTCTTGTGAAAAAAAAGTCCCTATTGATACTTAAATCAACATTTCTTGCAAATACTGGAATAGTGTTTGTAGCTTCAGCATCAGACAGGATTACATCTACACCTCTTAATGATAACAAGCAGTGAAACCTGAGGCTGAAAGTATGTTTACTTTTCGTAAATGGGCAAGGAGGAAAAATGAATTGTTTTAATCCCTTCTGACAGACATAACCATAAAAGAGGACTATATAACATCTAGAGAAACAAACAGCCGTGTCTGACTGAAACAGAGAAGCTCAGGTTCTCTGAGCCAAGGTTCAGCACCCAAAGTCAGGGGAGCTCTGCAGCTACAGAGAGGTCTATTAGCAAGCAGAAAATGGTTCATTGGAGACTAATTGCAGCAATATCCCTCTGAGCAGGGGTTATTCAACACAACAGTAAGTGAAAGTGCACTGTATTTTTCTGGGTAATTGTTCCCTAGGAGAACACTAGGGAGGCAGAAATTTGAAAGTCAGATGAAGAATGAAGAGAAGAAACATGACTTCTGATGGAAGGATGAAATTTTTCTATTCTCCTTATTTTATTTTATTTTTTATTCATTTAAATTTTATTCTTAGATTATGCAATATTACTTGAACTATATATGGACTCTTAATTTAAACAGGGATGATTTGGATTTTGTTGTTTTTTTTCCTGCAGAGTATCACAAAGCCACTTTCTTTTTTTTTAGTTTTTTTTTCTTTTTTTTTTTCTATTTTTAACTTCTACAGAGCTACAGCACAGGCACCTAAGAGGGTCTACCTAGTTGAGAGCTCAAAAATGCATTTTGAAAAATTTGTTCGACAGACATTATCATTAAGTCCTCAGAAAATATAGAAACAATTTTATTTTAAAATATAAAAATATTTTAAAATGCTGTTTTGTTATTTCATCTGCTCTTAATGATAAAGTGAATAGAAGGAGAAATAGTGTTCTGTATATTTACCATGGTTGCTATAACTCCTGCTAGTTTATGTATAGTGCTTGTGATACTTACAAACACCAGAATCCAATTTTTTTTCCTATAATTTATAAATCAGATTTAATTTTAGTCATTGCCCCTTTTTGGCAAAGAAATAATGGGCTGCACTTTTTAAACTGCTTTATCTTCTTTGTAGCAGCATGTAATTATTAAAACAAGCTTTATTGAGTACTTTTACGGCACATGCAGTATTCTAGTTGCTCTTAGGAATATATACTGATTTGTGAAATCATCCAGGGGAAGGGAAATTACTCTGAGAATTTCTAATTAGCTTACATGGCAAACAGCCAATAGTTTGTATGTCTGATCTGAAGCAAATAAAGTAAACAACATGGGCAATTTAAACCCCCCATATTTCTGCACAGCACAGCTTATATAATAGACTCAAAATTGTTTACATGTTATATTAGCAGAGTGCCACTCTCTTAGGAAGGGTCTAACAGGAGTACAGTTTTATTGAATATAAACTTTGAGGGAGGTTAGTGCCTCAGCACTTTCTACTTTAGATGAGCTATTCTCCACATGATAACTAAGAAAGTCATAGGGCAGAAATTATCAGTGTGGAATCACATGGCTGACAAAAGATACTGCAAATACAATCAGAGTTTTCTCTATGTACATATGCAAAGTCTTATTCTTAACTCACCTAAAATCACTGAGTTATGAGAAATGCCTTCCTTTCCCATCTCTCTGATATTCTGCCTACACCTCAGTCCTAAAAGGAAGATAAGACTCAGTGGTTCCCTTTGCTGCAGAGAATGTGTTTGCATTGCTCTGATGTCAGTGGAGCAGTTAGCACATAACACATATTGTATATTGGAGAGGGTGCAGGGAATAACATGAAAAACAATGTGAATTATTTAAGCCTAAATTCTGGAAGTAAAAGATCTTAGGAAAAGATTCCATTTCCTCTCATCCTAGGTAACTCAGTTTGAGAGAATTATGTAATTTGTAGTTGTGGTTACTCCCTGCCACAAGCTATGATGGAATATGCTTGAAAAATGCCGGTTATCCTAAAATATTTTCCTCCATTGAACCACAGAAAAAATCAGCTCTGCCTTATTTTATAGAGAAATTAGGTGGTAGAAGTGGGAGTCTTTTAAAATGACTCTTTCAATTTTCTTTCTTGCAAAATAGTTTTGGTTATTTGTGAAACTTGAATACATCAAGGTGTTCATTGACAACTAACAGCTTTCTTGTGTCTGCACAAAGAGTTACAGTGCAGTTGCACTGTTGGGGTTGATGGAAGTTCAGTCAAATACATGTTTGAAAGCAGAGGAGAGCGTTCCAGACTTTAAATGTGAAAAACAGCAGAACATACACTGTTCAGTCCAGAGTATAAGAAATAGAGTCATTTCCCTCCCGTCCCCATTCGCTTGAGAATGTGCAGATGTAAATTACGTCAAAATGGGGGGAGAAAAAGGATGGGAGGAAAGTAGAATTATGAGCATGCAGAATATTTTCACATAAATGGATACTCACTTTTATGACTTTATTTTCAAGGAAAGGAAAGAGACATTTATTTGAAGTAGAGCTGAGAGAGCACCTGGTGAGCAAACTTATTAAAAAAATCTACAATGAAAAAGTTCTTTTGAGTTGGCCAAGGCCTGCAAATCTGAAAGAAATGGATTGAAGTAAATGGAAAGATTTAAGTAAAGGGGAACAAATTATTCCACTATCAGCAACACTAGTAAAACAGTAAATCAGATGAAAATAGTTAAGAAGCTTGAATGTCTCAGTCATGATTGGTTGTCTGTGAGGTTTGGGATTACACTGGAAAAGGGAATAAAATGAGGATTTTAAGTGACAGATTTTTGGAAAGGAGAGGATTGCAGACACCACCAAAAGGAAGCTCTTTTCCAAAGGAAATTCACATTTTCAGGCAAAGCTGCTGTTCTTCATGGAATATCTCTATCCTTGCTAATGGAAACCTGTAGTATTTTTACTCAATCCTTGTATTGGTTTATGGGAGTACAGTTCTGTCATAGCCCACCCCTATGCAGACATTGCACTTAGTGGCCATTCTTTTTCTCTGTAAAATCCTGAGGCAGATTTGATTTCTCTGAGTTTTTAGGCTTCAGGCAGAAGAAGATTATCCTGTATATTACGTCTCCTAATCCTTTCTTAACCTTCCTTTTCTCTTCAGCAAATGCCAAAATCAATTGCATCTTTCTTTACTTTCTCCCATCTAATAAAGCAAAAGCCCCTTCAGAGATGTCTAGCAGAAGTGTTCAGTGCTGGTCATTCCTCTGATCTTGTTTATAGCATTTAGTACTACGAGGCAGTAAACTATGCAAAACCTGTCTCAGACACAGCCAAAAGAGTTGGAAGTGAAGGTGGGATAATTGAGCCTTTTTAGTACCCAGCTTAGTCTAACTTCAAAACCAGACTCCCCAGCTGCAGATTATTGAAAAAAAATTCAATCCATACTGCTGCTGAGCTAGAGAATGGAGTCAGATAAAAAATGGTGGGCTGCCTGAAGAAGTAAATCATACACAAGCAAGCTAACAGCTGTAGTTCAGCCACCTACGATTCTGGGAGTGAACACAGTCTGAATGCAGATTGCATCTTTCCTTCTGCTTGTGCTGGAAAGCGTCAAAGCCCTTTTTAAAGGGCCCTAGGGTCATGTGATGTGCAAGGTATCACTGAGCTGAGTAAGAAGCCTAGGCAGGCTAAGCACAGATGTCTGAATGCTTGGTGACACGTGACCTGTTAATAAACCCAGTTTTGCCCTTCACGTCTGCCCCAATGGAATCAATGGATAAAAATACAAGCAAGAAAAAAGTTGAATGTAAATATTTGGATTCTCTTTCACATGGCTATTGTGGAAGATGTGATGCCAGAAAAATATAACTTTCTCATTTTTCCTTTAACAGACTGCAAAGGAGAGTTTGGAACCCCTGCTCCTATTTTTCTTCTTTCACTTCCCACTGTGATTCCCATGTCCCTTTTAGAAAGTTTTGTTCTTTCCTGATAGTCCCAGAGCTTCCAGTGTCTTCTCCTTTGGTGTCAGCTTTCCCAGAAATTGATAAAATGGTTTTTTGAAATCAAGTCTACCTCATCCACTGCTTCAGATCTATTTTTCTGTATTAAGATTCTCTTGCCTTTGAACTTTCTCATTGTATAAAATATTTATTTCTTCATTCAACCTGATCCCTGTACATATTTCCAATAGGCTGCTTCCCAGATCCATAACTTTCTTTCACATATATTTATCTTTTCATGTACTTCAGTTGTATTTATTAATTTCTTTCACTATCACTAACCATCAAATGAAGACATTCATCATATTAAAAATGGCATCTTCCTGCTCTCTATCTAAACCATCCATTCTTTTGTCCTACCAGAAGATTTTGTCCTACCTAGATTACATAAAGGGTCAGAGAAAGGAGGTCTTCAGCAATGGCTTAAATATGGACTAATTTTAACAAAGGACAGAAAAGCCTGTTCATAGCAGTTTACATGTAAGCATTAATGATGACTAGTTGTAACCAGGAGCACCTCTTTAGTGTTGAAATTCAAGTATAGATTCTGTTATAAGGGGAAATATAGTCCTTCCTAAGGACCACATTTTCTATCATATGTTGTAAAAACCTTATTCCAACATTTCCAGTTGGAACTCAACTAGGTAAGTCTTGTAACTAGTGCCACAGCAAAAAGAATCCAGTAGCGTATGTTAATCTTCAAACCTCCGTGTGCTCTTTGTGTTATATGTCATTATGTCAAAAGGTAATAAATCTTACAATAGTAATGCAGTAGTGGCTATAGTAACAATGCAGTGATAATTTGTCTCCAAATGGATATATGTGCAGAAGATTATTCTATTTTGGTCATCATACATTTGATTTTTGAATTATAAATCTTAAGATATATGGAGTAAATTTCACAAGTATTAATTTTTGTTATATTTTTTCTGACATGCTTCCCACTATTTTTGGATGATAAATCAAATTTTTTTTAGTAGTCAATAGTTAATGAAAGAAATTATTGACATTTGTAATTGTTGAATTGTGTTGAAATTAAATTTTATAAGAACTAGTACCAGAGCAAGTTATTCTAGACTGCAAGAAACACTGTCTAACTTAAAATGAAATCTGCCCTTTATCTCCATTTTGTTTCATTAACTTCAAGTCAATTTCCTAGGCATTCACCTCTTCCATGACTGCAGCTCTGGGTATGCTTCTGCCACAAGTGTATCAGTTCTTTATGTGCCACTAGTGTCCCACTTGCATGCCAGCAGTGGGAAACAAGTTCAAGGCAGTTCTACAGCAATTTGTGACTGCACAAATATTTTGCATTCCAATAGGCCTATTGAGGTATAAAAGCCTGTGGTATGCGTCAATGTTTTGCTAGTGTGATTTCAAAGATTGGTATCTCATGTGGTTCATTCCATTTTGAAGTTGAGTATTTTTACTATTATTTTACAGCTGATGTCATAGTATCAAATAGATGGCACAGCCGGGTCAGAAACCACAGTAAAATAGTATTTCCTTAAGCAATAACAAATTTCTTTTACCTAGAACTTTCCAATAGCAATTGTCTTTTACCTAGAACAGGATTTTGCTGAAGGTAATAAATACAGAACAATAAATGTAGTAAATTTTGCACAATGTTTTTATGAGAAGGGGCAGCAGGAATTATATTTACTTTTTTTTATGCAGAGATAACTGAAGTCCTGAGCTTTAGAAAGATGACTTAAAGAGGGCAATGAATATACATTGATATATATATGAATATATGAATATATGAATATACAGTGTTATTGTCCTCTCATCTAGAAAGACCCAATTTGGAGAGAATGGCTTGTTAGAGTGGTAGAGCTGAGTAAATATGAATTAATTGCAAAGAGAAAATTCTTTTGGAAAATATGTTTCTTTTTCAGCAGCTTTCCTCATCTATGTCACGCACTCTGTGGTCTTCTTCACATAAAACTTTTTTTCTCTCATTGTTCTTCGGTTTCTGTGTACAAAGTTTTTGTTCAGAAGTTCTAAAGCTTGTTTGATTTCCTGTTTTTAAAACACTATTGTAAAAAACTGTTGATGACTGGTCACATTATTCAAGTATTTTTTTGTATTGGAAGTCTGAAATTTACAGTTGTTGTTTAATCTATTTGAAAACAACTTTGCTGTCATACTGTCATTGGAAGTGTTCTTTAGATCCAAACCTATGTCTGGCATTGCTTCTTTCTTTCTGATTTCCATATGAGTCGATTTTAAATTGTTGATTTTAAACTCTAAGGATTATTCACAGCAGGATGTTCCAGAACCACAAAGAAGTATGACTGTCATGTCATAATTCCATATTCAAACCTTATTTTCTCAGCAATTTGGGATTTTGGTTAATGTTCCTGACACAAAACAGCATGTTTCTATTCCTACTATGGTAAAGTCTCATAAGAAGCAGAGCATACATTACAGACTCACAGTGGTTGTTCAGATTTATTCTTAAGGATTATAAACTCTCTGGCATAGCAGATGTACAGTCTTTAGATAAACAAAAGATACAGCAAGAACTAGTAGACATTACTCATAAAATAACTAATGCTAAAGATCCTGAGCAGTGTCAATTACCATTACAATAAGGGATGCAAAAGTGGTAGGATAACAGAAGCAAAAGGAAAATATTAAGTAGGCAAAATTTATCTTTTTAGTAAGTCTTAGGATGAGGCCCTTGGGTTCATAGCTAGTTATTAAAATGTCTGACTTTGAGAATTGTGATACTTCAAGAAATATGTTCTGTATCATCCAAAATGCAGAGGAAGGGAAAATGGCATGCAGTCATACTCTGCCCTCTGTTTTTGATCAAAATTCTATATTAATTTCATGTATATGTTTTTTTGATGTTTTATTAGTTGTTTATGGTGATTCACCACAGAAACAGGTAATTATAGGATATAAAGAATCTTTTGTTAAGTGCAGTAATGATTTGTTTTAAGCTACATTTATTATTTAGATTTTTAACAGAATAAAATATGACAGATGAGAATAGAAGATAAACACACAAAATACTTTTTAAAATGAATTTTATTATATAGAATCATTAAAGGGTAATAGTTACCTAACCCTGGCCTTGGAAATGAACTCACAGAGTACATCTTAATAGTATGGTAGAACTGTGTGCAATTCTGTTCCATAATCAGAAATGTAATTTAAAAGGGATTAAGACTGGTGTGATATCCACTCAATGCAAAGAAGGCAAGGAAAAGCAGGCCAAAGGAAAGCTCTCAACTGTTAACTTAAAACCCACACAGCAAGTTTCCACTAATACAGAGTGCTTCAGCATATTCACATATTCACCATCAGGCAATAAAACATACCATGTAATATATCAATCTTTAGTAGGGTGTACCTTCCACTCACAAGGCATTACTAAAACCTGACCTCAATTTCCATTAAAGAAGCATTTCTACACCTGAGTAAAATTAAGACTGGAATATAAAATTCCTTTTCTCCTAAAAGCATTTCTAAGAAATAAACCTGACTGTTTCAATATTCAAACTTTTATTTTATAATATTTCATGGCAGACAAGAACAAAACTATTTAAAATTAAATCAAAATCAAGAATTTCCACCTTGTTTTTCTTCCGAGAATAGGCTAGGTGTGGAATATATTTGAAGACATTCATTCACCTTAGCTCAAGACAGGTTTATCAAGACTTAAACCATTTGCAACAAGCCTGTACATTCCGTAATTTCCATTTAAAAAAAAATCTATTATTGTGTTTCTAATAGAAATATCTTTCTAATATTTTAACTCAGTTTGCTTCAACCCAGGAGGTTTATTATTTTTTGTTGTACTCTTAGTGAACTCACAGCTAATGAGAATGAGACTATTCACGAGGTAAGAAATCACATAAGAAATTACAAACTAACAATAATTAAATGAGAAGAACCATTTTAGGCTGCATCTGAAGCTATAAACATAGGGATTGTTGTAAAAATAGATATCCAATAAATTATCTAAATCTCAAATCCTTCAACTGAGGCAGAATGTCATAGAGTTTGTTGTGTCTCTAGCAGAGATTTAAGATGTACCCTATAGTTTGTTGCTAGGAAGAAAGAAAATGTGAATCTGAAGTTTCTCATTGTTTATAGTGATGAAATTGGTAGCTATTTTTAAAAAATATTCAACAACCAAATTACTTAGATTTTCCAGACCTGCCTGGTACAGTGAAATTCTATTTTTCAGCACTCTGAAATACACCTAAATTCAGGACACCTTAGAAAATTAAAGAGAAAATAAAATTAATCTGATAAAGGATGCTTTGTGCATTCTTTTGGCTTTCTCTTTGATTGTTATTGTGTGCTACATGTTAACCATCTCTATTACCCAAAACGACTTTAGTGTTTTCTTAACATTTTAAGTGACTGACATACTTTCATAATAGGCCACAGGCTTGGAATAACATATTTGATTCCAAGTTTTAGGGATAAGCACATATAATAATTATAAATTCTAAAGCCACCATATGAAACCATGTTTGTCTGAAACAGCAAAACGATATTTTATGCATGTATGTCATTGTGGTTTGGCTTGAGACTTTGTTAAGCAATTGGTAAATGTGTCTCTTGGAACTAGTTCCTGGCCTTGAATGCAAATTACTTGCTTCACAAAATTAAGATTTCCTGCTGGGAAATTTTGTAGTTTCAAATATGCTTTGCCACCTTCATGACTATCGACTTACACTCAAGAGGAGAAGCAAAAGTGTCCATTATAAAATGTATTGCATATAATAGCAAAGGGTAAGCTTGGAAGGCCCTATATATACCTCTGAAATTTGCAAATATAAGCAATTCAGAAGGCCAAAATTAGATGAAGAGGAGATAAACAATACTGGTGAATGCTTTACTCTTTATGAAATAAATTGTTAGTTTTAGTAAAATTGATACCAATTTGATGCCACCTCTTGTATTTTTATGATATCACTGCTTTCTCTATGACTTTGGCAAACCACTTATCCACCCAAAGGTATGAAAAACATTTTCTTATACATGCCATGAGGTTTGAGGTAACTTAGTAAAATATACTAGCACAGAAAAAGAACAAAATGTAATATAAATAATGATTTATAAACGACTTCCAAAATACAGTTCTTTGAAGGAGATATTCTAAGATTCTCAATTTTTATCATATTTATATTTCAACATTTTATAAATGGATATGTAAGAGGCTGTAAAAATTGCTTCAGAAAGATTTTTTTTTATTTGTAAATATTTACGATATCTGTTGTACCTTGTGTAGTATAGTTGTCAAACATTCATACAGTGGGAAGGGCATAGATTTTTCCTACATAAAACATTTGCTACATAAAACACGCACACTTAAGAATGTTCTACTAGTTTGAATCTCTTAAAATCCAGTTTTCTTTCCCTGTGCTATATTGGTTGTACCAATATGAAAACATCTATTCACCACCATAATTGCTGACGGTATGAAATATAGCTTCCTAAAAAGTGTACAATGGAGTATTTTGTTTCAGCATCTGTTATATGTCAGTGCAGAATTTCAAGGGTACAAGTTTGTGTAATCTTTCTTTGCAGAAGACATCAGTCATGAAAAAGTGAGACAGAGTTAAAGAATTAGCCTTTCTTGGCTCTCATTGCATCTAATTCAGGCATGCATGACCCATTGCCATCATTGTTGTACTTATGCCAGCTGGTTCTGATTATTAAGAAAAGCAGCTTTGCATGCTGAACATATAACAATAAACTATTGTCATACAAATGGAGCACTTTTGCTTCTAAGGAGTATAAATATCTATATAATAAAAATAAGGTGGCTCCAGCTTCACATGTTGCAGAGAACAAATAGTAGCTCATCAAGCATACTACAAATGGAACTTGGAGAGAGAAGGTACCCTTACCAGGACCAGCATGATTTTCTTCCCCTTTTTTGAAGTGGGCCATGGGAAGGGTAAGAGTTTTACAGTTCTTACTCTTCTCAAATGAGCTAATTCCAGGAGCAGATACTTTAGAACAGTTCAGGGGAAATTTTTGTCACGCTGTGTGTTCTTATCCTGTCCTAATGTCAGATACAATGAATTATATTCCCCATCACCTCCTTATTGATTTTAAACCAGACACCACGAAAATCCTGGATTCCTAGCAAATAAAAAAGTCTTTTAATGTTTCCATCAGGGAATAATAAAACCAAGTCTGTATAAAAACATATCCTTTAGCATATAAAGGCAAAGAAGCATGTGAACTTATACAATAACCAGTAGATACCTCATTTTGAGTATATTCACATATTGACACAACAACGTATGCCAGATAAAACTCTCATGAAGCCTGGAACTCAATAAGACAGTGTAATAAAATCTAGGACACAACTTCCTGAAGTCAGGTCAAAATCATCATGTTCTACTAGGAATTGCACTGGAAGGGTAAAATCCCTAGAAAAGATAACTAGATATCTAAGGAAATACTTGAAGTAAAAAGAAATTTTATATGGCATATGGCACATGCAAGACATAGGTAGGGGTGCAAGTTTTCTAAATCTGAAAAGAAGAAGAAAATGTAGAAATATTTTGCAGTATACTAGCAAAGCATTAACAATCCATTTTGCAAAGTGCATTTTCAGTTTCTCATATTTCTGTAGTATTTTTGGCTGCACAAGTTTTTTGGCTGTTTCTATAGAATTCATAACTGAAACAAAGGTTTATTAAATGTCACAGAAAAGAAAAAATCTAATTATTGTTAATGTGATATTGATAATTTATGTCAACATTACTATAAAAACTGCAAAATGATCCAGTATTTGGTCATAATTCTGACACCAATTGTTTCCACAGAGTGAATTAATCCTATGCATTTGTAGCCAAGATGAACACAACATAAGCCAAGCAAGAAGTGAATGAAGGAAATGTAAAGCTCATTCCCATGATTGCATGATGTTCCCCTGGCTGACCATTTCATCTGGAATAAGGGTGTCTATATGATCAATGACTCGTCAGACTGATGCCTCTTCTCTAACTTTATCTGAATCTTCCAGGCAAGAGTCTCAGAGCCCAGGAATTGAAATTGCTTTACCTAAGCTTCACTTCCCACCAAACGATTCTTTCTATTACTTTCAGCTTATCAAATTCCTGTGGCCAGGAGGAACCATCATAGCCACCTTGTTGGCCCTGGACACTACATAGCTTCATTCACTGACTGCTATAATAACCCAAGGATTTTATGTTTGAACTAGAGCATTTCAAAGACAGTGGTGTTGATGGAGACTCTAATATGAACTCATAGACAGAATAGGAATCAAAGACATAAAGATAGACAGCTATAATAGAGCCCTTGGTAACCCATACCAATAGGTGGTTTCATGGATTTCCTCTCTTTACCCTTTAAGACAGAAGAATAATATGTGACTCTTTTCCCACAGTAATTTGAATGTCCATGGTAACAGTGGGCTAACAGTAACAACACTTAGGTCCACTTTATCCACAGATTATTAACTTCCAGGATATTTTGCTCAAACTATCAGGTAGTTGTTGCTCAGGCAGTAAGCACACTCCTCAAATTTATCAGGTAGATAATTTTAAAGCAAGACTGTCATTAAGTGCCTCATGTCACTGGGGCAACAGGCAAGAAGGAGCCACAAAGACACTTGCAGACAGTTTTACAAGGTTCAGCACATCACTCCTCATCTTCTCAACCAACCAGGTTTGAGTCCAGTCCTAGGAAAAATCTGCATAGGAAGTTTGGTGACGTTGGATAATTCCTGCTGGAATTACAGGGCTTGCTGGCAGAAGCAGGTCACTGTACAGCAACCTTGCCGTGGGTGTGCCCTAATGTCACTCCAGCAAAAAAATCCTGCTGCTCATCCTCTTCCTGATTGAAACCTCTGGGGAAGGGAAGGGAAGGGAAGGGAAGGGAAGGGAAGGGAAGGGAAGGGAAG
>WBND01000585.1:539746-550001 GCA_013398595.1 Tychaedon coryphoeus | reverse complement strand
CATGCTGGAGCATGGTTGCAGTACACAGATTACTCTCTATCATTTGCAGGAACAATAGGGAGCTGTTATGTTTGGCATTTGAGAGGAGTACTATTTCATTGTCCAATACTTCCTGGATATGTTTTTCTATTCTAGGACATAAGCCCTTCACTCATTGCTCTCCTATATCGCTGACATTAGTATTAAAATTATTCCATCCTTACATCATTGCTAGAAGGCAAATTTTAGGAGTGGGAGAACTTTCTCAGACACATTGTTTCCTCTCTGAAAAATGTGATAAATGTGGTATTTCTTTTTCCGTTACCAAAGACAGGTCATATTTCAAGCATATTTTATAAGTCAAAGGAGAGAAGAAAAAGAAAAATGAAATTAAAAAGAAAGGGAAAGGGGAAGGAATAAAAAAAAAAAAAGGAAAAGTAATGCATAAATCAACTGTAAATACAGTAAATATAGTTACCCTTGTAAAATTTAGGAAAACTTTTACCACCAGAGATACAAGTCATTCCTCAGGCAAAAGTTCCTCAGAGAAGTAGGTGTTTTGCCTTTCTTTTTCTTCTTTCTCCTTTTCCTCTCTATTTTCTTAATAGAGAGTAAATTATGAATTGCTTATTTAGTATAAATGTCAATAATTACAGCACTTAACCTTTGACTTTTTAACTTAAATTTCCAGTTGTAGACCAGATTATTTTTTTTTTTCTGAAAGAAAAAGCCTCATAGGGAAATAAAGTAGTATTAGAAAGGGCAGCATAGGCTCTTACATTCCATTTGCATGTGCATCACATGAAAGGTATATATAACACTTCTGATGCTGCCAATGAGAATTTTAAAGAGGATTTGCAGGTTACTAAGTGTCTAGCCTCACCTTCAGGACTCACAACCACAGTGAGGTCAGTAAGAATGGTGCCACAGGATTTATTTCTATCTTAGTTTCTTTTGATAAAATCACTGAACCTGCTCATCATGGGAAAAGAAAACAACTTTATAAACCTCAGACAGAACCTTTATGATGGCTGTTAGGTTTGAGGCAGAAAGAGGTATCAAGAACCTATACCTGTCTCTGTGCTAGAAAGTGTAGGAAGTTCCTATTCAAAGGTCTTTCTTAGGCTCCTCTGTTTTGTCATGATCAAGAAACAATAGAAATGTTTGCTCTAAAGTGAACAAGCAACTGCTACTCTAAGTAGTACATCAGGGCATCGGGCCAAGATGCGAGACCTAGTTTCCCTTTTCATCTTCAGAGTCTCACACAATTCGAGGCTGCCTTGCCCATGGGACTACAGCCTGTGCAGTTGCCTTCTACAGTGCACTAAAAGGAGCAGGCATCAGCAGAAGAGCAAATAAAGAAGCAAATGTTGTGGCTAAACCACTAATTGCAGAGTATGAGCTCCTACTTTCAAAATCGCTTTCTTTTTAATGAATGTTTATGAGGACAAAGTTCTTCCAAGGAGTTGGAACTCAACCTCAGATGCTCCCCCATCTCCATTTGAATGCAATGAGGGACACCTTTCTCAAATTCCCCTACTCCCATCAGCATTTCATTCCTAGGTCTGCACTGGCCACCCCTCAACCAGCAGCAGAACACCTTTACTCCCAGCCACACAAACTCAGCATCCTCACAGCATTATCCTTGTGGAAGTCCCCAAGAAGATCCTCCTGATGTACCATAGATCAATTAAATGACATTAGCATGTGTGTCTCAGTGTACTTACTGTATCATAACCTGCAAAGGAGTAAAGCATGGAGAAGGCTCTTTTCCAAGTGAGATAATGTCTTTAAACAGTCGGCTAGGCATTTCTAAGTGTCATATCTTCATGGAAAAAAAGGAGATTTTTAATGTTTTTTACTCAGTTCAGTGAAAGAATTTCATTGCCTTTAATTGCAGTGTCTTTAGAACATGCTGGCTTTAAAATTTTCAAAATACAGTTAGATAAAAGAAGCAGGACCAGATTTCCTCCAAACGTGTTCAAATAACACATAACCGCTGAAAAGCTAGGAGAGTTGAATTTAACTATATCTTTTCTTTTCTCTCTTCTCTTCTCTTCACTTCTCTTCTCTTCTCTTCTCTTCTTTCTTTTGGCAAAGGCTTTTAAAAAAGATTATGTGTCACACTATCAATGTTATTAAAACATCTTCATCAGATAAGCTAAAAATTTCATTACAAAGTATAGAACCCTCAAACAGCCAGACACTTTATAAATTATATATGTATGCCTTTTTTAAAAGAAGATTTTTGCTTCATGTAACAATTGTTTTGGTAATTTCATGGTTTTAATAGTTGCTCAGAACAAACAATAAAAAACCCAGCATGTAAGGCAGCTGCATCCTATATTCTCCATGAAAATTGTGTCCTTTTGTTGTCTACTGCTCTTATAAAGTAATGCAACTGTGACACAGGATATCTATCATCAAGAAAAAGTAATAACTCAGAGAAAAAGTTGTTTTGTATTCTCTCAAATTTATCTCCAGGAAGTGATTTTGAAACCTTTGGGATTGAACTAAACAGAAAGACAGAGCTAACACAGCTAATTCAGCTGAACAAAAACACAACTGTGGTTTTAGCAATCTCACTGATGTTCAGTGGGACTATAAGGCTTGGTTTGAGTCAAAGGCCACTGAAATAATGTAAAGACTTTCATCAGCTCTGAATTTCAAAACAGGCTTGTTCTGCAACCAAGGGGACAATTATAGAGTTATGACAAACAATCGATAAGATACAGGAGATGCACCTGGAGCTCTTTCTAATAACACAAGAACAAAAGAAGTTTAGGGTAAATTGAGAGACAGCTTAAAGTCATTTTAAGAGGTCCTCATTAATTTAGAAAACTGATTAGTTAAGGTTCATTGAAGCCAAGGTATACTATTCAAAAGAAAACCAAATATTTCTAAGAAATACTTTTGTGAGGTAAACCCTTAAGGAGATAGTTATATTTAATTTCTGTTTCTCCTGTAACTCTTTTTTCGATTTTGGTGGTGGTTTATTTTCAAAGAGAATGAAAACAGAGACTAAGAATTTGAGAGTGATTAAGAATCCAAAAAAATGAAGAATAAAATGTAATCTGTGTCAGAATACCGCTTAAGATAGAGTGTAGGTGTGACTCAAATGTAGCATCTTTTTAAAGTTCCTTTCAATATAACAAACAAACAAATGTATGCAAAAATGGAAAACATAACTTTAAAAACCTGACAGATGTCAATGAATCTGTCCATTGAAGAGTTAAAGACAGAAATATCTTTAAGAAAATTAAAACTGAAACCAAAAATAGTCATATAGAAAACAAGGGAAATATCTATTTCCCCAGAGGGGACACAGACAAAGGAAGAACTGAGAATTCCCAGGTATGTAGAGAAAATAAAGGAAAAATAAAGAGCAATCTAAACTGTGAATTTTCATGCAGAAATGAGCACATTAAAAGGCTTTGTTGAACAAGGCTTTTTCCCTTGTATTTAACACTGACAGGTTTTTTGAAGTGACACAGCTGACCATGCATCTTTCAAGTTCTGCTGACACAGCTTGTTTTCTCAAGGTCTCTTGCCCACCAAAAAATCTTCTTTGGAGAAAAGCTTCTTAGGCATTTTAAAAACCCCCAAGAGTCTGCCTGTAAGAATGTCATTCAAAAAATCTCAAGCCTGACTGCCTGATTAAAAAAAGAAAAAAAAAAAAAGACAAGCAAAAAGCAAAACCAAAAATCCACCGTTGTTACTTATTGCAAAAATGCTTAGGTACAGACATTTTTTGGTACGTTCAAGGCAGTACAACTTTGTAGGAAGGCTGGGGTTTTAACACATCTGTAAAATGTCAGTTCTAGGGAGAACTAACCTGTGGATATCTTGATTTTGACACTATATCTCTATTTCTTATCAAACATACTAAGAGAGGTGTTACCCCATGCAGACCATATTGCTTTGACAAAAGAAGTCTGGTGTTAGTGTTTTGAAGCTTGTGTAAAAGCTCAAAATTACAGAGCAAGTACACATAGAACACATTAAAAAACTGTTTCAGGAATAATTTCACTATTGCAGGTGACAATTAAGGTAAATATAGCCCTCTTAAAGTGGAAAAAAAACTGTCTTGCAAGAGATGAACAACTGTATTACAAATCACTTGACATAACTGGAAAGATTATGCCAATTTAAGTTTTCCAATCTGAGCGGGAAAATAAATATTCAACTGTAATAAACAAGTACAAAGCCCACAGAAGTCCTTTTTTAAGGCAATTTCAAAACTGAAACTCCATTTTTTTATTACCAAGTGTGAGCATATTGTATTTTTAACTGTAGATATTACCACTAATATTGTATTGAAATGAACACTGATGTTTTCCCAATGTTAAAATGTCCCAGCAGGTAACAAAATTAAAATTTAAATCATAAGACATATAAGCATTTTTTTAATCAAATGCATATTATTCTATTACTTCTTCACAAAGTTTTTCCTTTTGTCTTTTCTTCCTGAGAGAAGTGCAGCATAAGCTAGTTTACTGATTGCTAGACTGGAATTATTTTAGAGAAAAATAAATACCTTGGTGTTTGTTATGAATTGCCATAACTTATCATCATAGAAATATATATCATAGAAATACAACAATTGTTGTACCCAAAGTAAAAGGCAAAAAATGTTAAAAGTAAATACTAATTTCTCTGTGTAAAGTCATAGGAAAAGTGAGAAGCGGGCCAAAAAATTTTTCATGGAACAAAATGATTGTATGTAATTTTATATAATAACTCTAGCTACAAAAAAATATTCTAATTAATAAGGAAATAATACAAGAAAAACTCTTGGCAAAGCCTCATCCATGCATTTTTTGACATGAAAAGGTATGGCTCAATTTTAAAAATTCTTGTTATGTAAATAACAAGATTTAAAAATTCTTGCTACCTGAATAAGAACTTTGCCTTTATGTACTGATTTGGGAGCTTCTTTTCTTTTTACAGCTATGTATATTTTGTGCTTTGTTGGAATGTGTCCTTGATAATAACTCTTTCAGAAATATAAATTGATAAATTTTGGCATAGTTATTTTTCCTGGCAGGGCTCTCCAATAATGAAATAAAAACAAAGAACTTTCTCTGCATGCAGATGATGGTATGTCTTGATAAGAATACTGGTAAATGTGCATCAAAGGAAAGAACATGTCATCCTGGATCTGTTCCGATACACCAAATGGTTTCTAGAAGCCAGGTTTAAGTCTTTGTTATTTTTGCTGTTAAGTATACGTGCCATTGAAAAAAAAAAGTTAAGTCCCTTGGGCCAAAAGCAGAAAATCTATACAATGCCTGTCCTGTTTGTGAACTCTGGTAAAGACCAATTAAGCCCTCAAGCAATACCTTGCATGCTTCCCCAGATGTAAAGGACTTTATTATATCTGAAGTTTTCTTGCTTTTTTTCTTCCCTTTCTTTCTTGTTGCCTGCTAAAATAATTAGATCTTGGGAGACAGAGCAGGAAGTCCATACTTTTCCTTTGGCAATCTTGATTCTCTCCTTGGATTTTTTTAGTGGAAACACACTATAGCCCTATCTCAAAAAAATATATTGGAATATTTATAGTTTCTAAAGATAATGTAGCACATCAAACTACCTGGTTGCACTGGGGTCACTACATATTGGGGGATGAACAGAGGGAGAACAGCCCTGGGGAGAAGGATTTGGGGGTGCAGGTGGGTGAGAGGCTGGACATGACCCAGCCGTGAGCACTCCCAGCCCAGAAAGACAAACGTGTCCTGGGCTGCATCCAAAGCAGTGTGGGCAGCAGGGGAGGGAGGGGATTCTGTCCCCCTGCTCTGCTCTGGTGAGATTTCACCTACATCCAGCTCTGAGGTCCTTAGCACAGGAAGAACGTGGACCTGGTGGAGGGAGTCCCAAGGAGGCCGCCAAGTTGATGAGAGGGCTGGAGCACCTCGCCTATGAGGAAAGCCTGAAGTAATTGTGATCAACCTGAAAAACAGACAGAGAGGGTGTACCTGAATAGTACTGTACCTGAAGACACCCTACAAGAATGGTGGATAGACACTATTTACAAGGGTGCAGAGCGACATGATAAGCCGGAATGGTTCCAGGCTTAAAGTGTCGGTTTAGATCAGATATTAGGAAAAATTTCTTGACTCTGAGGGCGCTGAGTGACTGGAACATGTTGCCCAGGGAAGCTGTGGATGCCTCATCCCTGGGAATGTTCAAGCCCAGTTTGGATGGGGCTCTGAACAATGTGGTCTAGTGAAAGGTGTCTCTGTCATGATAGGGAGGTTGGAAGTAGGTAGTGTTGAAAGTCCCTTCCAACCCTAGCTATTCTAAGATTGTGTGATTCTCTAAAACATAAGTAGAATTATCACACTGAACTGTGAACTAAGCAGGTCCTGCAAGCTGTGTATGAATATTATCTGCAGTTTTCATCTAGTCTGTGGTAGAACAAAATTTTAAGAAGAGCCTTCATGCGTAAGAGATGATGTACATTTGGTCTGATACTATTTCTCAGGATTTGAGTCAGTATTCAACATGTATCTTAGAATGCTAGAAAGAATATAGTGTGCCAGCTTGGGTTGACTTAACTTTCAGTGAGGAAGAGAGCTGAACTCCACACAACTACCTTATAGAGAACAAATGAAAAGTGATACTTTGCTGCTCATAAATCTTAAAGTATAGTAACATAAATTCAGCAGTAGTCTTTAGAATTTAGAAACACAATTATTTGTGGTTAGGTTTTTTTTTATCCTTTAAGGGAGGGCTTTTTTTTCGAACAATTTTGCTTTCTGGTAGTATTTGGTCTTGAGAACAGACTCTTCAAGTTTTTCCTTGCATAAAAATATGTTCCAGCAGACAGCTATCTCTATGGGAAAATGTTTGGCTTACTGCATCCCCTGTATTCTGCCATCATTATCCCACTCAGTCTTCCTCCCTCAAATATACCCAGTTTTCTTTTCTTGCCTTGAACCAATATGTGTAACTCTCTCCTTAAGCTTCACATTGTTGAAAAATAATTCTGTTTTTTCAGTGGAGGTTTGTGAGGTTTTTTCCATTTGGGTGTTGGTGATGCTTTTTTTATTTTTTTAGTGGTTTGTTGGGTTTTTTTTCCCCTGATGATCTTTTCTTTATTTTAAGCATTTGGAAATGAAAAAAATGAGAACTGTAATTATGTTGCAGGCCATAGGCACCATGAGCTGTCCAGAATAAATAGGGATGAGCACCGTGAAGCTCAGAGCCTGCCAAATTGAAGCCACAAATCAATTTTTTTGGAACACTAAAAGTAGCAGAAATGGCAACTTTTCCTTCAAGTAACTCTGATGAGAACAGAAGATGACCCATAAAATCTTGGACATCTCTAGTGGAAATCAATTTAAGTATGAAATAACTAAATTTTGTTTACATACTACTGGATATCCAAAGATACTTTCATGTTGACACATGCAGAGAAGTCGAGTGAGGGTGACACATCTGCCAAGTTGGTAAATATTTACTTTCAGGTTAGACAGTTTGCTTTGAATCTTATTGATAGCTTTGAAATACCTAAGCTTCATGAGATGAACTGCAGCCCAATAACCTCTTTTGCATGTGGACAAGTGTACTAAGCAAGAAACAGTATGTTGCTTTCCACATTAGACTCAGTTGTCAATGCCAATAACTTAATTTCTTCAGTGATGATCAATACAAGAAGCTTGGAAGCAGAGTACAGTTCACAAATGATGGAAAAAGGAGCACGGAATTTCATCATATATCCTTATCTATATAAGTAATTCCTATGTCCATTTGCCCCTTGTATTTCCTAATAAAATCTCAGGAGCAGCCACCTTAATTGCAAATTTACACAATTTGTAAAGCATTTTTGCACTTTACACATAAATGTTCTACACAGGTGGAGTGTAAAATTCAGAAAACTGGATTTTTAATTAATCACATACATTTTTCATCTGGATGTATAACACATTATTGTGAATACCTTAAAAGTGTGAACAATGCATGTTTTTCATTTACATGACTCATAAATAGCAGACAGAAACTTTTACGAAAACATGTTTTAAGTTGATCACTATGTCTGAAAAGAAAAATCCTTGAAATTGTTTTCTTGTACATTGACTCCAAAGAAATGCAAGCAAAGGGAAGATAATAATCCACCAGAAAACCCCAGCTGCCAGGAGTAAAATTGGTGAGCTTTTGTCCTTGTGAAAGTACACATTTTGAAAGTGACCTTTTTTAAGAGAACATAGTAAACATAGCTTTTTTCTTTTTTGCCTTCATGTCAATTAAATGGTGACTATCTCACTGTGGTCTTGTTTGGTACAGTGACATAGAATGCCTTGTAAAACTTCCTAGGCTTCCTCTGAGAAATAACCTACAAGTTTTGACAGGAATTGCATGCACTCAATCATATAAATTGTGTAAACTCTCACACCAGGTCACGCACATAACTTAATCCATGTTAAAAGTCTGAGAATAGAGATTTTGAGTTACTCTAGTCCCCAGTTACACACTCTTAAATTCCAATTCTAACAGTTCAAGGATGGTTTTTTTGTTTGTTTTGTTGTTTTTTTCCCCTTTTGGAAGTCCCTTGAGTAATTCCAAAGAGTTGGTTTATAAGCTCTTAGTGTTAAAGCATTTAAATCTCAGTTTATAACACAGCACCTACTGCTTTCATATGAAAGCAAAATGGGAGGCCACAATCTACCCAGCCTTTGTTTCCCAGTTGTATCTTTGGAACATCTCATTGCAAGTTGAATAGCTACTTCTGCCCTGCCACCGATAGTGAGTGGGGATTTGCAACTAAAATGCAGCATCTGAAGCACTGCTGTACCACAGAGAATGGAAGGCAAGGAAGCAGACTGTGACTCTTTAAAGCAATTCATTATCACTTATATGTCTTGCAGAGACACTAAAATAAATGAAACTATTTTCAGACAAACAGTGCAGACAAATGTGCTTCAAGTAAAAGTAGTACATCAGGCTATGTATTATCCTGTGAAACTCAACAATCTGCAAATGCATTCATTTGTGTAAACAGCCTTATACGCAGCCAGTCTCATAAGTAAATACTTAGACACTTTAGCTTTAGGGTTTAAAATAAACGTTATAAGGTAATACATTTTTTATTACTATTTGTTAGGGGAAAAAATGAAATGGAAGGACATTTGAAAAGATAAAGAATTGCGAACTAAGCAAGATTAAACCCTGAATTCATTTTCAATACAGTAGAAACAATATAATTCAGAGACAAATATGCCTAAGAACAAGAAAAAAATTAAGAATTAGTAAGAATTTAAGAAAATTATATGTTACAATTCTTACCAATTTCATGTTTGTCTAGAATACAATAATCTGAAAACTTTGTGAATCAAAGATTTTATGTATTCCAGCTCTTATGTATACTATATTGTGCCCAAGATCCCAGGAAATTTAAAAAAATGCTTAAATGCAAAGTTTAAATATGTTTTGTGCAAAAAGTTTTAAAGAGTTTTATATAACATTTCAAAAATTAAAGCAGACAGTCCTTTTAATCACTTTGCATTATGTCATTCTTTACTTTGCTGTAATCAATCATATATATGCCTTTTTTTAGGTGACATAGTAAGAAACTCCAAATAGCAATACAGATAAATACTTAATGATGTCACTTTAATTATACTGGGAATATTAAATTAACTGATGGAGCCTAAGAAGTGGCTGAAGTAGTGGTAATGATGTGGATGGAAACCCTACTCTGCTTATGAGATGGAACAGAACACCTCAATATCTTTCTCCAGTTATTCAGGATATAACAAATATCTCTGACCTCTCTTGTGATCTTCACGCTGGCTTTCCATGGAATATGAAATCATAGTCTTTATTTCTATGTCCTCCAAGGCAACTTAAAATACATTTTAAAAGGTTTGGAAGTGAAAACCACAATAGGTGTTTTGATTTCTGTGGAAAACTGAACTCTCTGTGGTATGTATCACAGTCATCTGTGGTAGACAACATCTGTTACAGGCTTAACTGAGTCCAAAACAAATATTCCATTCCCCCATCCTCTCCCCCGTTCTTACCACACTCATATCAAGCCATCTTGCACAAGCACACACATACACACACAGAGCATCTCTTGTGCCTGCAGTAAGGGGAAAGCACGTTGCTCCAGAATTATTGGAACATAAATTTCAGGAACATGCATACTTATATGTAATAGGCAGGGAAGATGGGCAAGGGGGTGGTGTTGTATATAATGGAAGTGCTAGAATATGTGGAGCTCACAGTTGGCAACGGCATAGCTGAGAACCTTTGAGTAAGAAACAAAGGACAA
>WBND01000585.1:509386-538642 GCA_013398595.1 Tychaedon coryphoeus | reverse complement strand
GTATAAAACACACTCTAGCAACATCCATGCTGTTTGTCCTTGTCTCTTGTGGGAAAGAATAAACAGCATGTGACATACACTAACAGTGCAACTTAATATGCTCTTGCAAGATGCTGGTGAACATCGTAAGAAAACTCAAATGAAAGAGAAAACAAAGTTGATCTTTTTTTTTAAAAACTTCTGGACGCTCATCAAATAAAGATGTTAGGTCCATAAACACTGTCAAATTGCACACCACATAGTTGTAAACTGTAAGACAGCTACTTTCAATTTCTAAATGTTACTCAAAGGAGCAACTATTACAGACAATTTAAATTTCTGGGTTGTGAGTGTTGTAATGTGCTGGCATTTCTTCTGGAAGATGAAGCACGGCACCTTTACAAGCCTTCTAATCACTCAACTGGCTGAACAGCAGACATATAGCAGCCAGGAATATTTGTGTGAATCCTACACAGCCATGGTTTAAATGCTGAGAGAGATGCCCGCTGGATGAAAACAGATGAAAACCAGCACAGTATTGCAAACTCTATACTATGATTTTCATAGAGAAAATACGTTTTATAAAATACATTTTAAGACTTTTGAAAAAAAGGAAGAATGACTGTCAGGTGGCTTACTTTAAAAAAATCCAAAACCAACCAACCAAAAAACTTCTGTGTGTGTGTCCCCTGGACTTCAGAAGAGATGGCAGAGAGAAATGTGACCACTAATTCAATAATTTGAATCTGAATGAGAGCAGAAAGAAAAGATCACTGAAACAATTTATTGAAGATACATAATACATGTTGAATTTAACAATGAATAAATAACTCAACTATTATGATGCAAAAAAACCCTCTTAAATTATCATAATTTCATTTATATAATGCATTGAAATATATGTTTTATGAAACATCTACAGTTGCTTTCTAATTTCTGCAGCACCATAACTGATACAACTAATCACCAAAGATGTACTTCTAAAATATGTAACAGAATATCTTCCTTGTTATACAGACCACATCATTAATATTTCTCATTTTGCTATAGGAATGCTACGACATTTCTTCCCAGATTTTTTTGATTATCAAATATAATAATTCTGTGCATTTTAAAAAATATTTGTCCGTTTGAAATGAAACAACTGACTAGATATTACATGTTGTATCTAGTTCAGAACATACAGTGCAATATAGAACTGGAGAATAAACTCAAAAATACCTTTCCATTGTTAATTTTACTCCTAGAAATTTGGCAAAATAAGGTTCCCACAGAAAAAAAAAAGGAAAAAGACTTTTTAAAAATTTATTTCTGACTCACAATATCAAGAGACAGGAATTATTTGAGTAAACCAGTTATAATGTATAATCTTACAAAATTTTAATGGCTATTCTTCCTGCCTATTTCTTTTTCTTAGGAAATTTCCATTTCAAGAGAGAAAGTTCTAATATAAAACTTTAGAATCACACGGCCAGTATGGTGGAAGTCAAAAGCTCAAACTGTGTTAGTGACAAGTGTCAGTATAGAAAAGAAAACTCAGAGATGCTTAGCATCCACACTAAATCATTTTTCTAACCACTGTGATCTTCAAGATGACCTACTTACAGAATTTCCTTTGTAGGTTTTTCTTGAGGGCTTTTTATATTGCCAAGACAGCTAGGATTATTTTTGTGTTCAATCCAGTTTGCTAAAGTAGGATAAGGTGGCATAACTACTTTTTGCTCAAGAATTAACTGATGTCAGCTCAGTACCTCTGTGATCAGAGAATGCAGAAATCAAAACAATAATTTTTCTAACCTTGGGATTTTTTGGTAAAATACTCAGTGATTCACATGCTTCTAAAGGGCATGTGCCTGACCCACAGTTAAATCTCCTGGGAACATCTGTGCTCTCTGTTGTTTAAGGTTCATACCAGTCCTCTTTTAATTAATAGCAGAGTTTAGTATACTGTAATAAGCACTGAAATATACATTCTAGTTCAAATTCCTATTGAAAACCTGCTACCTTGAGCTCATTTACATAGCTCTTTCTCAGCATTTGCTGTCTGTTCTGTAGATCTACCACGGGGAGACAACAGACATTACATACAGCTTTTTCTGTCACTTATTCCCCATTTTACCACATAACACATTTCTTAAAAGCTTAATATACCTTGATTATATTTTTATTCTTCCTAATTTAATCTGAATTTCTCTCAATTTTCTTCTTCCCTCCTAAAGGTAATGTTTTTTCCTCATTTTTTAAACAAGAATACCATTTTATCAAGAAAGCATTTTGCTAACGTGAACCAAAACACCTGGGAAACTGGAATCTCTAAGGAGGAAAATCCAGGGTACCTTAGAAATCCAAAAGCAATCTTCTGAAACACAGTCTTTAATAATATATTACTATTATGGCTATATTAATAATCATATTATTATGAGTGTCTTTCCATATTTGGAAAGCAAGTAACTCTAAATGTAAATCACCTCACATTAGTTATTCATAACAGAATGGAAATTTCATCTTCTATTCCATACCAGTCCCTGGATTAGGAATCTTTGAGTAGATTTGATGCATCTGCTTAGATGGATGCCTTACATTGCTCTCTATTACATTAAAAAGTTAGCTATTGCAGAAGAATACAAGACCAGTTTAGATCTTCATAGCTTCTCTACCCTAACACCATTCTGTAACAGCTAAATGGAGTCACATTTATATTTTCAGTAGCAGTTTGCATGATGACAAAAAATAAGAAACTTTAGCCACCCCCTTAATTAATTTACCTCAGTAAATTGTCTTGAAACTTGGGTGATTAGATATGATTTTCATTTTGTAAATAATGGACACAATATCTCATTTCTAAACTAAAGGAAAAATCTAAATTCAGGTGTTGATCCTGTTTTTATTTCTCTGGATCAGTATGTATAACAACATTTTCCTCTTCTTCCAGCATTCAATTATTTTTCCTGTACAGTCTAGAGGTCTTCTAAGTCAGCCTAGAGTTGTTTTTTTCTCCAAGCAGCTTTCTTTGGAGAAGGGACTTGGTGATGTCTTAAGGCAGTTTCACTGTAGATTATCTTCTGGGTCATCCAGTTCTGTGTTCTGCACAGATGTTGGATTGCAAGAGTTCCAACAGTTGCTTGTTTGAGCAAATACAGCTTGGGGTAAAAAAAGTAAAAATATTACTGTATTTTCTGGTTTTTTTTGTAAATATAACCATTTATCTAATAAGTTTTGATTTTATGCAACAGATAGACAGTGGATATTAAACCTCTCCTACTGTTGGAAAATATTTATCCCATGGTTTGATTTTTTTACGACACAAACTCTAAGTTAAAAAGCTGCAATTTATTCTGTATCATCTATGAAATTAAACATTTTACTTTAAACTATTGACTGGATTTGGGTTTTTTTACTACTTACAAATTATCCAGACTCAACATGCACCCTATAGATAGATATTCAGTCTGTTGAGAAGTAGTTGATTTTCTGTATTCTTCAATTAAATCATTGTTTCTTAAGGAGAGTTATCATCATTTGCGACCTTGTTGTTATGACCTTGCAAAACCAAACTAGCTGCTTGCCACAGACTGCCCAGCCCCATTTGTGTGTAACCAAAAGTTCCATTGTGAACATATAATTAGTGATGGTAGTAAACTGAATTTATGAAAACATGAGGTATTCAAACATCTCAAAATTTCATGTAGAAGGCAGGTTCATTTTTTTCTTCCTTTTAAAAATAGAAAAAAACGTTGTCTTTCTCTTCTGAATTGATGCGTAACAGTTCCACTTATGGAAACTTTTAAGATATTCCTATGGAGGAAGTTCTATAACATCTATGTAGGAAGTTCTATAACATCCATCTGGACTCAAAATCTGTGAACCAAAAAAGGGGGAGGTGTGACAGGGAGGAATTGGACCTGAATGAGGGCAGTGAGAGATGAATGTGGGTTTGGATGAATGTGAGACTGACAGAGTTCAGTGAATTCCACAAATGATTTCTTTTTCTGGTCCTCTCACTTCAGAGAGAAATCTCCTGGCTCTGAGAAATGTTTTCTAACTTAAGATCCATCAAAACTGGCAGGTGCCCATAAAAAAACTTGAGTTTGCCAAATCAGCATTTCACAAAAAGAAATTCCTTTAAAAAAATCTTAACCAGCTGCCATCCTTATTAACCAGGTTTTGCAAAATGTTTCATTTACTTAAAACTCAGAAATGTAAAATTATGAAAAGAGAGCCCTTTATCTTAAGGCTTAGAATTAATTTTGTCTGGTCTTGTTTGTTTTAAAAGTTTGTTCTCTAACTCAAGTAACTGTACCTTTTATTTGTTCCCTCCTTGGAATACACTTCTAGAACCAAATATTTCAAAACAATTTGATTTATATCCATACATACAATCAGATGCATGTGTGACATACCAATGGAAAAATGTCAGTGAATTGTAAGTACAGTTAATAAAGACAAGGAAATCACCTCTGTCAGTCTGGACACACTAGTTACTAATTTAGTATTCAAGAGGAAAAAAAATATACACATATATCAGAAGTGCTTTGAGCCATAGAGATTAACTTTTTTGATCAATAATTTGTGGGGTGTTTTCTATTTCACAAAGAATTATGCTTGATCTTTCCATTTGTAATCAGTTACATTTGAAAGGCCAAAGAAGCATCAGTAGAATAGCAATCTCATCCAAGATAAAAGACCATCTTTAAAAAAAGAAGAGAAGGAAATAAATAAATAAATAAACTTTTAAAAACCCAAACAAAACAGAAAACTTTTTCTGAGGGGATTAATTCATCACATACATAGATATTTGGCTATACAACCAGTCTCTAGCTTCAGGTGTATGGGACTGGAATTAATTAAGCTACAGCTACAGCATGAAATTCACAGTATCCAAGATAATCAGAGTTACTTCCTGTACTTTATTTACTCTGTCAAAATCTAACTCCTGGAACTAACAGTTGGAAGCTACATCAATAGAAATATTTTACAGTAAGTAGACCCACTCCAAAAGATAATGAAAACGGAAACATATTATTGAATTTTTTTGAATGTTTTCTTTCAGGAGCATAAGCATGGTAGTTACAATTGTAGAGATTTGAGCAGAACGACTTAGTAGTTAGGGCCAACAATAAATATAATGATAAGGCCTGTATAATTAAGCATTAACATTTTAGATCCTATCTAAAGATGAAAAGAAATTATTCAAGGCTTTTATGAGAAAAAGATTAAAACATGCATTACTTGTTCCAATTCAATAGTCTAATAAAGCATTCATTTATCTTTGTTCTGAACTTGTTTGCTTGCTTTGTAGGTGTGTGATTAAAAGCAGTGTTGCATTTGTTACACGCTAAACAGATGTTAATTTCTGCTCGTAGTAAAACTCAGACACCTGGAGACCAGTCAATGAGATTTAGCTGACCGAAAGTACTAAGAGGGAAGTGTGAAACTTAAGAAACACAAAAAATTGTGTTTCTTGTCACCTTCAGTTCTCTGGAGTCTTGAAAGGCCACAAGAATTGTATTTCTGTATCAGAACATAGTGGACAACGAAATTATTGGCTTAATTTTATTTTTCATAATTGCTTTTCTTTCCCTCAAATGAAACACTCAAACTGTTGTAGCTGGATCGGGAACAGATCTTGAAACTAAAGCATATATTTTCAAATTTTAACTAGTTGTAGGAAGCTCAGGTAGATTGTCCTTTGAAAGCAATTGACCTAATCACAAATTCTTAGGGCACATGAACTTTTCACAGACTGCAAGGCTTAGTCTGCCAGTTCAGGTGTGTTCAACCTGTTCCTGGAACTGTCTCAAATATATTCCCCCACTTTCTGCCATAGTTCTCTGTGTACAATAGGAGCTGTGCTCTGCCACTTAGACCTGAGAAGTTGGTCTTGCCAACTCAGTAGTTCTTATTTTACATTTAGGTAAGAAATAAATCTACAAAATGTTGTAGAGATTTCCTGATTTTTTTTTTTTCATTTCTATATGAAATCACACTGAAGAAGCAATGATCTTAAAATAAAACTTCCATCAGTTTTCAAATCATCTTTCTGGGTGTTGATTACATGAAGATTACTCTTTATAAACTGCAAAGTAGCTTTAAAGCATTACTGTAGTATCACCATGATCATTTGGAGCACATTTTAGAAACAGTGTGATGAATGCAGCTGAGGAATGATTATGTTTTGAAGAACTACTATATTCAGAATTGGCAAAAGTAGCAGCTTAAAACCATGTTCACCTTTAAATTACTATTATTACTTTTCTAGTAAAACATAAGTGTCATGTATCTTAATCACAGTTTCTTAAAGCAAAATGAAAGGGCTGATCACTACCCAAAAAGAAATCAGGAACAACTTTGCAGAAACCCATTTCTTTCAGAGTTTAAAATACTTTTAGCACATTTCAGTAACATTTTGTGCATGAAGTCATGCTAGGAGATGTTTTGTTATTTTGATTTTATCTTCTTCTATTATTTTATTTTTTGCTTACTATTCTGGTTTGCTTTGATTTGTTGGTCTTTTTTTTCCCTTAGTATGCATCAAATTTAAGACTACAATTAGAAAATTATACTTTCTGAAGTGCATCAATTCTAAGCTGTTTTAGAAGGATGTCAGTAGTTAAGTGTAGGGATGGTATTGTGCAGATGTAATAGATGACATTCTCAGCTGTTGCAAGTTCATAATTTCATTATTTTCAAGGAGCCACCAAGTCACCCATTCACATGAATTAGGAGTTAGCTATCACAGATGTTCTATACAGCAATTTTAACAGTATTATGGCAATGTTATATACAGTCTACTAATTGCTGGTAATTTAAGCAACCTGTTAATTATAACAGTAATCCTTAACTCCACATAGATACTGGTTGCCACTGTGTTCAATCTTATCCTTTGAAAAGTGGGGAAAATATCAGCCAGCTACATGGACCTGAATTGGTGTGTGCAATCAGCCCACTTCTGTACTTAATCTAAGACCATATTCTGTTGATAACTGTCATGTTTAGAATTGCTGACAAAAAACTGTGCTGAGAGTCACAGTCATCCTAAGTGACAGTAAGCCTGAGTAGTCCTAAAACTGCTCTAGTTGTTGATAAGTTCTTACTTCAGAATCTAAGATCTCATGTTAGGAAAGCTTGTACTAACTTGAGAGTTTGTTGTCATACTTCTCCCCTTGCCAAGATGTTTTTTAACTGAAAATCAATTTTCTGTCTCAGTACACTAAAACAACAAAACCCTGATTTATCTCCCTGAAACTAGAGTCTGGCAATAAAACAAAGCTGATATGATTAAGCGTATCTCCAGATGATGGCCACAAAGATAAATAAAAACAATAAATAACATAAACAGTTCAAGATTTGTTGAAGAATATACCAAAAGAGATGATGTTGCTAAAAAAAGCTTTTCTTAAGACTTCAAAAACATTGAGCAGATTTCAGTTTTTCCTAGTAATCAGTTTTGGAAATCAGCTCCCAGGGTAAAAAATAAAATGCTGAAAGATAATATACTGCGAAGCCCACATGCAGGGAGCAATCAAATGAAGACTACCAATTACCTGCAGAGCTCATTTCTTACAGTTATAGAGGAAAAAAATTGGAAATGGTTAGTCAGGAAATGATACAGAAAACCAGAAGAAGAAATGGAAAAAAGCAGAATACAATCACAAGATTGATTTAAAGTATAAACATTTTTTATATTGCTGAGTGTAAGGATATTTCAAACCCAAACATCCTGACATCTCTTAAAATACTTGGATGAGTTTATTTCATATGTATTAGTGAATAGCACATAGAACACTAATGTTATACTAATGGATTCCACTGGAAGTATGTTGACCTTATTTGAATGGCAATTGAATACTTGATAAATATATTGCATACTATGTGTTAACAAATTGCTCTCTGCATATCCTAGGGATGCTTAAAGAACTGTTTATAATATCACATTCTTTCATTTTGATCTAGTTAAAAGTGAAGAATTTAGATAAAACAGAAACATTATTCAGTGTGCAAATAATAGATAAACTTCTAGTTCTGTTGGATTTTTGTAGTTTGTTTTCCTACTGTAAACTGAAGAGAAACAGGGAAGATCAAAAAAAAAAAAAAAAATAAAAAGAGGACAAACAAACACCACCTCCAAAATCAAGCAAACAAGCAAGCAGGCAAGAAAAACCATCCTCAAATCCCATCTGGGTTGTGCTTGGATTTACTCTAATACTAGGAAATTCAAGGAAATGCATATGAGCAAGTGGAACAAGTGAAGATTAAGTTCCTGTCCATGCTGTGATTTAGCTATATATGTCACAGTTTTATAAGTTCATGTAGTTTTCCTGCTTCAACAAAACAAGTATAACACAAAGAAATTATATTACCAGACAAAAAAGTCTCTTGTGACATTTCCAATTTACTTATTTCCAATAGATTAATAAACTGTGACTAGGATAGTGATCTCTACTAGGTTAGGAAAAGATTGAGGACTGAACTATTCCAACTGTTATCATATGAGATTTTAGTCATTTTAATCAGGAGAAACTAAACAGTTGTACATGCAAGTTAAGATGATTTCTACAGTCAAGAAGTAAGCAATGTAGTATTTATGACAGTTTCCAAAAGAAAATAATACTACAAAGGATTTCAGCTTTTTCCACAAATGTAGCAAATATTCATTTATTTGAAGTCACAACATTCACTTTCTATTTTGCAAGAAAAGTCGAGTTTCATTTTAATTTCTGAAGGAATAGAATATTGGTTCAGTAGAATATTGGTCCAAGACATCCACTATTTTTTCAATTTCATGCTCACTTATTTACTCTCTGGACATGCAGAGACTTGAGCTCAGAGGTCACAAGCTCCAGGCTTACCGTCGCCAAATTCTACATTTCCATTCCAGTTGTCAAATGTTACTTGGTACTACTGAATCTGGACATCTTAAAATCCTTGTAGGGATCCAAAAGCTCCTTTCCAGTAGTATTCAGACATTTCAAACTAGAAGTTTAGGGGTTCTCCCTCAAAAACCATAGAATAATGCCCTAAGAATTTAGATTGTATATTGATAGAGAAGTTCATGAGTGTTTCAGAGGCTTACACACAGCTTTAGTCTTCCAGTAAGAGGTATTTTATGTCTTAGAAATCTGCAATCAGCTCACACTTCATGGATCAATGGAAATCAACTTGATAGAGCAACATACAGAATTAACATAGGCCTACAGTTATTAACCTGGCAATTGTATTTTAGCTGAATTAGTGGAAGAAGAAAGCAAGGTGTTAATAAATGTATGTACACATATTGCAAGATTTTTACAGCTAAAATAACCCCCCCCAAAATATAACACTGAGCTCTTCACTAGGGGAAAGGAGGACTAGAATCTGTCAGTCATTAAAATGGAAGGCATATAGCACTGGGGCTGTCTGGAGATGAAATTGGATTTCTCTGTCTGGACACTTCAGATTCCTTTTCATTCCACAAAGAAAATTGCTTTGCCTTAACTTTGTATTAAGCAGGAAAGGATTCATCTGGCATAAGTAGTGCTAAAGGCTTATTAAGAACCATTCAGTGCCCCCACCACTGAGCTCTATGTATTGGAATACTGGCCCTTGTAAAATGCTGGACTCATTTAAAAAATATTTTATACAAGTTTAGCTCTGCTCATTTACAGCTCCTTTATTTTCTCTGCTGTGGAATTCTTTGCATTATTTATTTTAATTTTTTTAAAATTTCCTTCACTTTTTCTATTTTTTGGACACCTGCTATATTTTGACTGAAGGAAAAAAAAGATAGTAACTGCAAATTACTGCATTTAAAATAGAATATTGCAAAAGAACTTGAAGCTATTTCAAGCCTGCTTTTTGCTATACGGTTATCTCATAAACTAAAATTCCCTAGCATTATACGTAACTGCACTGTCCTATTATCTATTTAAGGGTAACTGCTGACATATAATTAAAAACAATTGCTGCCATATACACGAATTCAAAATGCAAAAGAATATATCTGTTAAGGACCTTTAGCAGGTAGAAGTGCCCACATTGTTTTCTCTTCAGCCCTTTTTCTAAAATAATTTATCTGTCTTCCTCTTTTCACATTATAAGGGCTGCCATTATTATTGCTCTTTATCAGTTCACTGCTCTAACTGGATCATCTTTGAGCATGTTAATTTCAAGAGGTGATAAAACACTTTATTTCTTCTTAACTGAAGATCTCAAGATGTTACCTAGAGTTCACCTGGGGCATGCAGAGTGAAAAGAACCCCTTAATGAAATTTAGTACAGATAATCAAAATATGTGGCTTTCAAAAGATAATTCCGGTGTGGGCAGTTCAAGAGAATATTTTTTTCACTGAAAACAGATGTTATGCTCTTTTTAAAGTGTGAAAAGACATATAACTCCCATAATTTATAATCTAGGAAAATTTAGATTTTATGCTACTAAGCTATGTTGAAAATACAAACATATTTCATTTATGTATTTAATTCCCTTGCAAAAATAAAACATATATTTTGATAGTATATGATTTTATATTTTTTGTAGAAATCACTTGTAGTGCTGAAATTATCTTTTTCTTATTCTAAAATGTATATTTTCTTACTTATTTTTCTTATTATAAAATGTATTTTAAAATATTTAATGATGAAGATATCTCCAAGTAAGTATTTTAATATTTTGTTCGATTAGATCTTTTAAAGAAATTGTATTCATCCACTTAAGAGTATGCCACATTAACTTTTTGAATTTTGAATATTTCCAGTGGGCAGACAGTAAGAAACAAAACAGTATGTTTTCCCTTCCTATGAATGATGACTCAGCTCTTTCCAGCTCTTATCTGACCTAGTAACAAACCTGTTACTAGACTTCATATTTTTTTATCTTCAATCACATCTCACCACTATAATTTACAGTCCCACTATCTCTGATCTGCAGTCTTTATTTTGATTTCAGATTTCCTTCTATTTAATAATTAAAGTATTGAGAAAGACTGAAGTGAGAATTACCCTCAGAAGACCAAATGAGGAAAGTCTCTAACTGGATGATATTTCCCAGTAAGGTGTTGTAGTTTGTGCCACTTTCATGTGTCATGTATTTAGTCTTCATTTGTACCTTTAACACATTTGTTATCTTTTATTATTCAAGTACCTTGTAAAAGCTGAAGAACATCTCCGAAATGCTCGTATTTTTATCAGCTAGATTTGCAATCTTGTGGAAGAACAGCACCACCTTTTTAGGAACTCATTTCCATGGGGCTAAGATGCCTGAATGTTTCTGGCTGGAGTGAGCTCATTTACAGGGATACTGCCAAACAACAGGCAATGAGCAGCCCACCATTCAAACAGGCCATGCAGCAGAAATGTGCTCAGCTGCTGTCTCCTACCAGCTTCCTACTGCTTAGGGCATCCCACAGCCAAAGACAACCAGCATAAAAAAATTAAATCTGAGTATGTGATGAGCCCCACGAGAAGACTGGAGACGTGGCATGAGCCCTATTCAAAAAGCACCTGGGGTGATAGACACGAAGAAAAAAGGTTGGAGAACAGCTTTCAGGCCATTAAGTTTCAGTATTAAAGATTTAATGGATAATGTACCTTTATACCACCTGGATATTCATCTCTACATTTTCTGAATTAATAATATCTAAATAAAGTGAAAGTTTCTACACCAGAGTTCAAAAAAGGGCCATGCTGAAAAACAAAGGCTTTACTGTATTTCACAGAAAAGTCACATATTTTTACACCAAATCTGTCATGACATATATGGCATGTATGTCATAACATATAGAATAATTGCAAAGAGAGATAACAGCTCCTATTAAATCAAAATATATTGCTAGAGGAAACAGACGCACAAACAGGACACATAAGTATTTCTACTGAATGAAGTGTAGGCAACGAAAAAATGAATGTTGGAACAAAGTGAACAACTGCTTCTGCTAGCACACCAGAGTGTGGAGAGTGGGCTGGGACAGTCCACTGGCTTGAAATCAGAACACAGTGGAGGTATTTGCTCTCATCTGCAGACAGGAAAGTGCTTCCAGTTTCTGTATTTATGTGTGGCCTCTGTACAATAAACTGCACAACTGTGAGACTACAACCTGACAATACTTTTTTTATTTTATATTTATATTAAAATTTGATAGGAGAAAATTATTCCCTGTACATAAAGACTGATTAGGACTATCAGTATTAGTAGTACTGATGATATAATAACGTCTTTTCTTTTGTGGATGTAATTAATAGAAAATCACACTCCTTCAACATACATCTTGTGTCTCTGGTCCACAGTCTTCCCTAGTTTTATGCATCATTCTGGAATATGGAATATCAATGCTCTTTGCAGTGTGCATGGCAGTCATGGAGAATATAGAAACATCTCTGTTTGAGACTCCAGAACCAACTGAAGCAGTGGTTCAAAGAGGAGCCATCTTCTTTTGGAATCCTGCATGTGTCATAAGGAGTTAAAGGACTATACAAGGCCTTTATTACAAATAGAGTTCACAGTCTCTAAGTCCATAAAAGAAAATTACACCAGCTACTACAATGTCTCCCCTTTATTATCTGATGGCCATGTTACATAAGACTAACTCCTGTCAGAAACCTCTGTAGATTGGATCCTCTCCTATCTATCACATCTTTATCTTTTCTAGATGGTAAAGTTGGTTTTCAAGTACATTTCAAAGAATTTCCATGGCTTTGGATAGAGGCCAATTTGGCAAGAAGTTTCTACAGATCTAATACAAAGTGAAAAAATATCAGCTCTTTGAGGTCATTGCCAGCTGGCTTAACTGGTAACAACCTTTTGGTCACATGAGAAAACATCCTGGAGCCAGGTGGATTGAGATCAGAAGGGCAAAAAGGCCATCTTACACATCCCTTCCTAATCTGCAATTTGTAGATCTCAGAAAAATGTGGCTGACAGGTCAGAAATTCATGGATTTCTTACCATCTCAGCCAAAGTGAGGCCACATTTTTGAGACGGCTGTGAGAATCCCGTTGCACAGTTTTATTGACGTAATTTACAAGGTGCCTTCACAGCAAGTGCAGCCTAAGGATGATGACTCAGCTTGGGACAGATGTGATAGTCCTGGAAACAAGGAGCTATTCCAGAAAAAAAGGGCACATGGAATATTCCTACCATATGTTTCTTAGAACTCAGTGTCTGCTTCAGTGGATAAATGAGGGAAATAAAGTGGGAAGGGTGGGAAAGAAAAATGGAGCTCTGTGAAGGTGTTAAAATGAAGCCTTAGGCAAAGAAATCTGAGAGTCTTTGCTGCTGTTCTTGTTCTTTTCTCAACATGCTTACATACCATCTGTCCTCAAGGGAATTTTTTATCTTAATTTCAACAAGTTAATGGAAATCCTAATCACAGAGATGGTACTGGAGAAGGGAAGCAGACTGTAAGGCATATTTCTGGCTGAGCAGGTGTCAATACAGTCACTCCTCTGAGAGTGAACTGAAGGCTGTACTGAGTGCTCTGCCAAAGTGATCTTGCTGAATAGTAAAGATTCAACAGCCTTAAGTTATGCCCTGGAGAAAGAGCAGCTAATTTCCTCAGTTAATTCTTACCAATTATTTTAGAGTCTGTTCACCTTTCAAAGACGTTGGTAATTAAGCAAAAGAAGGAAGCACAGGTAAGACCTTTTGTGAGACTTACAATCTAAAGAAAGCTAGGGATGTTGTCTATTTTGGAAAAAAAATCTAGTACTGGAAAAAATTGTAATGTATTTGACTCTCCATGATTAGTTTTACTGGTATGGTACTATTGCCTCTACCTGTGCTTCATGTGGTACTGGTCAAGTTAGCAGTCACCTAGTTGATAAGTTATTTTTAAATTGTTTCCACTCCTTTCTTGGCCACAGTTTCTTTATACACTTTATTTTTCTTCACACCCCAAAACTTATACACCAGTGGCAGAACATTCATACTATTTTTTCCTACAAAATAATTGTACCTGAAAATGTACATATTTTAATGTAATTTATTGCCTGCTACCAGAAAAGGATTCTTTGTAAAAATGTGATAAAGAATTAGTCAAACAGATCTTTCTGATATGCAAATTAATATGAATATGTTAGAAATAAGTATGCATCTTGGTAAGAAAAATATTAAGCAGCATTTTCATCTGATCAAAACTTGAACGAGCAATGGGCTGAATGAAATTTGTCCTAGTGAATTGAACTGTTTTATGACTGACTAATTAACAAGAATTGAGAGTGAAAATATATCATTGTTCTCAGAGTAATCCTGCTGGGAAACTTTCAATTAACTAAGCCTTGCAAACATGCTTTTCTAATTGATAGTGGGTAGGCTTAATCTTGTATGAGGCATTATTTTTAACTGGTTTTGCCTAGGAGTGAAGCAATTTATAGAGTTCTCAACAGAAATTATATAGATCTGTCCTTTGCACAGGGGAACAACCGATCCAAAGGCAAAAATATTTAATCTGACTGAATTTTTTAGAGCATAACCTGATAGAATATTTAAAGCAGCTATAATATAGATACCATTAGACCTACCCAGAAAATTTTTAATGAACAAATTTTATGAGGCCCAGTGATCCTAAAAAAAAAAAAAAAAAAAGGATTTGACTACTATCAGCAAGGCAAGATGTCAACTGACTTGTGTAAGAGAATATGACTAGTGTGAGGATGGATGAGCATTGCACCAGGAGAGAGGAGGGACAGGAAATCATGTTACTTATTTTTGAGTTTTGGATATTGGCCATAATAATCTGAACGTTTAATAATAATAATCTGAACATCAGCTATATGTTTGCACAGAATGCAATCAGAGGGTTTGGTTTCTGTGTGTTTATTAAATTGACAACATTTCTTTGCGGGGTTTTTTCCCCCCAAGGTGTGTGTGTGTGTAGAAAACAACTTCCAGATTTTCCAGCAGCCTAAAACACAGCATGTTTATAGCCTTCTTTTAATAAAGACATCTGGGAACTTGAATGTACTACTCAGCTGGAAAGGATTCTCCCCAAGCCAAAGCTGTATCTACCAATGAGATAAGCATCCAGTGCAGTATCAAAGATCATGCAAAGGAATATCTGCCCGTGGGCTGGTCTACTGTTCAAGTGCTTTTGTGCTGCTCTTTCCCATAGTTCAGAAGATTTTTTATTGACTTGTGTGATGTCAGTTTTCCAAAACTTTCTTGACATTCAATATAAGGACAACATCCAAATGTCTGTCAAAATATTTTCAGCAGATGACCAAAATATTTTTCTAACCAGAGAGTTACTAAATGGCAGAGGATGTTAAGTCTTTGCAGATATTGTTCCCAAGCAAGATAATTTGGTGACAAGAGCCCATGAAATTCATAGACAACATGTAGTTCAGGTAAAATACAGAGTAACAATATCGAAATCCATTAAAACAATTTAACCCTCAAGATGACTGAGGTAAAATGTGAGATTTTTCTATTCACTCATTAAGAACTTTGATCACATTAACCTTATCCCAGCTGAGAGAGATGGATACCACACTGGGTATGTCAATCAGCAAACAACTCAGGATTTTAGTTTAGTAATTGTACCACCACTTTGACAGTAACTTACTTTTAATTGAACCCTCTCTTCTTAGTTGCTACCTGCTCACATAAAAGAGAAATATGACTAGAAATTGAAAAAAAAAAAAAAAAGTACATATACAAGATATATTATGCAATTGGATTAAATTTCTTTATTGTACTTCTAGTTCTGGTGTTTAATTTATAATTTGGATTTAAATAATTTAGGATAAAAATGCAAAAAAATTCAATTTCTGAGTTGTAATGTCAGAATGTCAGACTGAAATGGACCATACAAAATGGTCCTTTTTTAACTTGTTTTGAAATCAGTAGATGAGAAAAATCAAGAAAAACTCATTTTTTTAAAGGGATTAATGTAGAATCTTCAGAACTGGCTTTTTAAACATGAGATGAAAACTGTGTTTGGGGATTGAATTTCTTTTGTCACTTTAGCTCCCCCTGTCCCTCCTGATGGCTGATAACATTATCTTCCTTGTCACTAGTTTTCATAGCCTCTATATATTTTCTGATTCCTTCTTTCTGTTATCTCAAATAGAGGCTCCATGTTCATATCTTGCACTACAATGTTTTTAAGGTCAGACCTCCTTATTTTTATACACATTTCATAAAGTTTTTCCAGTAAAGAAGTTTAATCTAGATGAGATGACCAGATGGATGTATTGTAGAGTAGTAGCAAATACTTTGGTGTCATTCAGGCTTTTAAAAAGTCAGAAATCAAATTCAGAGTGCAAAGGTGGAGCAATAGTATTGCATAAAACCACCAAACTCTTTTCTGATGGCATTGAGAAACTCAGTTTCAAAGATGCCAAACCTAGTAAAACTGCATTCTTTTGCTTGGTAATCCAGGCTGTAACTATAACAGTATTTTAAACTGCTTTGAACTCTTACTGAGTTGGAGTCTTTTAAAGATCTGCACTTCCACAGGATGAAGAGATAAAGTTTCTGTTAGCCAGTCATGAACTTTCAAGTTTTGAAAGTAAGAAAACAAGGCTTAAGCTCAACATTTGTCCACAACCACAATCTACTTTAAAATATTGTGTTTTGTTTGGTTTTTTTTCCTCAATCTGGTGTGGAAATATGTGCAGATAAAAAGAAATTGGTCATCTTGTAACTATGCAAGAGAATTATAGAGACTAGGGTTCTATTTTGTTTTACATCACATCTGGATTGTCATTCATGAATTAACATATCTAGTATGTTTCATTCTTTTAACAGATAAAAATGGTCTATAATTTCTTGGCTCAAAACATACTAAAATCAACGACAGTTTTAAGTAAAGGAGGTGAATTTCCTCACTCATCTTTTGAAAAAAGGTCATTTGACTCACTTATTAAAAATGCACTGACTACATAAGCTGATAAATACTAAATATACCTAGATAAAATATAGATTTCTTATTAAAGTTGGAATTTTTAAAAAGTTGAAGGATTTAGTAATGTTTTCCTTCCTTTCTTTTCTTGTGCATTTATTTCTATTTGCTTGAGAAATTTCCAGATGCAATGTTTTTCTTCATTTCATCTAGTTCTAGGAAAAACACGATTCATGACTCACTCTTTTCCCTTCCTATCATATATCTTTTAACAGACCTTTAATCTATTCAAGATCTCCTTGACCTTCTATTTATCCTTTTTTTTTACCTGCTTCTCTGAGTCGTTAAGATTTGAATTCTTAGAAATTCAATCACCAGAAATCTTCTCTGCTTTGCTTTTGGACCATTGCTTTTCGCGTTTATTAACTATAACTAATGGGAAGAAAACGTCTTGATTTTGGTCCACATTTTCTATTTCTTTGTCCATTTTGTCATTTTCAAAGTAAACAAAATGTTTATTTTGCTCCTTTCATGCAAAAGAAAAGGAGGTAAAAGGTGAGACACTCCAAACCTTCAGAGGGATGTCACCAAAAAAGCACCAACATTTGAAAAAAAGACCTAAAATATTTTTGGAACACAATCTATAGTAAAATGTTTAATGGTAAATACTGTGAATCATAGATCAAAGGAAATTTTAGCAATCCTGACAATTACAGATTAATAAGATTGCAAAACATTAAAAAGGTGCATGGCAAATTAGCAAGAAAGGAGCAATAAAAACTGTAATTTATATTAAAGATTTTTTCCTTAAGACAATCTATTGTTTGTGCACATGATTTTTGTACAGAGGATGTTTCTACACAGTTGAAAGAACTGTATTTACATTAAAGAGAAATATTAGCAATTAATTACTGCAGGGAAGAAACTGCGAAGGTATAGAATTTTATTGGGCACACTTTAAATATATGTTTCATTTGTTATGCAAAAAAAATGCTATGAGATTACCTAAATTATATTATGAAACTACTAAATCTTTGCTAGACACTGCAATAACTGCTGGAAAGGCCAGTGGGAGGTAATTATTTCTGTGTGAGGGAGGAGTACATTTTGAAGAGCCTAAGGAAGAAGAGTGAAGAAACGTCCTTCAATACTTTTTCATGCATTTGTGTAAAATGGCTCTTTGCATTGCATCCCCTTAGCCACAGTATGAAGATTCCTAACTCTTTTTCTCATTTACAGAATTAATATAAAGGTCATATATAGTTCCAGACAGAGGAACCAATTATACTGTAATTTTTAAATATGCTGGCTTCAGCAGTGGAGAAAAGTAGAGACATTCTGGACCCTTCCCTTCATTCTGGACACTAATTTCCACATCTGCTTTACATTCTGCCAGGAGTGCTTTCATAGCTCTTTAAAGTAGATTGCTGAAATTATCTGGATTAAAAGCAGTCCTAAGGGATAGTTAGCATATAGTAGAAATGCTATAGGATCCAGATAGCTTGTAATTTAAGGATTTAAAGCTTGTGCATCATATAGTAAAAATGCTATAGGATCCAGATAGCTTGTAATTTAAGGATTTAAAGCTTGTGCATCATTTTCCTAAATCACTATACTAATCTTCTCTTCACAATTTTTATAATATTCAGTTGACCTCTTCCTAACTGTGTATTAGAATATGGTGTTCTGACTTCAGTCGAAGAGCATCATAGCACAGAAGTCATCTCCCAAAAGCAGCAGTAGGTTAACACAAAATTAGTAGGCATTTTACATACAGATCATCTCCTGACTTCTGTACACCACAAGGAAAGCAGGATGCAGATAGTTTTGTGAAGGTAGTTGAGCCAATGTGTTTCCCAAGCCTGGAACCAAAGATTAGGCTAATCCCCTGCCTGCCCTAGAAGGTGTTCCTCAGTGTTAATAATAGTGGGATAGCACACAAAGTCAGGGCAGTGCATCTGCCAGTGCACCACAGCTCACACGCTCAGGGCTCTGCTGAAATTCTTGAAAATTCTGCTGTGTAGTGTTATCTGCTTGAGTGGCTGCATGGCTACAATTTGCACAAATATTTTGGCTTATTCATTCAGTCCACATAAAGAAACTCACTATTAAGCCCCTTAGCAAAGTGTTAATATTCCTTTTAAGGAGTTCTGGTTAAATATCTTGTTTTTCAAAAACAAAGTTGAATACAGCATCTAAAAAGCATAGAAAACTTTACTGGATTAGAAGCTTTGGCTTTGTGGGTGTATTCATGTGTGTAGTCACTCTTCTTAAATGACTGAAAGGATGATCTTTGGTTTCTCA
This sequence comes from Tychaedon coryphoeus, assembly GCA_013398595.1. Lineage (NCBI taxonomy): Eukaryota > Metazoa > Chordata > Aves > Passeriformes > Muscicapidae > Tychaedon > Tychaedon coryphoeus. Next base: position 519,542 of record WBND01000585.1, on the reverse strand, counting down.
GTAAATCAAAATTATTTGTTTAGGAAGGAGAAATTTTCATAACATGAGAAGCACTGACGTACAAGTAAAATTCTAGGTATTTCAAATTTCAGCCAATTTTGGTCCTGTTCATATTACAGGAAAATGAGCTCTCCTATTTAATGAGAAGATGTTGACAAGATTAGAATGGAAAACATCCACTTTGATATTTTATCTTTTCTAATCTTGGTTGTTGTCTGATGACATGCTTGTTGTCTGATATCAAACAACCATGACAGGTAACATCAGTAATCTCAAAGAAAAAAGTTCAATTTGAAATTAATGATTGTGTGATCAGAATTTATCTCCTTCACAGTGATGATCTACTTTTTTAAAAAATTATTTTGGGAAGAATACTGTAATTAAACTTGTTTTCTAATTCCAAATTAGTCAAGAAGCTGTGTGGGAATGAAATTGATTTTGTATTTTACTTTAAGCTATCTTGCCTATTTTGGCTGGTAGGGCCACTTTTGTCAGCATTAATTGCACCTGACATGAACATTGGCATATGCTATGATTCTGCCACTGTGCCAAAGTGTGAAGAAAATACCTAAAATGTCCAAGCAATAGCACATGTTTTACACATTTATAGTGTTGACACTTAAATAGCATTGAACTGATTGTACTGGGCCTGGCTGGGTTTGCATTCTTCACAGCAGCCCATATGGTGCTGTGCTTGGTGTTTATGACTAAAGCACTGCAGGTATCACACCAAAGCCTTGGTTATTAGTGAACAGTCCTTATACAGACTCAGAGTTTTCTTTTCCCGATTCTGCACACAAGGACCTCATGCCTGGAGTGGAGGGGTGGAGGAAAGAAACAGCCTGGAAAGCTGGGATAAGGAAGAGAGGAGGGAGGTGGGGAATTGCCTTACAAATTGGTTGTTTCTTGGAGGCTGACTGGCCATTTGTTTGCTTGTGAGAGATGGTGAAGGATTGCTTTTGCAAGTTCCCTCTTTTCTTTGCTTAGTAGACAGTCTTTATCCAAATCCATTGATTTTCTTACTTTTGCTTTTCCTATTCTTTACCCCATCCCATGGCAGGCAGGGGTATATTTGGCATTGAGTGAGTGACTTTCTGCGTGCTAAATCCACCACCCTGATCTGTATTTGATTAGGTGTTAATTTTTCCATCCTAAGCAGTCATATCAAAATTAAATTATATACAAAATATTTGCACAATGGAAGGTACACGATACAATCTGAAAGATCTATTGAAGTAAATATTCCAAAACTCACTTCAAAATAAAGCTCTGTTCAGTATAGTACTCAGAGCTGCTCTGGTATTAGAAGAACAAAATCAGAGAGAAATCAATCTTATCTCTTGAAAGTAGGTCCTGTCTGTCATTAATATCTAGATACTCTCATACATGAAATACCTATCTTAATAGAAGGTAATAATGTGCAGTGGAATAGGTGTTTTAACATTGCTCAAATCCTAATGTCAAGCTTACCATGATTTCACTTATGTCTTAGCAGAGCACTTAATTCTAAACACCCTATTACTTTATACCTATTTGGCATCCCTGGGGGTGATATCAGTGTAATATTAACACATAGAAAAGAAAGAAGCATTTTAATGTATTACAAAGTTGTTTCTACAATTTTAATTTTTACTATTACACCAATAAAAAGACTTATCTTTTAATTTACAGGCCAACCCAGAAAATTCCCAGGTTCTATACTTAGTCATGCTGTTCTAAATACATTAGACAATATGAGATATATTCTTCTGCCAGAGGTTTCTCTTGTATTTATTTAAATTCTGGCTTTAAAATAGATAGCAAAAAAATTAATGGCAATTTAGAGGCATTTCTTTGATTGCTGATAAACCAAATCCAATATTCATAATGTTGAAATCTTAAAACTCCACTTTCAATAACATATTCACTAGCATGTTGACTCTTTTATGCTGAAAAGAATTATTTAGAAATAAACTGCCTTTTAGAATCTTGCATCCTAAATCTTTGAAAGGATTTAGAAACATTTTAAAAATCAGAATAAATTGTGGTCTTTCTAGATAAACCTGGAAACATGAATTATATTCTTAAAAGGGTCATAATATTCATGTGAATCCAAGAAACTGAATCAGAAAGGCAAGACTAAAGGATATCCAGTCCTCCAGTTCTCTGGAGAGCAGATTCAAGACTTTGCTTGCTGACCTTTTATTTTGGCTTGAGATCCAACTACAACTTATTCCCAAATCTATTTAATTCAGGAAAGAGAGTGAAGGGCATTTCTTGATCATGAATCTTGGATGAATCAGTCACACAAAAATACCTCTCCGTCTTGCTAGTCTCTCAGGCTGACAAAGAAAGGGTGGATTTGTAAATCATTTGTAAGGTTTTGTTGAAAAACAATAAAGTCAAAACAGATGCTTGGAGCTCCTCAAAAGCTCTGGGGCAGCTAAGTCATGCAGATAGTCATATTCTGGTTAACAAACATTTAACCAGAATTATTTCCCAAATGACTGGATACTGCTCTGTGTAAATCTGATACGTTGTTGAGACTACTTGGAAACAAGTAATACATCACCTTTCCCTGGTCAGCATCACATCCCAAACCACTGGGGAGTCATACATCTCTAATCAATACTGGCAACATCTCCTGAAGTTTTGAGTTATCAGCTCTCTGGGATTTCTGTCAGCTGCAAACCAGGAACTAGTGCAATGATCTCTTCACTAATATCCCAAGGCCTTTGTAGATCTCCCACAGTGATTCCGTTCAACTGTGGGTTATTCCTGAAGGCCAAGATCTGTCTGACTAGAGCTGGTCAGGAAGGCCAAAAGATCTTCCTGCATTATAGGAAATTATTTGCCAAATTCATTAAGTAATTCTTCTGCTCTACTCAACACTGGTGAAATATCCAACAAAATATTCTTCTTCAGGAAAAAAACATCAGAAAGCTGTTTATCAACTGCGGGCATCTTTGGAGGATAATGTAAGAAATATAATCAATGAGGGAAGACTGAAAAATTTTCAGCTCACAATCCATAGAAAATGAAAGAACATTCAACAGCTGTACTGAAATTTTTGTGCCAACCATTTCCCAATGACAGGAATAATTGCTCCCCTTGTTTATGGAGCAGACAGAATCTTGTTAGGCAGAGATAATAAACTAAGTAGGGGATTTACAAAGTAATCTAAAATATTAAAAATTTTCTGAAGTTAAAAATAACTAATTCTCAGTATAGTTCTGCTTCCATTGTTGGGATTATGTATTAACCAGGCAAGTGCTTCCATGTATGACCCTTTGAGGTTTCTTTTAACTTTATTTTCTTATTGTTGCATAGTAAAAATGGATCAAGGCTCCATTTCAGGAGCTTCTTGAGTTGTAGTTTCATGATAAAAATAAACTATTTAAATATTATAATTTTCTCTGAAGTCAACTACCATGATACCAGTAACAACTATAATTTCTATAGCTCAAAGAAAACCAAAATAGGGGGAAATAGTTTCTCATTTAAGTATTTCCTAAGATTGCTACTTCTTTTTTTTTGACAGAACTCTGTTTTCTGTACTACTTAATACATAATTCAACAGTGTTATTCTTTGTCACAGTAACTGAAGATTTTGTTTAGTTAGACTAGGAAATCAATCCCTATCATGTAACATTTTTATGGTTGGGTTGTATGCAGCAGAAAGAAAAGGGAAAAAGCAGGCCAACAAGACTAAAAGGGCAAAGGAATAGTTACTAGGATTGGTGACAATTTATCTGGCCTTACTCTCAAGAAAATAGTTTGAAAATATCCTTAAGCTGAGTAGCTTTTACCCTTGGGCTGAAGAAAAGGGAGTTCATGTGGTCTAAATCAGGATTTTCATTTGGGTCAGAAGTGCATTCTCAAATGTACCCACGTAGCGTCCCTTGTTACATATCATTGAATAGTGCTGGAACTTGCAAACTTGATTTGTCTCAGGTGGAACTGAACCATTTCTGTACTCTGCCTCTCACTGATAAGTGCTGCTGTGCCTAGTGGCTGTCCAGTCCACGGGCCTAAACTAGAGCTGATCAAAATTGAATATAATGAGCATATAACACATTTGGGATTCTCAAGAGCAAGGCTTTTACTCAGCAAATTGGCTCTTATTTCTCCATATTGCTTTCACATATGGATGCACATCCAGAATCCTTCCTTATTAGGAGATATGGTTTGGCCTGATGGACTCCACCATGGTTATGATGGCTCAACATTCCTCTGCTGATCCTTTTTCTTGCCTTTAGCTCACCTCCTGATACATGCCCTGCAGAGCCCAGTGCATCCATGATCAAACAGTATCAGGTTCTTCATCCTCAGGCAGGGTGAAAAAGGTGGGGGAAGTAGCAATTCCACAGACTCTGAGAGAAAACTTAGCTTCCTTTTGTTTGTTTGTTTGGTTTTGTTTTGTTTTTTGTTTTTTTTTGAAAAACCAAACCAGAAAGGAAAGCAGAACACAACTTTCCATTTCTTCCAGTGGTAGTGATCCTGTGTAATTATATATGCCAGCCTCTCTGACCTGACAGTGCTATATTCCAACTCCAATAATGCTGATTATGTCAAGAGGTTAATGCTTCATGGGAACACAGGCCTTCATTGCATTGCCTTTGGGATGGAAAACACTGTGAGCATTTGAGTAGCAGGAGAGGGATCTTGTAAATCCTTCAAATCCTTCAATAAAAGCAGGAATGTACCAGCTTTTATATATATATATATATGTATGTATGTATGTATGTATGTATGTATGTACATTTTATAATCTTAATTCTATCTCAAAATAGTGACTTTTTAGGAATTGATATAATTTTTTTATTCATAATCTCAGAAATGATAATCTTTCATAAAGATTTCCTCCCTCTTTCCCTCCTACTTTGCTCATTATTCCTCTCCTCCTCTCTCATAATTCCTTGTTTCCTGCATTATCTCCTCTCTCATGACAATATGACCAATAAGTCTTTATTATTTTAATTTCTGAAATGGGCTATCAAGCAAACCATGACTCACTCAATGTGCTTGTGTTCACTAGCAGGTTCAGAAATGCTGAACATCCCAGAGAAGACTTTGATCAAATGGAGTCAAGTTGAATACAAATCTGAATAGTTTCAGCCTGTGAGATGTTAAGTTGTAGATATCCAAATAAATATCCAAAGTTACGTTACTATTTAATTTATTTTACTTTTTGTCATTTTGGGTTTGTTTGATTGGTTGTGGGGATTTTTTTTTTTTCCCAAAATAAGAATGGAAGCAAATAAAATAATCTGATTGCACTGTTTAGGGGGGAGTTGGGAGAAAAATAGAAAAAGGAAAATTACTTCTCGCTTTAAATTCCATGAAAGCTATTACTTTTATTGAACTCCTCTTAGATCCTCTGGCCTCTGATACTACACGTTTGTTTATCAGACTTAAAATGCCAAATTATTTTATTGCTCTTATTTTTCTTAAAGAAATGAAAAATGTTGTAGTTGAACTTATAAGCTCTTTGGTGATGTAGCTTGAGCTATAGATCTATGTTGAAAAATGGTGTTCCTTCTAGCCCAGAGGTTTTTCTAGAAAAATAGAAAATTATTGCATAGAAAATGGCAAAAGTACAAAAAATCCCCCAAACGTCAATACCACGCATTTTGTCAAAAAATTCAAAATATTTCCATCATCAAAACAGCTGCTGAAGGCGTTAAACACTGACACTTCTGAGGAATACAGTAAACTATATTTGATGAATTGGGATTTCTAATTGTTCTTTGGAACAAAGATCTGGTTTTATTTGTGCTTAAAACAACTGGGCACCAAATCCCAGCTGTGTATTACGAAAACTAAAATTTCTGGTTAAGAAAATTTAAAATATAGGTGAAAAATATAAGACTAAAAAGATAGGTGAAAAATAGAAGACTAAGTTTCTTATGAGTGTTCAGTGCATGATGCTTTCATAAAGAACATGGACAGTATCTACTACACGTAGAGGAGAAAGATGGTTCACCTCAAGATAATTTTGAAAAAAAAAGATTACTTGTGAGAGTTAAATTTGCTACCTTTTCAGGAAATTTTCTCTCTATCATGGTTGCAACACCCCTTCTAGATTGTCTTTCTTGTCATGTCTACCGAGCTGCACAGTGACTAAATTTGCTCAAGGAAGTGCCAATCTCCCCTGCTTCAGAGACCTGCCCTTGGCAGAGGAAGCTGCCAGGACATGGCAAACATCTGCCCATCCTTCATCCTGATCCCATTCCAATTGTGATGTGCATTAGACTGATCAACAAACCAGATGTAATCTGTCCCTGGGACTTTCACATAGATTATGTTGGTCACATTGGAGCAATAGTAACAGAAAAAATGTCCCTAATAAAAACCCAAGCTGAAAATAACTTTGCTGTGTGAGTTGAAAGATTTTCCTTGCAGATTTCTGAGAAAAGTCATGGGGATTTGGAGAGACAGGGAGAAAGTATTTGTGTTAGAAGAAAAAATTTTTTCACCAATGAGCTGAAAAATGAGATATTTTAGCTAAATATCAAATTCTGTACAAATTTTGTAAAAACTGCAGGATTAATTCCTGTTTTCTTTTTTCCCAGAACCTTAGCTGGACTGGTTTTTCCATGATACAGAACTGCTAAGGAAGCTTAAAATGAACAGTGTCTTGACAAGTTTGGTTATTGTTGACAAAAAATTGGGGTTTAAAAAATATATTTGTGAAACTTGTGAGATTTTTTTTACTGAGTCAGGGAAAGGTCAAGAATTGAGAATCCACTTCTCCATCAATGGCAAAATAGTGCTGTAAGTGGACAAATTTTGGTAAGTTGTTTGCTTTTCTTTGGCTAGATGTTTGTCGGGAGTTGAAGATGTTTATTGTTTAGTAACAATCTGAAATTTCATTAACAGCTTTTAATACATTTTAACATTTTACATAATTGCTTTCATAGTTCCTGATTTCTGTGGAAGACTACAATCTCTGCAGAGCTCACTGGCTTCTGATGCTGTTTGTTCTGTTAACCATAAATTTTATAGTCAAACTATGTAGTCCTAACAATTTAGTTCTGATACTGCTCCAGGTAATGAAATCTCTGAGCAGGGCATCTCCTGCTGACAGAGAAAGGTGTATTTCCCTCCAACACCACCTGCAGACGCATTCAGACACAGTTAGTAAATAGCTACATTGGTCACTGCGCAGCAGCTTCTTATTTCTTCGTCTCACAACTTCCATCTCAAAAGATAGGTTATATTGCTTTCAGCTATTTATTTTAATGGCTGTCATTAAGTGCTTTGGTAGTGTCCTTAGGCTCAGTCTTTAATCAGTGAAGAAGGTTTGCTTTGGAGAGTTGAATGGGAGCATTAGTGTCAGGGGCTGCTCAAAATGCTCTGGTTTAACCATCTTCACTTTACTGTGGAAACAGAGTGGGATGAATACCCTAGAGAACAAACTGTTGTTATCAGTCTATTATTAAGTAATTTGCTTCCAATTATTTGTTCTACCATCCCATCTTTAAAATCAGTTTGGAGATTTGTTTTGTTTCTTGCTTTCATTTTTGTCTCCTGCTAGCTTTCCTGCTTCTTTCAGTATTTCTGCTTCCTTGCAAGATGATTTGTCTGATTACATTTTTCTTTTAGCTCATATTCTATGCTAGTAAATAATTTTGAGACCACCTTTTTCACACCAGTATGAGAACTGTCATGGGAAAAGTCGAGAACTGTTATGGGAAATTCCATAACTGTTGGAACTAGATGATCTTCAAGGTTCCTTTCAAACACAAACCAATATATGATAATGATTCTATAGAATAATAACTCCTCTCACTTACAGTTATCCATTCTGAGTGTAAATCGTTCTTAAAAGACATACTGGCAACAAAAAATAGCTGGTTGCCAAATCAGAATGAAATACCCAACCTTTGTTTGATTCAATGGTATTTTCTGGGAAACAGTATATGTAAAAACTGCAATCTGTAACTGGAAAGGTGTTTAAGCATGTAAATCTTCTTAGGTATAAGATAAATAACCATAACATAACTCCAGAGATCCAAATCTATGTATGTATAGACTTCATATTGTGCTTTGGATTTGCACAGAAAAAAATATTTCTTTTTTGTTCAGTGAAATATCAGCAATTCTACCTCAATTATTCTTATTCTTATTCTTATTCTTATTCTTATTCTTATTCTTATTCTTATTCTTATTCTTATTCAAAGTAATCTCTTATTTGGGTGCTATGGGATTCTGGTTGTAATTTCTGATTTTTTTCTGTATTGCTGCTTTTCCTATATAAAGGTATAGGAATATTGTATTATTGTATTATTATTCCCATATATTTTCTAGGGAAAAAATAATTTACTGTTTGTTACCATGTTTCATATTTCTGTATGTTCAGCCCAGATTATTTGTATCTAGCAAAAATCAAATTTATTAGAAAGGGAAATTTTGCCAGGTATTTCACATCAAATATTACACTGAAACAAATTCATCTACTATGATCTCCTCTGTTTCCTTCTGCTTTTTTCTTTCCTTGTTCATTTTCCATGTCTTATTGTTTCTTTGCATCTAAAAAATTCTCATGTATTTTTCAGTATCCACTCCCATGGATTTGGTTAGTCATATATGAATCTTAAAATGAAAAGGAAAGATAAATCATTTGGGGTGTTTTTTATAAAATACTGATAGTCACTCTCAGGCCTCTTCTGTAGACTATTCAAATGTAGCAAAATTAGTGGAAGGTTTTATAATATATTTATATGTTGGTTATAGAGGAAAATTTTACCCAATATTATCTTGGAGGTTATAGTGCCCTCTAGTGCTACAGTCCTAATTTCTTTTTTCCCCCTCAGTTCTAAATATGTAGAAGATAAATAAAATGAAGTTGTACTCAGGGATCTAAGCAGTGTCCAGGAAGGACAGGGGGTACAGTAGTAATCATGTGTCACAGTTATTCAAAACCACATGGGTGCTTATGAATTTAAGGAAGGATTAGTCTCTGTGGGAGAGGTTCAGAAGTATCTAATAAACTGAAAAAAATTATTCAGCATATGCATGTTGGCACCCCAGTATCTGAGAGGGAAAATATTGCAACATTCTCAGTATCACAAACATTGCTTTGAACTTTTGAAGCCTGCTTTCATGCTGTTCACATGATGTCTGAAAGATGAGTTCAACAAGCATTTTAGAATTTTTTGTGTTAGGATCAGAGACTGAGGGGAAGCAAAGATGGACTAGTAGAGATTAGAACAACAGGGGAAGGAAATAGACTCACTGTGAAAGAAAGACAAAAAAGTAGAAAAATAAAATGCCTTTAAAAGGAAGGGAGTTAGAATTCTGATATCTACTGCCTCAGGATTAATAGATTTTATGCAGTGAATGAAAAAGAAGACCCATTTATTCACATTTTCTGTTTATGCACTGAGTTAGTGCTACAGGTCCATGTTTTTACATATAATCTTTGTAAATTTTGTCAAACGGATGCATTGAACATTACACGTATGTCTTTCTTTAGACTTTATATCATCACCAGTGAGCATAGTGGCTTTGCAATGTGAAATTTCTAACATTTCTCATTTTAGAGTTAAACAGCTTGCTTGAAAAATGAGTTTTTAATGATTGATATTATTATTATTTTTCTTAATTTTGATTTATATGACTATATTCTTGTTAGAATTTTCATCCTTGAACGGTCTTCCCCAACTCTGTTATTAATTTTCCTAAAATTACTCACAGTTACTCAACTGATTCTCTGAGTTCTCTTGTTTAGTTAAACTTTCTTTTTGAATGAAAACATTCTGGTGATGAGTATACACTTTAGATAATTAAATTATATTCTCTCAGTCTGGAAGTTTCAGCTTTTTTTTGTTCACCATCACAAGTGGAAAAGTCTTACCTTCACCTTTTTAGCAATGATATTTTTGATGAAGGACAATCAAAGCTTTGAAACTTCTGAATGTAGATTCTCAGATTTCATGAATTAATAGAGTTGCTTGGTTTAGATAGAAATCAGAATTTAGTTTGAAATTGCAATTTATTTAGTTTAGGATTATTTCAAGCTGGGTTTTATCAAGAAACTAATGAGGAAATTTACGTAATACGTGCTGTATTTTGTGTCCTGGGTGTATCTGTGATTCTGTATGCACAGTCTTCAGCATGACTTGGAGCTGACTATTGAAATGTTATTAGGAAGAAGGAGAAGGAGAAGGAG
>WBND01000585.1:484014-509074 GCA_013398595.1 Tychaedon coryphoeus | reverse complement strand
GGAGAGGAGAGGAGAGGAGAGGAGAGGAGAGCCTTAACCCATCCCCCCTATATTTTCACTTGTCCCCTTCATCCTGTTTTATCTGTAGAGAATAAAAGGGAACAGGTACAGATCTGTGGCAAGCAACTTTAAAGTTTAGTAGCTCAGCAGCCCTATAGAACCAATACAAAGTTCACTTTCTACAAAAGCTTCTAGCTATATAAAGCCTACAATTCCAAACCAGTGCATATAGTTTTACACTCTTCCCTTCCTGGAAGCAAAGACTATAACTGTTTTGTGTAATGATAACTAGACTTGTGTATACTAGTCTATATGGCATCAGCACCTACTTTTAAGGAATGCAATAGCTTTCCATCTTGTCAGCAAAACAGTATTAAAGACCTCCTTTGAACTCATCACTCAGTAGAGGGTTGAGGAAAATGACTCTTGTTTATGTGTATTTCTTTTTAGGATTTATTTTCAGTTCTTCATTGTTCCTACTTTGTGGTATTTAATTTAATGCACTAGAGCTTCCCTGAGTACCATCTGATGGATTTAATTTCTGCTTTTGCAAGACAGTGTGCCAGAAAAAAACATCTGGTTTTAAATGACAGTGAATTGAGCCAACTCTCTGATCTGAGTCCTGCGAGGCTAGAACATACAGCAGGCAAGCACTGTCCTTTTATGTATATAGTGAAAAAGACATCTCTGTTTATTATTTGCTTTAGAAAAGCTATCAAAGTGTAAACAGAAAGTGTAATAAAATATTTTTGTAAAAAAGCAACGAAATCTCTGAATGTTACAAAAGTCCTTAATAACCCAGTGGTGACAGGAACCATTTGTGGTATTACCAGGAAGTACTGTGCCATGTACTTCAGCAGCAGCACAGTTTCCATGAGGCAGCAATGCCAATAGCACACTGTAATTTGTCTTACATATGCTGTATTTACATGCTACTAAAGTAGCAAAATACTTGAGCCCCCAGTGTGTACAGAACCTGGAAGGCACCTATAAGACCAGGCAAATTTTACTTTATAGCTTAAAATCAAGTCTTAGATCAGTTTATCCAATATATAAAACACTTTATGAGCATAGATATGCAACACTGCACTTTTTGCCTCTGCATGTTATGGCTGCTTGCATGTGCTTCACAAAGGGGGTTTGACACTGGTTTTGCTCTAAATGCTTTAGACAGTTCTCAGGAAATTTTGAGGAAATCAGCAGAGTGGGGTAATCTTATCCCAGGACCAAAGTATCTTCTTTTTTACTTCCCCATCCCTTCCTCTTCTAGTGGAAAACTAGAAAGAGAATGAGTTGGATTTGTGATGGAAATTCACTTTTGGAGGCTAAAAATATTATTTTGAGAAGCGTTGCATAAAAAAGAATATGACAAATGAGGCAAGTTGAGATTTTTTGAAAAATATATTCTGGGGTTTTTGGTAGAGAGATTTTCATGTGAAAAATCCAGAATAACTGTTCTAAAATGGGCAGTAAAAATTAATAAATAAATAAGGTTGTAAATACAACAGGCTTTGCTTGAATTTGTCCCTACACCGAAAAAGAGAAAAACAGACTTTTCAAAAGGTTAGTTTCCCTGCAATTCCAATTTGCATAGGCATTTGAGTCTATTATACTGATTTGAAGAACTTCGTGGCCTTCTGCAGTTAACTAGGTACATTACTCGGAAAGAGATCATGAAGCTCGTTAGAAAACTTTACAATATCTATTATTATAAAGGAAATTTTTCATTGGTAAATGTGTACTATAAGACACAAGAAGTTTCCCAACAGGCTGAAAAATATAAAAAATATTCTACTCTTTCAAAACAAACCAACCAAATCAAACAGCCAAAAAAAGAAAGCAAACAAATAAACAAACAAAAACAACGAGCGTTTGCTAAGATTAGTCACAAAATCATACTGGTTTTTTTATTATTATTCTCCCACTACCTTTATGTACATGGAGAGGTTGTCTATAGCAAAAAAATAGCATTTTAAAGAAAATACTTTTAGTTTGGGAATATGCAAATAGTCCTGCTGAGCAGCACAGTTGTTTAGAATTTTCTTCCAGATTTATGTCTTCTACAGACTGGAAGGGTAATGGACTTATATGATCATTCTAGTTTTTAAATTAGTGAGTCAAAACTCTGTTGGAGACAATGTCTAGCTCCGCATTAAATGCTGTGGGTTTAGTGACATCCAGCAGTGTACTTATGGAGTAACTCCACTAAAGTCATTATGTAAAGGCCACATGAGCTAGATTTTGAAATGTTATGTTTTATTATTCTATTTTCTGTTTTATTATTCTCGTTTTATGCAGGCTGGTTTTTGGAAAACCCATCTGCCCTCTTTGACTATTTGCTCCATACTCTGCAACAGAGAAAATGAGGATGAGTAGAAGTAACAATCAGAGTGGCTAAGATACTAAGATCAGTATCCTTTCTCTGAATCCTTGCTTACTAGGATACAGAGTAACCAATTAGTCCAACATCGTGAGTATTCCATATTTACTTATCTTGCTTTAATAGCATTGTGCAGATTCATTGGTAGTCTGTGCTGTGGTACATTTCTCAGCTCCACGAAGAAACATTTCCACCTAGGCAGACTAATGGACCAGTAAATACTGTTGATGGCTGTTCTACATTCCCCATTGCAAAGCAACTGAAACACAGTAGTTAAAATGAAAAATAAAGATTAAAACCACAGACAATAAATCATTTGCTTGACCTTTTTGCCAATCTATAAATGCTTTCTTCATGCTGCTTTAAAAAGAAATCTGAGGCCAGAAGCTTTTCCCATCAGTGTTCAAGCTTTTCCCACATTTGTTCAATTTTTGACTTAGGCTTTGGCTATTCTTCTAGGCTTAATTTTTGTAAAAATTTGGTAATTCATTGACAGAGGGAGTCCATGAAATACATAATTTGGAGTCAGATGTGTGGATTTTCATTGGACTAATTGCATGCGCGCACAAAACCAGAACAACACACAAGTCATGTCTGATGACTACCATCAGTACTCAAATATCAGGTTCTCAATATAAACCATGCAAAACTTTGTTTGCTACATCCCTGGTCCCTAAGTTCTGAGAAAGGTTGAAGGCAGGATGGGACTGGCAGAGTGTGTGAGAAATCTTGCAATACACACTCACACTCAGATTTGCAGGGCAATTCAAGACAGACATTTCCCTTGGGTATAGTGGTTCTGCATTCCTTCAAACTATTCACATCATCCCAGAGGGTAGAGTAGCCCTCTGAGAGGAACAAAGGAACATTTTTTTCTGATGAAATTAAATACAAAAGTAATCTGAGATTCTGAAGAGAAAAACTGCTTACAGCATAATCTGAGGATAATGTACATCTATATGCTTTTGCCTCTGTAGCCTTGTGGCAAGTAGATATATGTCATATTTCAATGTAAAAAAAGTCCCATTTCAAACAAAGGTAGTTGTTTCCTAAATTTTTCTGGGCATATAAACTACCAAAACAAAAAAAACATTTCAGTTCATATATTTCTAACATTTGTCTGTGTTAAGCTTTAAAAAATATAATATTAATTTCATTGTATCTATCATTCAGACTGTGTAAATGAAACAATATTTTGGCTATGTGTTTTATTTCTGCAAAGCTACATAATAATACTTATTGGGGTTGTAAGTCAATGCAACATTGCTGCACAATGCAACAAGAAGTCAGCAATGGAAGCCTCAAAGAGGCTGGAAACTTGTTCTGTGCTGACTTGCTCTGTTCCCGGCTAACACAGAGGCAAATACAGAAAAGAGGAAAAGCAAAGTTGAAAATGATATTATGTAGAAGGTCTAAGTAATCGTCCTTGGCTTTGGTAAGAGGTAAATTTCAGTTAAATTTTGCTTTTATTATTTTTTAAATATCCTCTCTGATAGAGAACTGTAGGTGTTGTTGCATGTTAATTGGCTTAAAATCAAAGCAGGATATCTCAGTAAAACACTTTTGACATGTTCTTATAGAAGAAGGATGAGAACTAGTGGGGGGTCGAATTTATCCATACTGAAGATAGCCTTACTGATCTCTCATGATACTCTAAGTCTATAGAACTGAAAATAAGAATGATGATACAAACATGAAGAGGAGGGGAAAAAAATTAATGGTTAAATAAATTTGTTTACGTAACTGTTATGCTTTCCTGAAACCCAGTCAGCTAGGAGAGGTCTTCAAAAGTCACCATTTGTGGGTTTGTATCCCCACAACAGAGTGTTCAGGCATTAGGTGATAAATCACCATGTTATCAGATTTGGAAGTGCAGGGCAAGAGCAAGGAAGAAGGTGTCTGAAGCCCCAGGGGTGAATTTCTACTCAACAGATATTCAGTTCAGCAAGGAAGATGTATGTTCCGAATCTACATTCATTTTGGGGAAAAACAGGCCTAAGGATAGGACTTGTCAAAAGAATGTGCTCCATCCCCTGAGGAGGTGTGTGAAATATCTTGAGAGTTAGCTTAATTTGACAAGCTTCTAAACTGAAGAGAGCACAGGAAAAATATTAAGCCAAACAACTAGATATACCAGCATGCAGTAGCTATTGTCCTATACTAGTGATATACGCAAAAACAGTTTTTCTTTTCTTCTTTTTTTTTTTTTTTTTTTTTCGATTAGGATTCCTTTTGTGACATTTACATTGGCATTTATCTAATGATAAGTGATTTAGGAGCCTGCTGGTAAAATTCAATCTTTCACATTCTTTAGGCATCAGGAAACCTCAAATGGGGAATGGGCACAAAACAAACACACTATAGAAGTTAACAGTATTTTTTCTATAAATTCCTTGGTAAGTGTATCTTTATATCTGGGTGCAGGGATAAAGAGACATAAAGGGGAAAATACTGCTCAATCTTTTTTTGTTTATTTATTTCTTTTAGGGTTTTTTGTGAGGGTTTTTTTGTGGATTTCAGAGTAGAGGGGATTAACTAGTTGATTTAGTTTGTTTATTTGCTTTTTTTTAACAACTGAAGTACAATTACTGAACTAAAGCAAAAAATCATGGAACCAACACCTTCTCATTTTGTCGATACCAGTAAATTCATGTTATCTCAGCACCACTTACAGAAAGGGTCTAATAGGAACGGAATTTAATCATTCAAGAGCACAGGCACACACCAGGAAACAGGAAATACATAAAACACAAAAGATATAGAAAAAAATGACTTTCATCCATGCCCTGATTTTTATCCCTCTAAGAACTCACAGAATTTAAGTTACTAAAGTCTGATAGGAAGCTCTGCTGTCTTTTTCATCAGACTCTTAACTGGTGGCAAAATCTCTCGTAGAAATCTGCTCCTTCCTTGAAGAAACTCACTGATGTCTAGACAGTAGATTCTGGGGGGCAAAGAATTGTTTTTCTCCCCCTTTAATTTTACTGTCTTTAGAGATTTTGCTTCATCTCTGCTTCAAAAGTGAAGCTGGCGAACTATTTCTCTCTTGTACTGAGTTAGAAGTGATTGAACTACAATTTCTTTCATTTCCAATCATTTTCACAGGTTATTTCAGAAACTGTTTAAAGTAGAATTCAATATAGCTACATAAGTTTATTGAAATATTAATGTATTAATAAATTAAGGTATTTGTGAAGCTTATTTTTCAGCAAAATTAAATATTTTTTTTTTAAATTAGTAAAGAAAACTCTTTTTGTAAGATGCAAAATATTAGTATGAAACATAATAAAATCCTAATTGGCTACATCACAATAAAAATTCATTAAGCCAAGCATAAGCAAGGATTTCAAAAAAATCTGCTAACTACATTAATATTTGTATTTTTCTTTTGATATTTGAGCTTCAGAGTTTTAAAAATGTGTCTGCCATATGTCTTTTTTCAAAATAATTCAGAAAGAATCTGAAAGCAGAAATTCCCACACTATAACATCTCTCCTGATGGTACTATGCTAATGGAAAACACTAAAAGAATCCTGTTATGGACAATGACATAACATGTTGAATACTTTTTCACCAGTTTTAAAACTACCCTAAATCAGTAACAACACTTGGTACAAAACTGTAAGGCCTTGTTTCACAGTAATATATAACACAGTGGAGTTCGTGCTGGAAATTACAGTGTGGTGTCCTACTGAGAAACTGAAGTAGTGAAACTGTCTTGAAAGACTCATAACAGAGACTGATGATCTGAGATAGAGTTTTATGCCATTAAGACAATATGAATAAATGCTGTTGCCTGTTGTGGCAAGGGCAGGATAGTCTGATCCAAGATATCTTTGCTAGTCTCATGTTAATAAAATCATTCTGAGTATCCTACATGAATATAATGTCTGATAACAAGCATGGCTAGAAGTTGCCTTTTAGGACATTTTCATCCTATACTAAGATGTTCATAAAGCTCTGGGATTTAATTATCTGGATATTACTATACAATAGGTTTTTGGAAGTCCATCCATCCCTTCTGCCAGATTGTATCAAATGCAACAGTATTTTCTGCAATCTGGGTAGGCCCATGAAAAAGACCACCTACTTATCCCATACAGGTCAAAGAACAAGTTTCTGAAAAAACTACTGCTAATGACTCATCAAATTTAACTGATTTACCTAAACCCAAGTTTTAATATTCCACCCATATTACCACATTCCCTAACTCTTGTAAATTAAAGAAATGTTTGATGACAAAATGCTCATAATTGTGCTATTTGTATATATGAAACATGAATTCCTTTCATATTACTGTATTCATAAATGTAAACACCTGAAGGATAGAACTATAGATAAAATGACATGTGACTTCAAGAAAGACCACAAAATGAAATTTTTATGTAATTTCCCATTTGCCTTTTAGGTTGTGTGGTGGCTGGTGGGAGGGGAAGGAGTTGACATCCAGGGAAGTAACTTTGCTTATCCTGAATGACGACTATATCTCAGAGCATCCTGCTAACACATAGGTGCTTTTGCTGCACTATGGAAAGTATTTGGGTGGAAAAAAATTATTTCATAAAAGATTAGTCACAGCTATAATTCAGAAATATATGGGTTATATGTTTTCAATTACTGGGGGGCTTAGTTATCAAATCATTCTTCTTGGCTTTGCTGAGAAATGTTTTATGACCCTTCTTTGTTTCCAGCTGATAAGCTAGCAGCTTCTTGTGGCTGCAGGAAAGATTCCAATGACTACTTCATCTGTATTAAACCATTTGTCATGGACAGCTAATGGATTAGATTTTTTTGCTGCCTGTGTGTAAATTAAATACATACTGTTTAAGAAATGCACTAAATACAGAAGTATTTATGCAAAATAATAGCAAATAATTTTAAAAATAGAGAAGTGTTAGGAAAAAATAGCTGCAGTGGTAGCAATTGTATCTAGTAATTCACTAAAAATATTTCAAATATGAATATAGAAATCATTTTCATTTATCTGTTTCCCTTTGGAAAATATTATTATATACCTGTTTCTTCATTTTTTTAGACATGCAAGATTCCAGAACAATTAATATTAAGAGGTCTTTTTCTTTATTTTTTTGTTTGGGTTTTTACCAAGATTACTATAAATTTTTTCAAGAAATATGAAGGCATGCATGCAAATATTTTATTTAAAAATGTTTCTCTGTGGAAAGTATTCTAAACCAGTATTTCAGAGCATCGTTCCAGTTAATCACAGGTGCATACTTGCAAAGGATGTATCAAACTGAAGCTTGATTCTAATGAATTAAAAAGAGTTTTTCTTTATTTTAGATACATCACTCAATCACATCAGAATGAAAAGCCAAGTATCATAAGTATAGTCTCTATTTATGAAGGTAAGAATCTTTAAAAACTCTCTGAATTGAGATTTAAGGGTTGCATTTCTTCATATTAGAGAATAATGCATATTTAATGAAATATTGAAAACAGTCTAAAACAAATGAAATTAAACTACAGTTAAATGTTTAGCTGATTGAAGATAGTGGAGTGAAACAAATAATACCATGGAGCTGATAAAGTAAAAATATTTTCTTCATGGAACAGCTAGGAAAATGATTACTTCATTTTGCATAACAAAAATGTTCATTGTCTCCCTTTAGTCCTACAGCAAACCAATGGACTATAATGAATGGATATTATACATACCTATTCTTTTATAAAAATATAAAAAGTTAATTGATTTTTTTCCAAAATGGTTCACGATATTTGTGCAGTACAGAATGTATAATTAATGAAGAACATGAAGATGTGAGTTTAGCAAGATCTGCAGAAACATCTCTGCAATATCTTAGGAACTTGACAAATAACGTAAATAAAACCATTCCAATTAACCCAAAATTTGAGTATTTCCTCATCCTTCTCCACATTATCATGTCAAACACAACCACAGTTATTAAAAATAAAAAATAAAACCATAAAAAATAAAAAAATTTTTAAAAATGCACCTTTTATTCGACAGGATTGCATTTTCAATTCTACAGCTATAATTAATAATGGGTCTAAAACACTCAAAGACATGTTGGATTTTTATCATGAAAAAGATGTTTGTAACTATCTTTTCTTTCCCTGTCCTGAAACAACATTGGCAACACCGAAAACCACCTCTAGCAGATTTTAGAATTTCAGTAAAGCATTTAACAACGTTACTGAGAATTAATATTGAATTGACACCATTATACTAGCCTCCAACTATATGCATTATGTGCAGAACAGATAGTGATTGGGGACAGAGAAAACCCTTTTCCTTCAGATTGTTTGTCAACAAAAAGTCCTAGAGCCTCTTTTGTCCCTGCTTCCAAGGCAAATAAATTTATGTGAAGATTCATAGAAGAATCAAATTAAGCGCTTCTATAATATAGATTTGGGGTAACAAGAAATATAACCTGTCAGAATCTGTGTCCCCAGCTCTGCAGCTTGTAGATAATAAGCTACCCGAATTAGACACGTAAGTCTAAGTGGACACATCCTAGAAAAAAGCAGTGAGTTTTAATTTGATTTCTAGAGCCATCTCAGAATGCCCTCATGGAGGCAGAAGTACCCCATTACCAAACACAGGCATTCTGCTTAGCATATGTTAATCCTTTCTTCATGTTGGTGTTATTTTATAGTATTAGCCACTAACCTCCCTGGTGGATCTTACTGTGTGGATCTTACAGTCTGTGCTGTGCCACATCACCCCATGATTACAGGACAGGGGCCCTCCCCACAACCACGGATGGCTGTTGCTGAAACCAGTGAAAGAGTTGCATAACAGGCCAGATATTAAATCTTGCACAGATTTGTACAGCTGTTAGCTTTCCCCTTCCATTTTTTTCTTTCCTGTTAAGCAGCAACATGAAATACATCATTAAACATTTCCTTTCCTGCTTGTGGTTTGGCCGTAAGAGCATGTGAACTGATGTGTCACCTCTGTCCTGGTCTGTGTGGTGAGCTATTAGTATACTCTACAGATAACTGCTGGGGACCTGTTTAACAGGTGGTAGTATTCTGAATAAATATCCACAATCGTGGAAGGTTTGCTTAGAGTCTCAATCACATTCATATGGGAAAATTTGAGGTTCAGACATAAGTCAGCACAATAAGCCGTGATTCTAAATTGCATTGTTATACAAAATACTATATGACACCCTGCAAACAGCAGAGAAAGCAATGCCATGTGGTATTTAAGCTGAGAGTGTAAATAAAAGATTTTGTGCCATGTCACTGCTGATAGGAGATCTCCATTAAACCATTCTTATATGAATCTAAAGGGCTCATTTCAAACATTTATTTAAGCAGTACAAATGCATTTTCAAACTAAATCAGCCTAATACCATAATGTAATAAGCAGTTTGACCCCTTTCAAGGCTGATTATTTTCCACAAAATAGGTTTCCATCTTCTGTATGTTGGCAGAGCATCAGCATCTAAACAAAACCCTGCACAGAGTGATCTCTGTTTCATATTTTGAAGCATTTCATTACAGCAAACGCAGAAGCTCTCAACTGGATCAAATTATGATTTGTATTGTTGAAAGCCAGTTAGACATTGACCAAATTCTTTCCCTAAACAAGGCAAGAAATGAAAAAGTTCTAGAAACTGCAGTTATATTGCAGAACACTCTTCTGGCTACTGAATAACTATGAGAGGACTGGTTCAACATCTTGGATGCATACTTTATCTCACAGAGAAGGGATATAAGCCAACTGCTGGAAATTCATCAAATCCTATGCCAAGAGACAAACATATTGTGTGACATTGAAGAAAAGAGAAGATGGCTAGGCTTTTGGATAATGGTCAATTAACTTTTTCCACAGCAGTTAGAACATGATGGGAAAATGTATTGAACCTGTTATAATTGGTAACTTCTGTACGACACATGCAACATATATTTCAGACATGGTTCTGCTATTCTTCTAGAAAGTCAAAATATTAAACTGTTTTAACACAAACAAATGGTTGTAATGCAATTTAGCAGAGGCAAAAATGTTTTGATAGGATGTGAGTGTTGCAGTGTTTCATACGTTCTCCCTCACTGCTAAAAGGAAGTATTTGAAAACCAGAAAATGTGACTGTCATAAGAAATAGGCTGGTATTGACCAATTTATTGGGTTTTATAATCTGACAGAAATTCGGGATGTAAAAAATTTGTGAAGAGTGTGAAACTGTGATTATTGGTAAATTTGTTTGTACATGAGTAGCATGATAAAACCCATTTTCCTGACAATATCTTAAGAATAATAATTGCATTGCTGACCCTTTTTTCTTGCTCATGGCTCCAACTTTCAACTTTTTTTCTTAGAACAACAGAACTACTTCTAACATGTTACAAAATACTCATGAATATATACATAGATTCTTATGAGCAACCAAACACTCTGTAAGCATAAGACTATGAGTAGTTACAAAGAGAGATTGTGATCACAGACACAATAAAGCTTCCAACCCATCAAGAAGCAGATTAAAAAGCTTTTTGTGAGTATATCATATGATAAAACTTGAGTTTTCTGTTCATAAACAGTTTTCAAGCCAATTGTGATTAAAAAGTTTCATTTTGTTCTGTAAAGATGCATGGAATAAACGGCCTAAAGTAATTTCAATTGAGTATTGATGGTTTATTTCAGCCAATAAATATTAAATATTTAATTTCTCTGATAAATCATTGAAATATCATATGTATATATACCCAATAGCTGGTAGCAATGCCACCATTGTTCATGGCAACTAATTGTCAGCATTTCACTAATAATTTCAAAGAAGCAAAGACACTTTTTCTTTTGGATTGTGTAAAAAAAGAACGTGCTGGCTTGAAGATGTTTTTTCCTTTAACACTGTCATAGTCCAATCTTTTTGGTTAAAAAAAATAGAAAACTGTGTAGCAGATCTGGTCTTAATCTTATTTTTCATGGTGAAAAAATCTGTCTGAAGACACAACCCAAACTGAAAATGATAAAAATCCATCTGTTCCAGCTATGAGGAAAGACAGTCTAAGAGACCAAAGTAAAATCTTATACTCTTTTGTTAGCATGCAGCCAAAATCAAGTTGTCCACTCAGGTCCCAGAACACTGCATGTCCACGCTGAGCAGTGAGGTGTCAAGCTGAAATACTAAGTTAAGAGTCCAAAAGCAAGATAATGCTATCAGTACAATGCTGGTACAGCTGCACTGGGCTGGCAACATTATCTCCAGCCCTCCAATTATCTCATTCAAAGCTGTATCTGGCCGTGGTGTGACAATATGTTAAACTGTCTGCATGGCTCCTGGTGACAGATCAAAAACAGTGTGGCTAAATGATGTAGAGTGCCAGTTCAGATTGTTTCTATTCTGCTGTTTTCAGATATCTTCAAGCAGCCTGGTGAATTAAGTTTTTATCAGCAAATTTTTATGCCAAATGAAGCCTAGTCTGCTCTCCTGCATGGAACATAAAAAATCCATAAAAGTTGGCATAAATTTGAAATCAAGTATTCTGGATAATTTGATAAAATAAAAGAGTTTGCCCAAGCCCATTTAGAGCAAATTGGTTCTTCATTTCTTCCCCTAGCACACAGGTCTGATGGGGGACACATGACCTCTTTAATGTGGAATACAGACATAGGGAAAACAGCAGTAAACCAAAACCACACAGAATTGCACTCTTCCTTCCTTCCTTGGAGTCCAGTGGATTGCTTACAACTGCCCTCTATTGCTGTTAAACATATCAGGAAAGAGAAGCTATGATTGCATTAGGCTGAGCAATGACTAACATGGCTGATAAGAGAATAATAAACAAAAGTGTTTATAACAGCTTCTAAATTGCCAACATCTGAGTCTGTTTCCCACTACATAGTATTTAATGTTTTATATTTCCTACCTTGAAAACAACTAAAGATTTAACAATCTTTTTTTTTTTTGCATGTACTTTTATAAAAGTTCAATCAACTATAAATAGTGAGCAAATTACTAAATATGCATAGTCGTTTCATGAATAATATATAAGAACTAAATTTGTCAGATAAACTTTTCCTAAATATATTTTGTTTATCTCTAAACAAACAAACAGCAGCTATAATAAAAAATAGACTGTAGTTTTGCTTTTTTCTTTGTTTTACCAAAATATTATTAGAAATATAGTTAGAGAGTTGTAGAGATTTTTGGCAAGTATCTCTTAACATTCTGAGGATTTAATTTCTCATGTGTGGAGTTAGTAGGCTGGTAAGGAGAGATAAGTAGATGTAGTCAGACCATGGCAGTTACAATCCTTAAAGTGGTGCTTTGCCCATTCAACTGGACCCAAAATAAAAATCTAAATAATTAAAAAAGGATTGAGAGTTTCTTGTTTATTGTCTCTCAATGATTTCCATACTACCTCTGCTCAGTTCTCAGTTTAAATGTAAAAAAGCTGTGGTATTTCCCTCTAACTGTTCCACTCTCAAACTCATCCTAGACTCTGAAAGTGAAGCTGGCTTTTCTCTGGCTCTCACATCTCCTACAAAGACCCTGCAATCTGACTGTTAGGAATTTGGTTGATGAGGTGCCAGCTGGAACCAAGCCTGGTTCATTCCCTGAGAGATACATTGGTTCTGCAGAGCAACAAAAGGCAAAAGTAACAGCAATTTTCTCTAGCAAAGAGTCTGAACTCATCCATAGATAAAGAATCTTGTGTCTCAGAAGGACTTTGTGGCTCTGCTGCTCTAGGTTGCTTAGTCACCCTGGACAAACTGCTCCACTTGTCCTTGCTGTTTTTACTACATCCATAAAAAGAAATAGTCTGTCAAGTAGATGAGCTAAAGTAGAGGAAAGACTGCACAATAATAACTTGATGTAAAGGCAGTCAAGAAAGGGATAACTATATGCCACCTAGTCTTCTTTAAAATTAAAAACCATGAATAAAAATATTTAAGAATATAATAAATCTGAATGTATTTTTATAAGTCACACACTAACTCCACCTGTGAGAAAAGGAGCACTTAAATAGCTAATCATCCTGACATGAAACCAATTAACATGAACACGTTGATCTCAGGTAATGTATAGAATCATTAACAGCTATCTACCACTTTCAAAAATGTTATTGTAGCAGGTACTGGAGCAAACCACAATCACTAAAATTTGATATACTATAGAAAACTATATAAACTATACTACATTTGATGGTACCATTAATAGTGTAAAATTTCCTAGCTGAAGCTGATTTAAAATCAGGCAAAATATTAAATAGAGGAGAAAAAAACCCAACATACCCAAATTACAAAAAAAAAAACAAAAGAAGGGAAAAAAATGGCATTGAAAACCAAAGAAGATAAATGCCTATTGATATGCTTGCACATTTGGGAAGTAATCTTTATATACTTGTTCCCCACACTACAGTAATTCATAAAAAACTTCCTGCTTCACCAAGTAAGAATAGACAAAAAAAAATTTGCAGTTTCTTTGTACCTTCTTCATCATGTGATTCATCATGTGATTGAAGGAAATTACATGTATACTCTCCGCTAAAATCTTTTGACTAATAAATTTTTAATTTTCTTCATAACTTGAGATATTTTTGTGCTGTCCACTGTAGGTCCTGTAAGACACCTAGATAGGAAGAGAGGAAATAGAAGTAGGCACTGCCATTTTTCACATTGTTGATATACTTTTCCAAAGACAATGACACCTACCAATGACAAACGCTTGCCAGATAAGAGAAGATATGATAAGACCAAAAACTGTAAGTCCAGCACCTGGAATTTTTCTAATGTTACTTTGATACAGAAAGAAAAAATTTGTTTGCAATGGACATTTTACAAAGTTGCAGGGTTTTTTTGAGCAGAGAAACTTAAAGCACCAGCTGGGAACATCTGTTTATGAATGTTGAAGGACAGAGTACACATTTATTCAAGGACTTACCTTCCAAGTGCATGATAACATATTTTTTGAGGCTTCATTTATGGGTTCAGGAAGGAAGCATTCAAAGATGGTCCTTCATTAAAAATCAGATTCTAGGATACTCCAAAGGGAATGACATAATTTGGAAAAAAGCTGCCCTTCACTACTCCAGTATATAATTTGGCTCATACAAAGGAAGATTATTCCTCATTTTAGTTCTATGCCATTTGATCAAAGATGACGAAATAGGGAGCAGGTACCATGTAGTCTGAAAGAGGAAACCTGTATTTCAGGATATAATAGTCCATGTGTTTTCCTTGGCTGATCCAACATAATGATTGACATTACTTCATTACTCATCAGTGAATTTAATTTACAAAGAACAGAAACTTTCTGCTGTCTGGAAAAGATTGTGTAAGAATTAAAATGTTAATGAAAAACAAGAGGTTTGATTTCTTCCAAGTCTTGTTTATTTGTTTTTTTATCTAGAAGATCCAAACAACTTTAATAATGTCCTTTTGTTTTATAGTACTTAATTATTCTCAGCTCCTGACTGACTGAAGTAGTAGTTTTCTGTTTATTTTTGTTTTCACCATTCTACTGAGTTTCTGTAGGTTTCTAATACTTCTGTCAGGGATTACACTTAAACCTTACTTGCCAATTTGTTAAGCCATAAAAGGCCATATAAAAAAAGCCAGAAAAGAAAATAAAAGGATATGGATGAAAAAATTACCAACTTTTTTTAAAAGAAACTATTTGAAATGGTTGAATAGTGCATAAAAACAAATCTATTTCTCTCTGGGAAGAATTTGCTCTCACATATTCAGAAGTTTACAAACTGCTAATTTTTGCTAGTAATTATTCAACTCCTTCTTTCCTATCTTAATATTACTCTTTCATTTCTTACTAACTTATCAGAACTGTTTTTTAATAGGAGCTATAAAATTAAAATCCATTACTATAATCTCTTGCAAAGAGATCATAAGCATAAATGTATATTAATATTCCTCATTAATGTCTTGACCAAAGAAGGAAAGCTATGAATTTCTTAGATGTTCCTCTGTGACACAGAGGTTACAAAGTTATTGCATAATAATAAATAGCCCATATCACTATAACAGCAACAGACATACTGTTGCAAAGATCATTTATATCATTCTTACTCTTCTGTGTCTGTCAAGATCTCAGTACCTCTCTCATTTAACACATAGGGGACACTTAAACTAGGGTGGTGAAATGTGAAAGGAAGTGCCTGTGCTGTTCAAAATTGAGCTAAACACTTCTTTACTCCAAGGAGACAAGTGTGTAAGTGCCTGGGTGAATGCCAGTGCTTTGAAAAGGTCAGCATTTCTAAGGAAACAAATGTCTTTGACAGAAGTTTAGGCTTGGCTTGTGAGTGGAAAAAGCAGAAAATAGTAATGATTTCTTTGAGAGTATATCTACTCCAAGAAAAAAATACTGAAGATCTGCAGTCTGAACTAGAAGAGTATGTCTGACAAGCTGATATGGCAAAGAAATCCTTGTAAGCCTAAATTCAGATTTAAAAGCAATGCAGCTTCATTTGAAGAAAATGCACCTGAGCTAGAGCAACTTGCCTTTGCAGGGCAGACATATACTGCTCATGCAGCTAACTCATCCAGCCACACCTGACTCATTCCAGAGACAACAGAGGTACATAAATACTCGTTTCTGCATTTCCTTGGTTAGGCCAGGCAGAACAATCTTACTGCTGGTGTAGGAGCAGTCTTACAGGAAAGTTCCCAAGTTCCTCGCTATCCATGAAGCTTTGTAAAGTAGTTGCAAAATTGCTCTGGAATGGTTACACTCTCCAATTAAGTCTTTTTTTCTTTGGTATTTTTCTATGGTATTTATTTCTATGGTATATACCAAGGGAAAGGAACATCTTCCCTGTGGGAGTGAAGAAAGACGCAGCAAAATGCAAATTTCCTTCTCAGGCCAAGAATACGCATAGAAACCAGGAACTGCTCTAGGCTTTTTACAGGACTGTACTCTAAAAATGAAAATTAGCATATGCATTAGTGGTTGTAAAAATGAAACACAAGGAAAATAATTTATTAAAAAGTATATCTGAAGATTTACCATAAAGCTGGGAGTTTTAAAAAGTAATTATACTGTCCTTGTTGAGTAAGTCTGAATTCACAAGGTGACTAATGCCAGCTACTTGCTATTAGCATAGCAGTTTAAATAACATAAACTGTAGTACATTTTCTGCTGTCCTTTTTCAGCATAAGCAATACAGCTTACAAAAAAAATACTAAGAAATTAGTACTGTTATTTCAAAGTTAACATCACAAAAATACGTATTTTAAATTAAGTAGATTCCTTATAATGACTTTCAGCCTTATATCATTATTTCCAGTAAGTCAGAAGCTCAGAAACAAAGTACGCTCTGGGGGCAATCAGGCACAAACATGGCATTTGTTCTTTAGCTAAATACAATCTCTGGCTGCCTCCTTGTTACCTTTGAGATATAAATCCTCGTGAGGCCTCAGTCAGATGCAGCAATGCACCAATAAGTCAATCCAGTGGGATGCCTGCTCTGATTATCCCAATTCATCTTCAGTGCAAGCTGCCGATATATGCACATAATAACAAACCAGTAGGGAGTACTGAAGAAAATCTAGCTTTTTTGTAATTAGACATTTGCTATAAGGAACAGCAGAGTTATATAATTATCCTAGTAAACACAAACGAAGCTTTACTTTGTTTGCTACTGAAGTATGGATAATTTGTCATTCATTTAATCTACTGTTTGCAACAGATTTATTCCTTTGCATTGTATGAAGATATCTATACATGAAGACTATATATGAAAATATCAATAATATAAGTTTATAGAATTCAAACTTTCTATGATAAGATCTGAGCATATTCAGGTCTGTCTTTTTAGATAGGTGTAATTGGTGAGTGGATTAAATTTGCTGATCTTGTTTATTCTAGCTGCTTAGATGAAGAAAGCTATAATAGCAGAAGACATTTATGTGGTATAAATACCCTTATGAATATGCAGTTGCTTCCAGGAAAACATTTTGCAAAATTTGGGTCCCTAACCAGTATTGCCACACTGACAAGCATTTTTTAGTTCAAATGTGGTCAGAGTCTTAGCCACTATAATTTTTCCAGAACAATACAATTTTCAAGGGAAAAGGAACACCCAGCATGTGGATTGCAAGTAGTAAGAGTATAAAAACTCCTAAGTAATTAAGGGAAATGAGTGAAAAATGTCTTTTTCATTAGAAGAGATCGGCACTCCTACTAAGTCTGAGAAACTGAAAATCTTCAAGAAATAAAGAATAAAAGATGCTTCCCTGAAAAATGGAGATATTTTTTGAGAGATGTTCATCACTATAGATTGTGAGGAATAGGTGCCAAACGTCATTATTTTCCCAGAGAAAAATCACCCTTTAGGGCACGTGTGAGTGCAAAGAGATGAATTCAAGCAGATTTCAGAGTTTGAATCACAAAAGAAATGTATCCCTGGAGAAATTTTATATACCTACCTACCATTGATTTCAACATCATGCAACATGAGTTACCACATTCAAAAAATATTTTCACTGCTTTACAGACCATCATCATTACTGAAATTCTTTTTGATTTAAGCTAATCATCACCTAATTCTCCTTTATGCCAACATCTACTGGAGACCAAATGTAGACAGAATTTACTGGCATAATAAGTAACCTTAGTGAGGAGAGTAGTCCTCCCCACAACTAAATTCAGTGTAAGACAGTGTACAGTGTGTCATCTGCATTTATTTAGAGGATAAGTTTGCTGTTTACTATTAGCATTGTATGCCTTGAAAATAAATGTTTTACGATTCTGGTTTTTTTGTTGGTTTTTTTTTTTTGAGGGGGGGCGGTCTCCTTCAGCAGCAGTCTTCCATTGTCTGTTCTTTGGTATCCCATCTCAAGATATTTTCCTGCTAACATGCTACCATCCAGCTAAAGTCTGCCAAGAGAACACTACTGATTATTTCAAGAGATACCAAAATTCATATTTAGTCACATTTGGCCACTGAGAATATAATGAAGAGTAAAAATACAATTATTTAAAAATCTAATTTTTTTTCCCCTACTGAACCCAAAGCATTTTCAATTCCATCATTAAAATATTTATGCTGCTGTTCATCAGCTGGATTCTGTTTTGGACTTGGGTGCCTGATTGTCTTTTGGCCCTTAAGCACCAGCAATTGCAGCTTATTGCATTCTTTTTTCTCCATTTAATGCAAATAGAATAATCACTTACACGTCTCAATGATAGAATGCTATAAAATGACCATGTTATGAGAGAGAGCATATTGGAGTTCATGGGAATGACTGAGCAACACTCCTTTTTAATTGTCTCTAGTACTTGTTTTTCATCACTTGCAGAAGACCTAAAATCAATTGAAATTTTTATGAAATGTAAAAATGTGTCAAATGAATATATGCCTGCAGTATAGCAGCAATAATAACACTAATATGTCTCTTGCAATAAGCTGTGCAAATTCTATTTAGAAATTGCCAGATGCATCACAATTCCTAATAGCAAACTCACAGGAGAATAGTCAATTTTACTAATTTTGGGTGTGGGTTATTTTTTTCCTTGCTGATACAGTGTCAGATTTCAGCTGTCAAAAACTTTTATTAGCAAAAAGGATGCAAATATAATATGAGAAAAAAAGTCTACTTTGCAACATCCTTTGCCTTTTGAATAAAAAAATATAAAAATTTATAAAATATCCCTGATTTTGTTGGCTTCTGCCTGATTAGATGGAACAGCCCAGAACAGAACAAGGAAAAGATTAAAGGCATGGGAATGATGAATTAGGTTTTTGCAGATAAGTTATCTCTGTGTTGTGTGCTCATGTATATATTTCTATCTATCTCTGTGTTGAAGGAGTTTGTTCAATATGAAGGATAAATACTGGTTTGTGCACAAACACTTTGTAAAAGTAAGATGTAAGACCCTTGTGTTTAATCTAATTCCACGTTTTCATAATGTAGCAGAGACAGCAAACTTTTCACCTACACAGATAGAGCAAGAACCTGTCTTCTCCTATTAGAGAAGAGCAAAATTGTTTTCTCATTGTTGAAACACACATGTTAATTTACAGTTGTGGATGCATAAATATGTGACCAAACAATAAAAAAATATAGCAAACCTTCAGATTTTTTTTTATTTTTTTCAAGAAATTGCAGTTTATATTCCTTCCTATCCTGCCTTAGATTGCACATCCTTACTATAAAAACACTGCAGGGTATTTTATGAAAGACTCTAAAGATAACTTTATGCTGAAGGCTGTCTTTACCTTTGTTTCAACATTTCTTGGGGAATCTTCACTTACAAATGAGGACACACTGCTTGCTATTATAATTTTAGGGAAAATAGTTTCTCACAGCAATTGCATCACAGGTTTTTAACCTGAGATTGTGAAATAGCACAAACAAGGTTTCAAGACATGACAGCCCTTCATTGCTCTTTAGTTCATAACATAGGATGTGTAAAATTCTGAAAGATAGTTTAATCCTGGCTGAATCATATAGGTGTGAAATATGCAATGAGTACACTTCAATAATGATGATATTATAGAGGTAACAGTTTTCCTCTCTCTTTACACCATTGTATACATAAAAGGAACATAGAATTTTTCTCAGCTAAGAAAAGATGGTGTTCTTATATCTTTGCTGGTGTAAAGCACTTCCATCCAAAAGCCTCAAATCATAACAACCTCCAAAAATATTGCAAAGGTAGGAAAATTTTCTGACAGGAAAACTTAAAAATCTGCTTACACCCAGTATAAGTTAATGACACAATTAATATCTGATTTCTCTATACTCAAAAACAAACAAAAAAAACATTGTATTTTTTTCTTTATTATAAAATTAAATTAATTAAATTTGAAAGACTGGGCAGAGTTCACTACACTAAATGAAAAAATATGTGCTTTTTTCCTCAGTGAAACAGAAAATGGCAAGTAGTATGGGATACTGATTTCATATAATACACTTATGAACTAACTATTATTAGAAAAAATGTATTTCACACCCATGAAGTAGAGAAGAGCTTCCAGAAAGGAAGGAGAGCTAAGGGCATCAGCAAGGCCTCCTCAGCAGGGGCACAATCTTACTGTGCTGAACAGGTCTGGTTCTGTGATGAAGAGCAGGGCTGACAAGTGTAGCCAGCCAGGCAGGTCTGTAATGGGAATGCAGGTCCCAGGTCAAGCTGGGGAGAGGATTTAGCAAGGGCAGGCCGTGGCCAGGGGTGGGCAAGAAACTGCAACATAATTGGAGATGGACTGATAAATCAACAGCCAGGCAAGGGGATGCTCATTTAATCTCTTCTTACTGCTTCTTCGTTTTCCAGAGACTTGATCTAAGATTAAGTGGCTGAACCACATCAGAGCAAATTTTGAACAGAGGCTACTAAATCCCTGAGGGCTGTTAGGGTTGCAAAGGCTGAGTACAGAGAAAAATATTTCAGGACAGCAAGATCCTGCTGTGTAGGTGTAGAAGTAGGGATTACAGGTGACCTCGCCCCTGATAAGTCAAAGTTGTACCTGTCACCAAAGAAGAGAAACAGCCTTGCCTTTAATGGGTCAGAGCTGTGACTAGTAAAGATAAGTGTGAGAAAAGGGGTGGGTTGGCTGGTCAAGGAGGATCTTGGAGGAAGAGGCTCTTAGGAAGGTAGAGGAGCTCTTAGGAAGAAGGAACACTCCAGAGAGACACAAAGAATGAAATAAGGAAGAGAGCTGTTGCAGTAAAAGATCTGCTGTGAGGTCGCTCTGAGTCTGATGGAGTCAGAGCTGCTGTTGGAGCCTGCAGTCACAGCTGAGCTGGGTGAAAGCTGTGTTCAGAGTCTGCAAACCAATATTGCAGTCACAGTCCAGCAGGAAACAGCCACAGTCAGTCTGCAGCTGGACCCTGCAGCAGGAGCTTGCTGCAGTCAGAGTCAGGATGGCAAAGCTGTGAAGAATAAACTGGGACCCTTTTCATGCTGTTGAATGAGAGTCTGTCTTGGCTCATTTCTACCCCTAATGAGAGGTCTGCTGCAATGCTGCTGCACTCAAGGCCCTGAGAAAGAGTATGGCCTAGAGAGAAAAAGCAAGAAATTTGTTTGAGATGTCACTGATATCCTAGCAACAGTCCAAACTGGTGGCTGTAAGCAACCAGTTTGGGTGAAGGATATTTATTAAAACCAGAGTGTGACTCTAAGTCCAGGAGATTTTGAGTAATAGCATTTGATTTCTGGGGAAAAAAATAACCTGCAGATTTCTAGCTAAATATTCCCCATGAGCAGTTTCCCTGAAGTGCTACTGTTTTACTGTGTAAGAAATAAGAAATATGCTTCCACCACTTCTCTCCATAGATTATGATTCATGACAGGACTATACCTCTAACCACACTATTGCTGTTTGCTGTACTGCTGAAGACTGCCCCAGATATCTCCACGACACTTTAGCAGAAATGTTTACAATTAAAAGCCAGCATACAGAGGAAGGTACATGTGAAATATAGCTCTCCTGAGAAACAAGAAATCAATCCTAATCAAGTTGTTGTCTGAGAAGTAGGCTTTCGTTGTTGTAGTTTTGAATAAATAAGAGTAATTTTTATGAAACATATCTTTTTAAAACAAGTCTTCATTCCCCTCATAAAACTTCTTTCTTCCTTCTGTTACACAAGCACAACATATACATGTGTGCCCTAGACATAATATTGCTTTCCTTTAGAAAACATTTTATGAGCTGATTTATTAGGTGGTTCTTTAATAACAATTTATTTAATTGTTGCCTATTATTACAGCCAAAATTTTTACTTTCCTATGCCAGAGAAGAAATCACAGTAGATTGCCATAGTGTGAAGACAATCTCGTAAATATCTGAAGGACCTTTCAAGCTTTTCCCATGCAAGTGTACTGCATGTTTGTGAAAATTTTTTCAGACTAGAATGAAGAATAGAATCATAGATGGTTAGTGGTGGAAGGGTCCTTGGAAAAGACTTCTAAGATCACTGTGTCCAACCATCAAACTAACACTGCCAAACCCACCATCAAGCCATGTTCCATCTTGTTCCCTCCCTCCACTATGGGCAGGGATGCCTTCCACTAGACTAGGCTGCCCAGGGTCCCATCCAGCCTGGTCTTGAACATCTCCCAAGATGGGGAGAAGCCCATTCTAATGTCTCATGACCTTCACAGGAAAGAATTTCTTCTTTATATCTTACCTAAAACTAATCTCAGTCAGTTTGAAGCCATTCCCCCTTGTCTTATCACTGCATGCTCTTTTTAAAGAGTCCCTCTTCAGCTGTCTTGTAGTCCCCCTTTGGGTGCTGGAAGGTGCACTAAGATATCTCCAGAGCCAGGATGAATAAATCAAGCAGCAGTTTGTAAAGCAGAGAAGAATGAGAAAAATATCACAGATGTGCTGCATCCTCCAGTGTGACTTATGTGGGTATATAAGTTCAACTAGACCCAGGTAATATGCTAGGTGAAATCAAGTTTCTGAATGGTTAACTATTTCCATCTCTTTACATGATTAAAGTCTGTGTTGTTCTAGATTTAACTATGATTGAGTGTCTTATATTTGGGTTAATTTCCTGGCATTTAAAATTCTTTGTGACACTGTTTCCATCTTTGTTTTTTAGTTGTCTGAATTTTGTGTTGAATATTTTCAGAATCTGTATAATAAAGAAGAACAGAGCAAGCTCTCATCTTGCTCATTGAGACTCACAGGACTCATCCAGATAATTACTGGCTAGTGTGTCCAATATATAGCTTAATTTGCAATTTCTGTAAGTCTATCTCACATTAATAGTAATCATTTAAGTATTGTCAAACTTCAATGTCATGCTATTAGGTAAGCTTCATTCTGTTTCAAGATAAGTCTAAACTATATTTTGGAAGAAGTGATAAACACTTAAACAATTAATATAATTTGAATTTTATGACTTTCTTTATTCATGTGGAGGAAGAGTCAGGACTAACCATCATCTAAACACTGTTTTAATTTGCTTTGCTGAACTTGAACCACTCAATTTAGTAATTCCTTAAAGAATGACTGTGCCTCAGGCTGAAAGGTCCTTGAAAATGCCACTTAAAACAATTCAGATGTTTCTGAGAACAAGATCAGAGAAGAAAAAGCTATTGTCCTGCCCTCACTGAAATCATCAAAGCAATTGTTTTTGAAGATACTGTACCATCTCTCCGTTTCACAGCATGAACTGGAACTTCAGCCCTATCTTAACAAAAAAACTAAAATTTAAATCATCTGTCTCTGGAAAGCTCCGTGGATCTTCTCAGAATTTCAATATGACTGGGTAGACTGTGACCAAAAAAACAAAGAATCTACACTTTTTAAAAGTCCATTCAGGTCATGAGATACCAAACAGTTATAGCTATATATATACAAAATTCTTTTGCTTATTTTCAAGTGTTTATTATGGCTCCAGAAACATAAAATGTGAGCTCTGGATGAGCTCGTATTTACAGAGTTGCACTATAATGTAAAGAAATATGACCTGAAATAAGAGATTAAAGTTAAGGATCCATGGGTAAGAGTAACTATGGAGTTAACTGTCTTAAAGATCAATGAGTGCTAAATGATAATTTTTCTTGTTTAATGTCATGGTTTACTTGATTTTTCTCATTGTAATACAGTAAAATATCAGCAACACACTATATATACACACATACATATTTTAACATTGTTACTCTAGGTTGCAAAATACAAAACAAGAATACTTTACATCTTAGTGACAGAGAAAAACAGTAACAGCTGTCTTACCTGTACAAACAAAGGAGTGGGATGAAAAGCAGCTAATAGGAAGAAAGAAAGAAAACTTAATTTGATTCTGTAATCTTTCTCTTCAACACTTCTCTTGGAAATGAAGAGCAGATTTCATTTTTTGCACTGAAATATCAGTCACAAAATTTTAACCCCAATTAAAAATCTTTTCTTTTGTTCTGCCAGCTAATAATACAGCAAGAAAGCATAGCAATTAACTGAATTTGAGTCTCTTAGTTAAAAAAAAGGCATTCTAATAGTCTGAAAATTAGGATTACCAATTGAAAAAGCAGTTGACTTCCCTTAATTTTTACTGTTTCATCAAGCTTTTATTCAGATTTAAAAGTGCTTGCTTTTCCTACCCATCTACTGTTTTAATCCCCTATTTTTCTTTCTTTTTACTTTATCCAAGCTTTCAGAGAGAGGCAATTTTTAAAAATATTGGTTTAATTTTTTTCTCTGTATGATCCAGTCAGCATGGGTTTATGAAAGGCAGGCCCTGCAGATCAAACTGATCTCATTCTCATTCACAAGTTGACCTGCTTAGTGAATGCTGGAAGGACTGTGGACACTGTCTACTTTAAGCTTCAGTAAAGAATTTGACCCTGTCCTCCTCAGCATTCTCCAGAAAAAACTTGCTGCTCATGGCTTGGACAGGTACACTCTTCCCTGGGTAAAATACTGGTAGGATGGCCAGGGAATTGTGGTGAATGCTTATGCATCCAGTTGGTGGCCAGTGACTGATGGTGTTTCCTAGGGCTCAGTTTTGGGACAAGATTTGTTTAATATCTTTATCAATGATCTGGATGAGGGGATCAAGGGCAGCCTCAATGTTTTTACAGATGATGCCACGTTGGGTGCAACTATTGATCTGCACAAAGACTATATGTTGGGATCTAGAGAGGCTGGATTGGTGGGCCAAGGCCAGTTGTATGAGGTTCATCAAGGCCAGGTGCTGGATCCTGCATTTGCAGCAATGGGACAGGTTGGTTGACAGGAGCTGAACATGAGCCAGAGTGTGCTCAGGTGGCCAAGACCAAT
>WBND01000585.1:473077-483390 GCA_013398595.1 Tychaedon coryphoeus | reverse complement strand
TTCTCAATTGATCATTTTGTTGTTTTATTCTCACTGTACTGTTATTATCCTAGATATAATAATTCTTCTTTAAAATCTTTTCTTGCTATTTCATTTTTCTAACAGAGCTTCAATAGAATCAATACCTGAGGGATATTTGAAATGATATTAAAAATTGCAATATTACACAGTCCATTTAAGAAAAAAAAAAAAAAGATGAATGCTGTTTAATTTCCTCTATATTTTCTAGTATTTTTTTCTTTTGCTTTATTCTTGGACCATATATCTTGGATGGCTTCATAGAATGCACAATTCATAGGATGTATGATTTTTGTCACAGCAGGACCTAGGCCTATTTAGGATTATGAACATATGTCTTAATAGTGAGATATTCAGTGGAAAAACTTATTTCATGTGGTCTAATTTTCCATATGTCCTGCCCAAAGCTGAATGACTTGGCAATCTGAACACAAGGTTTATTAGGAAGTACAGAAATATCTTTCACATTTATCTTTAGATACCAATGATAAGAACAAAATGGTTCTTGTTATTCATGGCACATAATTTGGGCCTCAAAAGACTGTAATGGCTACATCACTTTTTGTGCTGGATTTGCATACACTTAAGGTAGGTTAAAAATCATAATGGGAAAAATTGTGTAGCCATATATTTTGCTGAAAAATGTTCTATTACTGTCCCTATGCCAACGATATTTGTGATATGGACTCAGATATATCAACATAAAATAAGTTATATTAAATTAATTAATCTTGCTGCTCATGACAATGATGAGAATATGAAAAAACCTCCAAACTTTTGTCTTCTAATCCTCTGTCAATTTTAGTGGTAGACTTCAATACAATGGCAGTCCTTGCAGCACAGGTAATCCCTAAAGGACCTTTCCACAGCTTCTTGCATAGACATGTTATTTTTATTAATGAAACCATCGATTTCTAGTTTATAAGTACCATGTGCCTAGTTCTGCAAGAATTCATTTGAAATATATGAGATTCAGACTACTTGTGAGATAGCTCTTTCAAGTGAATAAGTAACTTCACTTACCTGAAAAATATATCATTACAAGACATTAACAAAATAAATAGCATAGACAGCCACCATATGTGTTATGTGTACTACGTGAGAGGAGCCACTGAGCAAGGACAGTAGTATGACAGTTCAGTGTTGTTTTGGGTGTTCACCAAAATGCCACTTTATATACCTCTCTGTCTGTCACTCACTCAATCTGTCATTTATAGAAATCCATTATTCGATTTCCATCATTAAATTTAAACAATATGTAATTTACTATAAATAAAATTAGTCTTTATTATAGTTACATCAGTCATAGGAACAGTTAGATGAAATTAAGGGATTCATCATGTAAAATTTTCAGGGCACAATTCATCTGATGAGCTTAAGATGTCAGTTTTCAGAGATAACCAGACAACTCAAAGTGTCCCTTTGTCATTTCATTGATCATGGAGTCAGTCTTGACTATTTGACCTTGAAGTAAATAATTTATACCACAGAAAAGCACTGGGATTTACCTTGCTTGTTATGGGTTTCTCACATGAGCATTGAAATATCTGAAATTATCCTATTTGATATTTTTTAGTTTCTGGAGATGTTGTCATTGTACTCGAATCTAGTGTGCAAAGAATCCCATTCTAGATGCCTACATTTAATCAAATTTAGCCTAAAACCAAAATGTAGATATGCAAAGCTAGGTGAGAGAAATCCCACCATGGGTTCACATCATTTTCTAACCACACAGAAAATTACATCAGGACCTGGAGTAGTCAGTATCCTTATATCTGAAAGATGTGTAAGAAATATTTCTTCATTTCAATGATCAGCAGTAGCGTTCTAGGAAGGAACAGATGTCCAGTTAACACAAAAATCCTGTTAAATCTTTTCAGATTACCTAAGAATTTTTAGTCTTTAACTAATAAGAATTTAATTGTTTGGATTCACCAAAATTCTCTGCTAAAGATGTTTTCATATTTTGCAAAGAGTAAAAGTCTAGACAACAGGTTATCCTTCTGATTAAAATAAAAATGTTTTCTTAGGACTGTAATGAAAAGAAGGGGAGAACATTTGATAAATACTTTCCAATTAAATTACACTGTTGAAAAGATTTATATACTAATTTAACAACTTTTAACAGTAGAAGCAGATATCATTAAAGGAAGCTAGCACACAGAATTCACTAAGACTTTGTAAATGCACTTTATTTCAGTGACAGTCATTACAAGTTGCAAGCAATGGGAGATCATATCATTTACAGACAGATTTTTTTCTTTCTTATACTGAAAATGAGGCTAATCCAAAGAACCCCATGCAAACTATCTCAAAAACTCCTCAATTTTGAAGTGGCTGATAATTTTAATTGGAGAATATTATTGACTCAAAGTCATAATATTTTTGTTTTTGTCCTGGTTTTTGTTGGAACATGTCTTTTCCAGTGAATGTTCATGTTAAATAAGACATTTGCTATTAACATAACCAGTGTAATTTGTTTTCTAAATGACAAATTCACTTTTGTCCTTTAACCAAAGGGATATATAGTACTTAACTCTGACTGGCCTATCACAAACATGAATGGTCAAATCATTCATCTGCTTGCTTACACTCCTATTTTATGTGTCTCATTGAAAATTAATTCTTTGTTATTGATTAGATCAGTGAAAGTGATTTTATTACCAGATAGTTAAAGCATTCACAACAGACATTTCAAGATCCACTGCAAATTTATTGTAGACAGCTATGTTCATCCTATAAGATTGAAACATATAGCTGAATAATTAATCATCTTCAAACTAAAACAAATTTCTGTATCAGTTACAAGGTCAGTGATTGGCTGATGTTGTTTTCCTGTAAAGGTCATCATTCATTTCAATGCCAGCGAGTTTTGTGAGGAAGGAAAACAAATTCCAACCCACTCAGGTCACAGTTTTAGTGTTTTGATTTGAAATGAGTTCTACACAAAATTACAGGAGAGTTAGTTCAGGCATGCAAGTGTGCTCGAATATGCTCCTCCTAATTATGCAAATTCCTAGAAAATGAAGTACTCTTAAAATTTTACTGCTTTTTATTTCACTTTCTCAACTTTTCAGTATTATCACTTGGAAGGACAGGGGAGATGTTCCCATGAGGAAGATCAAAAATTTCTCATAGGAATCCAAAACCCTTGCAGCAAAGATGATTTTTGCATATAAATTAACTCATGGAAAATTGTATGGTTTTGTAAGTTTCGAACAGAAACATGAATATCTTACAGAAAAAGAAAATTTCAATGACCCAAAGTAACTCTGGAGCATGTCCGTTTGCACCTCACTTCATTTACATATTTCAACAGGAAAATTAACAGTTACTACACAGAGAGAACAGGTCTGTTCTCACAGAAATATGATAAAGAAATCACTAGTATTAATAACAATTATAATGACCAAAACTTGCATAATTTTCAGACTTAGATATGCAACATCATTTTGTTTGTATGCAACAATGTCCCAGTCCCAGTTTTACAGATGGAAGTGCAAAATCACATTTTTCTGAGAAAAAAATTTCCTGGTGGATAGAAAGGAAACTAATACACACTATGGCCTTTAATACCCAGCCTGAAGGGGTCACCATCCTAGGGCTAATGCCAGTGACCAAAATGTATCCTTTGAGAAGTCCAAAATTTCTTCATACGTAGCAAGCAGATAAGCTTGTCCACTTCTTAAATTTGCCATATTACCATCACTGTGCCTTTATAACTCTTGACATACCTTCACAATCCTGTGAAAATAGTTAAGGTGTAATGCATGTCCTCTCCTGAATTTCAGAGTAGAAGTGTGCCTTTGTACCGCTTGTGTAAGGTAGAGGGAAAATCATTGGTTTTTTTCCTCCCCCTCTTCCTAAAGTGTAATATCCAAGAAACAAAGAAGCAGAACTTATCTTTTACCACAAAACTCTTAAAAATGTTGCCAGCATAATTATGCTGGCATTATAGTCAACCATACTGATTTGAATTATTTGTAAAGCACAAGAGGTTATACTGGCCAAAGCATAAAATGTTGTGATAATTATATCTGTTTCATGGTTTTCCCAGGATAAGAAGCTGATAAAGGTGCCTTCTCATTCTTACACTGATCTAACAGAAGGAGCTTCTAGGTTGCTCTACATAACTCACAGTAAGGAAAGAGAGCTTCTTTTCAAAGGAAAAAGGTAAAGCTTCAAAGCAGGCACTATTCCTTTCAGTGAGTTTGATTTTAGTGTCTATAGTGTAATACAATACACATCTTAATGAGGCAGCTGTAGATCAGATAGGATATTTCCTTTGAAAGAAACTCGTGTACTGTTGAGAAATTACCACTATTCCATCATGGAAGGAAGGAAACAAGAAAGGGAGGGAGGGAGGGTTGGAGGAAGAGAGGGAGGGTTTGACACAAACACAATATTTTTGTTGTAGTAAGACACATATTTTTCATTTATCTCAGAGAACCCAAGATACTCCAGACTATTTTTGAGGAAAAAAATGTTTTCTCCTTCTTTTGTTTTTCAAGGAAAAAATCTTACAGAAGACACTTTCAGTTTCATCTTAACCTTTAGAGATGCTTACAGTTCCTTAGTGACCCCACTTAACCAGCTTTCTAACTCATGTCTCCTGCTGATACAGCCTGCAAAAAGCAGTTGGCGGGTTCATTTGCAGAGTAATAACTGCTGTCTCCCGGCCTGCAAGAAACTGATTGAAAGAGATTACCTCCCAACAGTGCTTGTTAGCTATGATTGACATATCAGTATGAGACACTTTTATTTTCAGCCCTGTCCACCCTCAATTTCAGACAGAAAGGCATTTTAAAGGCACTGAAAATAGCTAATATAAATTCTTGCTATAAAGATTGTTATGGGTTTTCACGTGTTTCAGCATTATAATTTCCCCCTCGTTTATCTCACTTTTCTTTGCTAGAAGTCAGTGTGTAACAGAGAAGCATGTCCTATTATGCCCAACCTTGCCCCATATTAAAGGACATTTTAACTGCCCTTTTAAAAAGAGCAAAGCTAGGGTTCATTGCTGTCAGTTTTCTTTCGATGCACCAAGTTCAGAATCCATCCAAGTATCGATCATTAAACAAATGAAATATGTGAGATTTGTTTACCTAAACTTACTTTAACATTGCTTGACAGATGACATAGCTAAATAAGCCAAACAGAACAAAGGTGCAGGCAGCTACTCTGTCCAAAGCCTGTTTAATATGATGACTGTATTTTATTTGGGAAATTTACTTAACACCTTCACTGACATAGCCTTACAATAAATGGTTATCTTTCAAATAGCTCAGCTTGTTCACTAGCTGGAAATGATGCAGCATATTTTGGAAGTAGGATTAGTGATCTTGGTGACAGCTCTGTATTATACCATCCCCACAGC
This sequence comes from Tychaedon coryphoeus, assembly GCA_013398595.1. NCBI lineage: Eukaryota > Metazoa > Chordata > Aves > Passeriformes > Muscicapidae > Tychaedon > Tychaedon coryphoeus. Next base: position 477,995 of record WBND01000585.1, on the reverse strand, counting down.
CAGAAAGAAGTCTGCACTTTCAGCTAAAATTTATTGACAATTTCAGCTTAAAGGCTAATGCTGAGAAGGCTCCACTTCTGACATATTTCTGCAAAGTGTGCTCTTTGCTCATTACCAATTCTTGATCCTGAAAACCCATTAACTACCAGCACTATGGGGAAAAAAAGTGCCTTGAGTACTTTGTAAAATGTAACAGGTGTAGTCATGTGAATCAGAATTTACATTTAAAACAGCCAGAATACATGTGCAGAAGGAGCTGGGGAATTCCCACTTCACTCATCTTACACTTATGTACAAATTGTGAGATCCAAACTTCTCACTCAGTTGCCACCTAATTTGAGACAAACTTCAGGTACTTCAGCTTTTACCCTTCTATTTTGAAAATCAGCCAGCCCAGAATGTTGCCACTTTCAAAAGAATTTTTGATTTTTCACAAGACCTCTGAAGGAGAAGCTACTAGTCCCACTGATGCTTTGCTCTATCTCTCAGTACTGTACATAGTAAAGGTTTACCCCAGACTACGGAAATGCAAGCTTCTGTTTCCCAGGAGGTTTTCCAGAGCTCTCTGCTAGAGAGTCCGCAGGGCAGAAAGCAGAGCAAAGAATCATGTGCTGCAGTTATTCCTTTCTTAGAATAACTAGAGATCTGGTAGATCTTTCCCTGGAACATTCACCTACTTCTCTCTAAGACCTGGTTCCTGTTCAGGGAAATGTTTATGTGTCTTTTTCCAACCACTGTTTAGTGGAAAATGCACATTCCCTGAATCATGCCTGGAAAGCTCTCCAATAGCTGGAAGACCAATTCCCAACCACTCATATATGAGCTCTTGCTGCTTTTTGGCCCTTCTCTCTGGTCTAATACAGTATAGATTTTTGACACATAGTGAAAGAGATTCAACAAAAAGGGAAGTAGTCTCTTTTTGTCTGCAGTCTAGTGGCCACATGACTCTCCCAGAGGGTGGGAGTTCGAGTACCCTCTGGCAGAAAAAGCATTGAGCTCAAGTGTGTCAGATAGTAAAAGGGTATTCAATCCAGTAACCAAAAAAGCTGCATTAAAGAAAACACCAGAACTCCTCTTTGTAAATATACTTAGTGAAGGGGATTAATTAAAATAAAAAAACATTTGCTTTGGTTCAGGTGACCATTATGAGAACTTGAATTTTGATTATAGAATGAAGGAGGTGGAGAGATTATCACAGCATAATAACTACACAAAGACACCCCTACCCAAATGGGGTCTACCTAAGGTGGAGTTAACTTTCCCCCCAGCACTGTGGCATTCCCCCACAGTGCTGTGCTGTGTTTAGATTCTACAAAGGTGTTGATAACACACCAGAGTTTGGCTGCTGCTGGGCAGTGCTGACACACCACCAAGGTTGTCTCTCCAACATTCCCGCTTTCCAAAAACCTGTAGGCTGGAACTGGGCAAGAAGCTGGGAGGGGACAGAGACAGAAAGAGACTGACCAAAGGGATATTTCATACCATATGGCATCTGCTCAGCAACAAAAGCTTGGAGAAAGAAGGAGGAGAGAGCAGCCATTATTTATGACACTAATCTACCAGACCAGCCACTTCATATACTGAAGCAGTACTTCCTGGGAAGAGGCTGGACGTTGCCTGCAGATGTGAAATAAAGAATAAATCATTTTTTTTCCTTCACTTCTATGTGTAACCTTTGCTTTTGTGTTATTAAACTGCCTTTATCTTGACCCATGAGGGATTTTTCATCTTATTTTTTCCCTTCCTTCCCAACTGAGAAGCATTGTGGGCACCTGGCATCCAACCAAAATCCGCCCACCATACCCTTCCCCCCAAAACAAACAAACAAACAAAACAACCAGAAAAAACGAGAGAGGAAGTGTGTGAGAAATTGAAATTAACTGCTAATCTTTTTCTTTAGAGTAAAATATTGCAAAAAAAAAAAAAAAAAAAAAAGGGAATTACTCAGACTGTAGGGAAACATGAGTTAAGGAAACATTTTATTCAGTAGGAGACTATTTCATCAGTAGGCCAGACAAAGTCAAGTAGATGTTGACCCAGCTGCTACTGAAGCTTTTTGAATATTTCCTACAATCACAAAAATCTCATCTGAGGAACTACAGATTTGAAAGTAAGAGCTAAATCCTCTAAAGAACATTTCCCCAGAGGCACTTATTTCTAACGGAAATTATTCCTTCAGATGTTTGAATTAGTTTACTCCAGAGAAATTTGGGGGTTTTGGCACAAACAAAATGTTGCAGAATAAAAAACGTTGCTTACCACAGGTAGCAGTTACTATTGTTCTTTTCCACTGTTTCATTACACTCACTTCCATGATGCTGAGGTCTGATAAATTGTATTCAATGTCTTACAAAGTAGCAAAACTTTCACACAAACCAGTCACGCAGGTACTGAAATTATTCCAATACAGATGAAAAAAAGATCACCTTGCAAATATAATTAAAATTGGTCTGCACACAGCTGCGTGTGAGTGATTCTGTTTAGAAAGAGCAGGTTTGTCTCTAGGGGAAAATAGGTCTTACAGGTTTGCTGCTCCTCATTTAGATACTCTGTTCCACATCTGTGGGTCTTCTATATTGTGGTATATGATTTATGTATATTCTCCAACACTTTTCCTTAAGTAATTTAAAACATAACCATGGAATCAAACTTGCCTTAAAGACTGTTGCAGTATAATAAGGAAGACTGGAACATATTTTCTGAAAAACAGTTAATGAAGAGTGAATGGGGATGTTTGCATGTAGATGCATCAGAAGGAGTAGGATAGGGCTCAGGACTCATTAACAGGAACAGGACTCTCTGAATGGCCTCTCTTAATGCTACCAGATCAGCCATTCACTATCCATCATCAGGATCCCTGCAGGAGAAGGCATATCTGTAACTTGCATGTAAGTCCCTATCCTAGGAAAAACCTTGGAGATATGACAGGATTTGACAGTTTATGTCCCTTTTCCACCATGTCATCACAATGGAACCTGGAATTCACACCTGGATTAAACTCAAGGTACTTGGCTGCTGGACAGGCTCCTCGGGCTGTCCATCCCGGTGGTTCTTAGCATGAGACTGGGAGAGACCGAGGGTAACTGAGGGAGAGCTGGTTTGTTTCAGATTTTATTTTAAACAAGTCCCCTTAAGCTCCTGATTGCACCTGGCAGGGATATTCCCTACAGGGCTGGTGCATGGTGGCAACAGTATTTCCTAAAAACACTGTGGCACACGATTGTGCTAAGGCATTACAAATCACAAACATAAGGAAGCTTAAAAAAAACTTTTGGCTAGGCAGAGCATTTGACATCAGTTTCTCAACTGCATGGGATCAAACCCAGCTCTGCAGAAAGGCATACAGACTTCTTCCAGTAAAGAGATAAAAGTGTTCCTTCCTGATAAACCAAAAACTAAAGGACTGTGAAATATGCAACTGGGAAAAGTGCACTGGGAAAATAGAAATACTAAAGTAAAAGAATTATAATAACAGTTGAAGTATAGATAATTTTCTGTTCAACATTTATGCACTTTCTACCAGTATTCTGAACAATTTTTTCATATAATTTAAGAATTGTAAAAATTTTAAAATCCCAACAAACTTACAAATAAGAATTTCAAGAGGGAGAGGTTATGTGACAGAGAAAATGAACCTGTTAGGGAAGCGGTGTCAGAGAGAACTAAAACTTATTCCTCTACTTTCAAATCTTAACTCAACCGTCACAATTTTTGCCTATTCCTATACAAAAGAGATTCCTTCGAAGCATAAGGATTTCTCTCCCCAGGCTCCTCACTTATTTTCCCTGAAAACATTTATACCAAAGATGTGCCAAGTATTATTCCTTTGGGAGGTGATGGCTACAATGTTTGGAGTTTTCCAAACCTAGCAGCCCAAATAAATAATATATTATTGAGAAATACTGATCATCTTTAGTGCAAATGCTTCTTTGCAGTCTTTGAAGCTTTTTTATTAAATTGATTAAGATATGCTAATGTCAGATTTATCACACTGTAAACAGAATGTTTTTCTGTACAAAGCAAAACCCTTTTATAGAAAAAGTTTAAAGAACATATATTCACTCAATGTCTAAAACAAAATAAAGACGTAGTTCAGACTTTTTTTATTTTTAAGCTTCCATAAATAAGAAATATTTTGAAAAGCCTGTTAGGTTGCTACTAGTGTTTGACCATTTGTTTTTTGAGGCTCCAGCCATATTGCCAGTAGAGCACTGAATCTCAAATAATCTTTCTAATGCTAACATATGACATCTTCATTTTTTAAAAAATTATTAAGGACATGTAACACTATAATTTTAAAAACCACTTAGCTTACATACCAGGCACTAAAAAAGAAAAATCTGAATATACTCGGGAGACAGGTTTCTTTCTGGCCAGCTGGAAAGCCTAATCCATAAAAATGCTTCTCTGTCACCAGGTAGCAAACAGGGAATGGAAGAGTAATGCTGATATGATAGAATAGATTTTAAGTTCCTTCCACCATTTTATTTCCCAGTGAATGTTTGCTTGTATTTCAGGCTATAGTGTATTATAAAGGTATCTGACACAGATTTGCTAAGAATCTTATTTCCTAAAATATATTGGTCCAGCACAGCCAAATGAAATGGAATGAGTCCTTGTGAATAGAGGAGGAATATGATTTCATCATCTAAGAGCAACTGTGTGGTGTTCTTGAGATTAACAAAACTGGGGGCAGAACCACCCACATCTAATGAATACATACATGTCCTAACACTGTGAAAGTTAATAAGGAAGTTTAAGGAAGATTCAAGAATCTTTAAGCAACCTACTCATTGAAGGTAGATGAAACAGTAAGATCAAAATCAAATTCTTGTTATTGTCAGACAGACAAATATTGCTAGACTGTTTTGGTAGGTAGCTTGGTTGGGTTTTTATTATTGTTGTTTCTTTTTTTTTT
>WBND01000585.1:432215-466425 GCA_013398595.1 Tychaedon coryphoeus | reverse complement strand
ACTGACAAAACCCTTTTCAGGGTGAATGAATTTATTTCCTGCAGTTCCCAAAATTAATTTTTACTCAGAAAAACAAATTCAGATCTTTTCCATTGCTTTCCTTGATGAAATTTAAAGTGAAAACATGAATGCCAACTCTCTGAATTTCTGAGGCCAAAGTCCAATTATTTTATGCTGTCAATTCAAAATAAATTTTGAAGTACCTTCTAAATTATGTGACTGAGATGTTGAAGAAAATTCCAGTCTTCAATATCAGAAAAATGGAGAATTTCAACAACTTAATTTTTCCTCTTTTAAAATTCAGGGGGAAAAAAAAAAAAGGAGAGGAAAACACAAGGACTACAAAATATTTTGTGGAAAAAAGATTTTATAATATTTATACTGAATTAGAGAAATCACATTTTACAAAACACAAATTATTCATATGTATTTTCTACTGGTGAAAAAAGGATTAACAATGAATAACCTTGCTATGCAGAAAATTATTCTGGGGATAGCTTTAAGCAACCTGAAAGCTGTGACTCAATGTTGCATCATCTGGCAAGATTTTAGCTTACAAAAAATGAAACTATCTATCCTTCATTAAGTTTTCCAAAAAGAGAAAATTGGTTTTGTTAACAAACAAGTGTTCCACTTGCTTCATATAACAAATCTAAATGCAAAAATAAATTTTATGGCAGAACAAAATAAGGACATGTATGATAATTATTTAAAAGCTCCATGGTTATTTTTAAGCAAAGTTGAATTTTTAAGTACATAAAGATGAAATTTGTAATTAAACCATTTCTAAGATTGTCCAGAGTCAGCCCTCTCATATTGTTGTTTTCCTTTTTTAAAATATCCTTTAGCTCCAGACTAGGCAGTGACTTCTGTCCTTAATATATTTTTCAATTCTTTCCTTGCTACATGTATATGTATTTTTCCATTTGGATCCTACAGGCTGCCACAATTAGCAGCAAAGTGTTGATATTTCCAGATATGGCAGATAAAATTGGCTAAATGGTGTCAGCCCCTTTTTTTTTTTTTTACAGTTTTACAGAGTTCTTGAGTGCACTCTCCTGAGACAGACATCTGTCCCTGATGTCCCTGATGATCTAGAGGATGACATCTGGTTAGATGACTTTAAAGGTGCCTTCCAACCCCAACTATTCAATGATTCTGAGATCTTACATGCACACTCCTCAAAGCCAAATTCTGAGTTTGCCTATAGTTGTATGATAATCAAATTCATTAATGATCTTGTTTGTGCCATAATTTAGCACTTAAAAATTCTTTTCTTCTAGGGGCTTGCAACAACATCTGTTATCAAGGATTGTTGCACTTTTTAAACAAAAGAAATAAACTTGAATATGCTGGTAATTTCTGAGAAAGGATTCAATGACAGAGAGCAGACAGTTCTTTCCTACAGTCATGCTCAATTAGAAAACCTGAGCAGAGAGGCCTACTTTCTTAAACACAGTGAAAATTATATAAGAAATATCTTAGCCTCAGCTTTATAGTTCTGAGCCTCTCATTAATCAGTACTTGATCCCACTATATGTTTTATGGCTTCTTTTTTAGGAGCAGGCTAAAGATTTCTTCTCCCGGTATTCCTGAAATTCTGATCTTTTTCATGCATTATTTTTCTTCACACAGGTCTGTAGGAAGATTTCCAAGCAATCTCTGTCCTTACATTTTAGTTGCTATGAGAACTTTTGAAATGTACGATGTACATTTTACATATACAAAACATCAAAAATTTCAATTTTACGTCTCCAGACTTTACTATTTTGCGCAGCAACTCTTGGTATTTAAGCTAGTTGTTCTTTAAAGATTTCAATAATTTTTAAACTTGAGAGAAAAACAGCTGTTGTATCCACCAGCTTAATTGTAAATAAGCCAAATCAAATCACGATGACTGCAAAACCAACTCCTTATTCATTTAAAGTTATGCAGCATTCAGAGAGAACAGTCAGTGTTGTAAGAGTGTTTGTGCCTAGTTGCTTACTTTGCTGACCTTGACCCACTGACTTAAGTTCATGGCTTGACCTAGGACCTCTCTTGCCACTGTAGACCTGCCTGGCCAGCTGTGGTGTGTGACCAAGGTCATCTTCACCAGACCTGGTCAGCTTTTTGCTTATGTGTGCTGCGGGACTGTGTCCTCTGTCTGTGCGGACACTGTCCTGCCTGTCTTAATCTTTGGCTTCTCTGCTGCTTTTCTTCACAGAGAAGACACCCTTTGCTGTGAAAACAAGGGTTAAACAACAAATACACAAGTACATGTATATTTTGCCCTTGTATAAACTCCTAAATTCTTTGATTCTGCTGCACTGAAACATTTCTTAATTGTTCTTTATGGGCCCTCAGAAGTACTTAAAAGAAATGTAGGGAGAGCTGCCCTGGAGTGAGATAGCACCTCAGCTGTGTTATGGCCTTGCATTTTGATGTAAATTACTATAATGAGTAACTTGGTGCTTGGGCAGTAATTCAGATACTTAAGCATAGTTTAGCAGAGGCTAAATCAAAGATGACAGTTTTAGGCTTAGTCTTGCCTTTAGGCCTGCATATTTTTGTATGGGTTTGGCCTAAGAAATTCAGCTACAGGCAATTCAGTGTCATCCTGTACCTACTTTCAGGAGTCAGCATTTCCTCTATCATGCATAAGTAATAATGTGCAAACAAAATAATGTGGGAAGTCCCATAAAATTAAAAGAAAAAAAAAAAGCAGCACAAAAAGGAAGGTTTTTCTGCAAACTGCAGGTTATGATAAATAAGAAGAAAAGTAGCTTACATGTCACCAATAAGCTGAGGAAAAATTCTAATTAAATCCAATTGTAAGTGAAGACACAATGAGTGTTTATGTGTACATAATTATTTAACTTTCCACTTGCCAAGTTTCAAAACAGTTCAGTGTAATTAATCATATTATTAAAAGAAACACCTTTACCAAACAAAATTTACCATTCTGGTAAATACAGGCATTTTTTAGGATATTTCAGCATGATACTTCTGCTGATAGATTCAGGTCTATGCTGAAGTCCCAAACTTGCCTTCACAAATTTGCGAAGTAGTTCTTACTCATAGAAGAATTTTGCCAGATTTCAGGAGACAGCAGTTAGAATAATTACACCTCTGCTATTCCTTAATGCAGGCATATATATTCAAAGAAAAATCTATTTACAGTGTGTACAGGGGAAATAGTGCCACTTGAATTTTTTCTCTTGCCATGGTGTCATGGTGCAAACAGTTGCCATGGTGTCAGAGAGCCGACAGCCAGCAACTGAGGCTCAGAGATGACACTTGGATGTTACTTTATGTGTACATACAAATTTGATTTTCCCTTTTAAGTGAGTCTCACATCTACATATGGATCTTGCCTGGCTTTAGTACTAGACAATGGAGAAGTCACACGGCAGCTTTCTTACCACCTGCTTATGATAAAGCTGACAATTCTCTCATCAGACTGTTTTTCCTTAGAAGTGAAGACATTTAAAATGTCTTTCAAAAAACAAAATGCATCTATAATGTATCAGAGGTCATGGACCTGCCTCATCTCTCTGTGTGATAACATCCAAAAAAGATGTAGTAGTAGCCGCTCTTGTCTTGGTGTGGCTAACACTTGACCAATAAGTTTTTCTCCATCTTCCACACTACCGTAGGTCACCTTTCTCATGTCAGCATTCAAAGCTTCCAGATGACTGAAAACCTGTTCCTGTGGTGCTTAACAGATGTTATATGAAGAAATAAAAATTTGGCCAGGCTGCTAAGAAATCTGTCTTCAAAAAAGTGAAAAATACTAATGTTGTAAAGGTTTACTGAAATAGATAATTGTTTCAGGATGTCCAGGAGGTTATATCTGAATCAGGAAAATGCAAAGGAGCACTTAGGATTTCACTGTCACTATGGAGTTTAACAAAACTATACACTGAACTCTGCACAGCTGGTAAGGAAATTTTCAAAATGTCACCCTATGTCTGACACTGACAGAAAACTGGATTCCCAATTAATAAAGAAGGTGTCTGAATATTCTCAAGGGAGAAGAGCAATTCCTATTTCTTCTACGGTTCATCTCTTCATGAAGTAAAACATCTCCAAATGAAAGGACATATTGTTCATAATTTGCTATGTCTGACATCAGAATTGAAATAATTTAAATTGAGGAATTGGCAGAGAAGTTTTAAAACCCATAAACGGCATGAAATGCAATAAACAAGGAATAATAAAAAAATTTATTTCAGTGGCCTTTGAAAACAGGTTTTTTCAGAAAAGTGCATCAATAAAAATGAGAAATTGTGACCACTGCAAACATTGAAAACATTTGCACACATGCCTTAAATAAAAATCATGCAATTATTTAATAACTCAAGTTAAACATTAATGGAAAGATGGCAGTATCATAAGAAAGGAATTCACAAAGTTTAACTCTCTAAAACCAGTGAATTACTGTTTTATTTTCCTTCATGGTAAAGTAGTTTATTATCTTGCCTTAGTCAAAATCACAATCTTTATGATGCAAATCCAAACAATAAGAATTCTACTAACACCTTTTGATAGTTTGTATAGTGCAAATTATAGAGCTGCAAAGAATCAAAATGTATCCTATAAATGGTAAAATTATCCAGACTAGACTTTATGAGCTAACACTTCAAAGATATTGCACTGGTGATTGTCTCAATAGCTTAGAAAGAGCTGCTAGGAGCCTAAGATTTTCCTAGGATATGTTAACTCTTAGTATGAAAAGTGACTTGAAGTCTCAAAGTCATGGTGTTTAAAAGTAAGCTTTCATAAATGGCATATATACACACTTGGTCCTCATCACAGAACAGCTTGAAAATATTTTTATCTGGTTGCTACATATATTTTCTTAACTGTTCAGCTCAAGCATTTATTTAGTTCTACTTTGTTAAATATTTCTCACGTACACCAATACCCTTTTCTACTTCAAACCTATAGAGTGGATAGATTATTAGTCTATGTTCTCACCTTTCCAACTCCTAAAAAGGTATGTGTTAAAAGCAGTCTGAAGATACAGTTATAATTTATCATTACCAAATCTATCACAAATTCAAGTGACAACAATTTTAATATTTAGTGAAATTTTTAAAGCAATGTTTTGCTAAGAGTTTTCTTTGAATATATTCCTTGCTACCTGGTAAATGAATTAGACCTTCTTGTTACCCTACACCATGTTGCTGTACTGCCCTATGTAGACAGCTCTAATAGATCTTTCATGAGGGGTGTTGAGGCATGGTGTCCCAGACTATTGAGCCTCATCAACATCAAAGCTGGGATTCCCAGGCCCTCTGTTGTCTCCAAACATCCTGGCAGCTGCTGCATTGTGCCAGGAGCATGGAGAGACAAAATCTCTCTTGATAATTGTGGTGATGACATCCTATTGCTTCTGCCACTTTCATTTGCCTGAGCTATATGTGATGTGCACAGTTCCAGGGCTCCAGCTCACACATCCTTTAAACCCTGCATTTCAGCTCACTATGTGAGCTTGTTGCAACAGGCAGAGCTTGTGGCAGAGGGAGAAATGAGGGGAGGAAAAAGGTGTCAGAATACTCTACCTAAGCAAATTTTCACATCACAGTGGATCTGTGTCAGCGAAGTCGTCACCTTTGAAGAGATTTGCCAGCCATATATGCACCTAGCAGCAGTGAATGTCATTTACAGCAGACAGAGTGTTGTAACACACTGGAGCATAAATGAATCAGAGCTGCAGATGCATATAGCACATATTTCCTCCAGTGAAAATCCCCCAGACTTCCAATGTTATTGCAGATAGTGAGGCTAGCAATCACCAGGGCAAATTCAGTAGAAAAGCATCCGTTCTGCTCTCCATGTGTATGATGCCTACGTCCTTTGCAACTGTCGATCTGTTGGTTATATGAACATATTTTTCCCATTCCTGCATTAATTGCTCATAATCTATTTCTGTCATAACTGTTCCTACTTTCAGCAAACTGTTCCATTCAGGTCCTGTTGTTACACTGTGCATATCTTTACTTAGAAAACTCATTGCAAATTCAACCTCACCAAAACTAAAGCAATCTGCATGTCTACCATTAAAGGAGATTTTTTCAGGTAAACTGCAGGGGCCTGTGGGACATATTATGCTTTACAGACCCACCATTCAGTGTGGATACAGATAGGTCAGAATACAATGACTTATGGTGTACTAGGACTAGGATAGCTCTTGGAAACAACCTACACTAACTACAGTGACTTGACCGGTCACAGCCACAGAAAAAGAAGCCACTTCCTTAGTTGCACTAAAGACACTAACTTTAATCAGTCTAAAACTCACAAGCATAAGGTAAAATCCCTTCCAGAAAAGAACAGAATAAAGGGAACATCTGTTAATTAGCTGCCGCCCAGATTTCATTAATGAGATTAGTGAACTCAGTGTACTTTCCAGGTGTGCAGTCAGATGCTTATTCTACAGAAGGCAGAATTTTAGAGAAAATGCTATAGCTGCAAGCAGAGGAAGAAAGAGGAGAAGGACAAAGAGAATTATGCTGCATGGGCAACACTACTTTCTATCAATTTTACTGAATTTTATTAATTTGTTACGATTTTTGTTTTACTTTGTTATTTTTTCTTAATTATCTGTGCTAGCTTGACGAATGTAAGAGGCAAATTCCACACTTCTTTTTTGACAAATAGTCACTTTCCTCACAACTCAAAATATATTTAAAATCCAGAATTAAATTAAGAACACCATAAATTGAGAAGGCCAAAGATTCTGCAATAGCCTGCAATAATCAGAAATGTCTGTGCATTTGGGCTAGTGAACTTAGGTTAAGGAAACAGGAACAAATTTATTCATGATACAGGACACTTAAAACTGCACACAAAAAAAGCAAAGAGACTACCATTTATTTCAACCAAAGGAAAAAATACAGAAAAATTACAACAGACTTACATTAAGACTGTTTTTCTAGCACTCATGGAGAAGCAGACATAGAGATGCATTTTATTCACCACAGAATCATGTGCAAAATATGTTTAAAAAAAGAAAGATAGTACTGATAAGATAATATAGGCAAGACTTCTACATTATGGGAATCACAGAAGAGAAAACTAAAGACTATTTCCAATCATTGCAGTTTTCCTAGAGGAGTCAATATTTGATATTTGTCCAAAACATCTGCAATAAAGTAGATTGCCAGAAGCCGTACATAATCTGCAGGTAGCACTCACACAGTTTCCAACTAATTATACCACCTTTCCCTCCCACACTCTGTCCTGTAAGTTCAAAGCAATTAATGCAGTTGGGTGGAAAGGAGTGATTTGAAAAAAATTTGTTTCACTCTCTATATAAAGATAGAGCTGAAAAAAAATAATCTCCAGAGAAAAGATTGACAACACTTAAGTCAAAATCTCAGGCAGCCAAAAATTACAGGGCTGATTTAGATAAGGATGCTCTATTATAGGTGAAAAAATACTTTCAAGTTGCCTGTACCATTAGTATGATCGGCTAGGAAAAAGGAGAAAATGTGCAATATGTGAACAAAGAAACATTCTGGCTCAAAATATTCAATAACCAGAGATTAAAAATCTTTGAAGACCACTTTTAAACTTTAGTTAAGATTCTCGTTAATCTTTAAATCCAAGTCATTCTAAAACAATAAAAATAATGAAAATAAAACAAAACAAAGAACAGAAAGACAAATAAACAAACCAACAAAAACATTGATCAAGGTCAAAAGCTTCTACTGTCAGAAATAGGTAGCCAAGGTCAAGAACTTTCCTTTATCCAGGGAGAGGTCCTACATCCAAAATGCCAGTAGTAATGCCACTGCAGATAAAACCCAACTGTCAGAAATAGAGCAATGAAGGGTACAATACACTCCATCAATTAATTGTGGAGCCTCTTCAAATAATTTGCCAGGTCCCCAGAAAGAATAGCATAATCAGAACAGAAAAGAAAGTTGATTTCAGTGCCACAAGCCACGAAGGTGGCTCCCTTCATGAGCAGGAGGATACAATCCTCTGGCAGCCAAGAAGAAACAACTCCCTGTCGCACACACACTACTATTAAATAAAAAATGAAAGAAATCCCATGAATGTTTATACATTAAGAGAGAGATCATAAATTTAAAGTTTGTCTTTAGTGGGCACAGATGCAGTGTCTTGTTTTTATTCTGTGACAGCAATATTATCTAGTCCACTGCAGTTTTGTGTAACATGTCTAAAACTAAGAAGATGACCTCTTCCCCACTGTATCTCATCTAAAGTCCATCTATCTGCAGAGGCCATAGGCAGATGACAGATGGCACCGTAAGGTGACATGTCTGTAGTTTAGGTAACTATAGTATAAAAAGCATTCACACCAGCTGTTCTCCAGAGTTGTCTGACTCCACAGTCATCTAAATTTGATCTGCAAAACCTATTTGATGTATATTTTCTGTTCAGTTGTTCTAACCAGAGAATTTTTTCACTCCACTTATCCTTGTCTAAACTCCATCAAGGTTCTCAGTGAAGACAGGAATGCCTAGAATCCATCTATTCTTTTTTTGTGGTGCATCATCTGATAAGAGTGCTAGCATGCATACCATGTATGTACACATGCATACATATAAAATATGCATTTTATATATATATATATACACATATATACATACATACATACATTCCATGTGTATTGAAGAATATAATTAAACAATATGATATAATTGTAATTCATTTCCAAGAAAAATGAATAAACAGTGTATTATTAATTGCTGCTCTAGAGTTTATACGTATTTGAAAACACAGTGGTCTCAAACACCATATCTAAAGGTTCTGTTACTGTGAAGAAGGCTTAAGTAAGAAGGGATATTCTGTGTGGATCCTTCTTTGAAACTGAACTTAAAAATGGACTGAAATCCTGTATTTGAAGGAAGACCAGAACATAGCAGTTCAGCATACTTGTCACAATGAAGCAAACTTTTCAAAACTGAGCGATACATCAGATAGTCAAAACTAAAGGGAAATGAAAGTGCTCAGGAAAAATGATGACTTCTTTTGTGCTTTGCATCACTGAAATAAACAAATGCTAGTTATCTAGACTATCCCTTTGTCCTGGATCTGTAACATACAAAGATGTTGGGGGGTCTCAAATGTGCTATTATTGTGTGTAAGCTGTGAACCTGGACTTTCTTTGCTCCAGAAGGATGGTGTAGGAAGTGGTGGTGCCCCTTAGCTCTGCTCTGCCTGGTTTGGAACAGGGAGAGTAGCACCTCTTGTTCCTTCCATATATAAATTATTCTGCAAGTGACAATATGTTGCACCACCAAAGGACAACAGAGATTGTCTTCAATCTTGTGTTCCAGAAAAATTCTATAGTATTCCCTCTTAATAAAAACATGACTTTCTGTATTTCTTCATATTCACTTTCCACAATTGGTACAGGAATTATATGAGAAATGGACTGAAATTTCAGGGATTTTCACATTCTGAACAGAAATTGAAAATTCCATTAAGACCTCCATGACTTTGACTTTATCTACTTTTAATACACAAGATTCTTGGCTACAACCAGATTTCCAAGACACTGAGGTAAACACATTAAAAGTTAACAAGAAGGAACATTTCCAGTATAAAATACCTGAAGCTAAAGAAGCCCATGAAAACTGCATCTTAAAAATTGATTGCAGATTATTGGAGAGAGTATAACACACAATCAACATTCTGAACCTGCTTATATTTTCACTCACAGTCACAGAAAATTCAAATACATTTCTGTTTTCTTGTTAAAAAAAAAAAATAGTGTGAAAAGAAATAGAAGAAACTTCAGGTTCTTTCAAAAGAAACAAACTATTCTTCTTCCTCAGTTTTCACATGTGGAATTAATTATTTGGGTTTGTATTTTGGATATGCAAGTCTATCTTATGTTTGATCAACAAAGAATGAAATTTAACTTTAAACTCTGAAGTTTATTTTAACAATATTTGCCCAACTTCAGCTTTTTAAAAGTACTCTATTCTTACTACAAAGTCTTGAAACACAGTCTTTCTTGAATGAAATTATCTGACCAGCTGATGCTTTTATTTCTGGTATTCATATTGATAAAATATATGAGAAAATTAATTTCCAATTAATATAAATGTAAAATTCAGCTCATAAATATAACAATGTTTTAACTCTATTCTTGAGAACCTTTTAACACATAACAAGAAAAGAAAAGTAAATAATTGCAAGGTATTGTCAGGATTACAGTGGGTCAGGTGGCAATCTTGACGGATTTCTGCAGAACACATAGAAATGTAAATAAATCTAGCTTTCCTTTCTCGGTTGTTTTAAAAAATATAAGACTTTTCTTTTCCTGAAACAAACATTAATATTTTTCTTTAAAATTTGGAACAGAACTGCAAGTCTGGACATGGTTTATGTGGCAGAAATAAGGGAGAGGTACAAGTATATGATAGCTAAAACATATGCAAGTACTCTGTTGTTTTTCTCTGTTTTCCCTGAAGCAATAAAGCATATCATTTAAATTTTTTTATAAAAAAATAATGCTATAAAATAATGCAGTGATAGTTCTTGCCATTGATTGTGGCTTACTGCACTTTCTATAGAGATTTCCAGAATTTCCTTTATTTGACTTGGTGAAAAACAAATGCACAGTCACAAACTGGTAGTCCTGTAGGTTCCATGTATTACGTGCCACAGGAAATATTCTTTAAGAATATTTCTGTCAATAGTTCTAGTTGCTTTTGAGAATTTAAATAGGTTCCTATGCCACCAATCAACTGAGAAGGAACAGCTCTGTCGGCCTTACACCTTATGTAGTATTCTGCTCCAAACGAACATCTCTAAGTTTTTTGCACATTAGAAGAGAGAAACAAAAATAAAACTATCTATTGCTTAGATAAATTCCATTTTTGCTTCCCGTTGGTCTGCAACTGGGCAGTCCTTAAGCTCCCTGATGCTCTGGTTCTGCTTCAGTTAGGTGTTCTCTTTTTACTCAGGAAGACACATTCTTGGTTGAAAATTATTCATATATTGCAGAGTTTCCATTCAGACTATATATTTTATAACACTGTATTTTTATGTATGCACTGCAGCACTAGCAAATAGCAGCCTGATACTACGTTTTTCAAGTGGTATTGCAACATACAAAGATGCCATAAAATTGTCTCCTTCCATGAGAAAACTATCACTCTGTGATTCATTGCAAACTCAGAAGGAAAGGATTAACATGTGGGAATACAGGAAGGGTGCAACCCACAGCCTTTCCAAATCCCATAATAAAATTCACTTCTGAGAGATGTTATACATTAGAGAATTTCACGTATTGTGAATCTATATATATATATATATATATACATATATATATACATATATATATATATATGTGTGACACTTGAAAGCAGAAATCAGATGTTAAATCATAAAGTACATCTGAAGATATTTGTGTTTGTGGATCATCATTTTATAAAGGAAAGGGATGTACAGAGAACTTAGTACACCATATTATCTTCCTTGCTCAACATCAGATTCTTAAAGAAGCAGTAAGCTGCATTCATTTTCCCTATTTCAGACATTTGAAAATTGTACAGCTGTGGTGAATACCTCCTTTTTCAGTGGAGAGAGAAGCTTTTAAGGTTAATTGCTTGCCTTTCTTTAAGTGTCTGTGTGTCATTACTAATAATAGAGTCACAAAATGAATTATTTAGATTTGTACTTTCAGACAATTAAGTTACTGCCAATGTATCCCACAGATTTACAATTTATTGCTCTGCTTTGCCAAGTTGACAATCAGCTGATCAACAGCACTTATCAGCATTAGGCTTAAAATACCTTTCTTCTTAAACATCAGTTTTACTAACCACCAGAGGAAAAGGTAACCATGCTTTAATTCCCATCTGTATTGTCCTTAAATGAATAGCATTATCCCAAAGGGAATGTAAACCTTAAAAGACATGTTATTACTACTAAATATCAAACTCAGAATATGCAACTGGACTTTAAAATGTAGAGCAAGCACCTTGTAATTCCTAATCTATTTCTTGACAAGACTGGCTAGAGACTAAGATAATACAAGCATATTGAACATGAAATAGGTGGTCTGAAATAATTTCTCAGCAAATTGAATCAATACATATTTGCCTTGTAAACAAAAGTAATATTGTGATGTTACTTGCAATAAAAACAGAGAGACAGAGGAAGAAAAGGAAATAGAGGAAAAAGAAGAATAAGGACTTGTGGGAAAGTAGAACTGTTCCTACTACTTAAAATTCACGCCTCTGTTTGCTTCAACTGGTATCTTGCAATAAGTGTTGAAAACCACTGCAGTAGTATGATATTGAATAAAGTCACTTCTTAAATAAAGGGTAAATATAGATTATGCCTACAGTTTTAATTGGTGAGTTTTCTGTTGTTTCTCTGAGTACTTATTACAAAAATCCTTAGAATTGTTTACTCTGGAGGGGGGAAAACTATGACTATGCATTCACTAAAGTAAATCTGTTCATTAGGATCATTGAAAACCTCAGAGAAAAGACATAAATTAATTCCTTCCTTGGATTCCATGTCACACAACAATCCTTTAAATAATTTGGATCTATTAACACTTTAATTTCTATTTAAACAAATTTTCCAAATGAATCTTTAACACAATCAACAGGAGAAAGTATTAATAAACTTGGGAAAATTATTTGAATAATGTGGATTATTAAATTCTGAGGCATTATATCTGTTAGCTGGATGCAATTTTATCCCAGAAAATTCCTTCCAGGTCTGTGAAACTTTAATTTGACCTGTGGTCTTGGGGTTTTTTTTCAAGTTTACTTAGCACATTTCATGACCATAACTTCTCTTTTCCTGACTATAAAATGGTGAGACTACTTCCATTTTATTCTTCAACAGCTATCTACATTACTTCACATGAAAAAGACCATTAATTTTTAAAATTTACATCCTGATTAGGATATAAATTAAAGACTGCAAAAACTTTATAGTCCATTTTCATGTCATTCTAGTGTAGATTAAGTCAGTAATTCCCAAGACTGCAGAATATCTTGATTTTGCAATTTTTCTAACTCAAAATATTTTCAATAAAAATTGCCATCTTTATGGATGACATACTAACTTCTCTAAATACAATAATATTGCCCTGAGTGGGAATGAAATAATGTATTTGTAGTTTGTGAAAAGTTTTGAGATCAAGCTTGCAAAATATAAGAAATTCTTTCCGATTTCATGCATGTCTAACTTTTGCTTTAGACAGAGTAATTTCCAGTAACTGACCATTTTCTAAGACAAATGACTGTTACCCCATTGCTGAAAATGGTGATGCTTTTAAACTCTCAATAAGTCACAAATATTATATTTATATTATATTATATTATATTATATTATATTATATTATATTTTGCCATGCTTATGTGAGAGAGTATTCTTATTTTCTACCTGCATACATGCCTGCATTCTGAAAGTCACTTATTTTTCTCAAAAATTATTCATCAAACTAATTTGAAAATATGCCTGAGAAGTTTTATTCTTAATTATATATATTATGCATATACCTGGTTTTACAATGATATAGGATGGGAAATCTTATGTCAAAGTTTTCCTATACCTTAGCTACATCAGCTCTTTGACCTTGTATCAGATATTCTCACCAAAATCCTTAATCATACTAAACAGCCCCAGGCACCAGTACAGGCTGAGGTTTGACCTGCAGGAAAACTGCTTTGCAGAAGAGGACAGCAAGTGTCCATGAGCCAGCATTCTATGCCTTCATCAAGGACTCTGTTAAGGCAAACCACAGCCAAAAGGTGTTTCTAAAGGACTTTTAAATGAAGAATACCTAGTCAGGTAGGTGGCTTAGCTATCAAGGCTTGATTGTTCCCAAGTTCCAAATAGGCACGTGGATAACTAAAATATAATTTTCCTTTCTGAGAAATTAAGGGATTCTTCATACCTCTGATAGACCTCTGCAGTGCCTCTGGCCCCACTGCAGCCTGGTTGTAGGTTAAGAGGAGAGCTGGATGACAGCCATGAGAGGAGAGAGCTGCACTCTGGAAACCAGGGCCATACAAAGCTGAGACAAAACAATCATAGGTATTTCCAAAGTGATTTAAGAAATGGCTTAAATAGTCATGGCATGTGATTGTAATAATGAGCCCTACATCCACAAAAAGGAAAAATAACCCAAAAGTATTGAAGATGTGACAAAAGGAATTACAAAATTACGGCTGCAGTCTTTCTTAAGGTGACAAGGCATATTGAGGGTATTTATTTCCTTTTTTAAAATATTGATAATGAGCAATGTATGATTCTTCCAGAATATATTTAGAAATATGAGTTAAATTATCTACAACATAGAAAACACAGAAAACAAACCTTTACCTAAACAAGTTCTGACATTTACCAACTCTACTATAATAAATTCACTAAGGGAATGTATATGCTTTCTTAAGAAAACATAAGCCCATTGTTTTTTCTTAATCATACCTCATATCCTCCCCACCACGATATATTTTTCTACTACAGTGCAAATATCCCTTCCAACAGAGGTCAATTTTTGCCTAATTAATGCTTGCCTGATGGGTAGAAAAGCACAAACATAGATTTTTCAGTAATAAGCCGGGCATATGCTAGAAGAATGCAATTCTTTTCTTTAAAATTAGCATTGACTAACTTGAGTATTTTCTCCCTGAATGTACGTCATCATTCCCATTTTTTTCCAAACATAGACTCTTTTTCTGTCTTGTTAATTCAATATATTTAATTTTAAATAGCTTGCATGTGGTGAACAAAAATAGTATTGCTCAAGCTTTTAAATATCGCTTTGAGTTGCATTTGGATGGGTAGGAACTTGGACAAAAACTCAGATTCTATTTTGTGCTAAAACATACCACAGCTTCATGGATCAGACTGAGTTGTTCAAAGATCATATTTTATTCATGCAAAACCATGGAAGTGGTAACTGTGAATGTTCACAAAATGCTTTCTAATGCAAATATTTCTCAAAAAGTAAAAAATGTTAATTAACTATCTTTGCTGTTAAAACGCAATCATTTCCAGAAAGTCATAGTTAACAGCTCCAGATATTTGTATTTTTAAAATGAATGTAAGATCCATTAAAAATACAGAATTACATCCACTTTTTAGTAGTTGTCCTTTTTTTCATACTGCTGTTCATAAGAAGGTGGCATATACTTAGTCCCACATATGAAATCCCAAAAATAGTCACAATTTTTTTTGTAAAAAATTCAGATGCAAAATGGAATTGAAAAGGGAATATTAACAACCTTGGTCACACAAGTCTTGGATGTAAGCTTTGCCGCAGGTCTTAACTATCTCCCATTCTCTCCCTTTGTTCAAAATGGAACGGTGCAGAACAGGAATTTCTTCACCAGTTTCTGACCAGGAATTGTATGATCTTCTGATCTTCTGGTACATAAAATGCCTGTACCATGACACTGGTCGAAGTTCTAGTTCAAGCCCTAGAGACATTCCCTTTTTCTCCAGCTGCAACTGGTGGTCAGTATTCTACAGCTTCAGGAATGTTTTACTTCTCTGCAGACAACCACACTACCATTTGCCATGCTGAAATACTGCCTTCTGAACTATTTTGTATGAAAGAGTAAGCAAAGAGAATTGTTCCCAAATTTGCAAAAGTTCTTAAAGAACTTCTGTTCTCTTTAGTGGAATTAAAAAACACCTTAATACAAGTAAAATATTGTATTCAAATAAGGTTATTTTCTGATTCTGCACACTCTATTCATGCTAAATTAATTCTATGCCTTATGAAGCAGTTTCAGCGCTGCTACAATTTTTCAGTCAATGTGCATGGATTGTAAACTTGACATGCTTGGTTGGAATACTTCTTATACACCAGACACAACTCATGAATATTAGAGATTACAGTTTTAGAAATAAATCATTGTGTGTGTTCTATTTACCCTATACCAGTGTGATTTCCTGATGTATATTCTCCGGCTAAACTTAGAAAAAAAAGTTCTTCAATATTCAGTCTTTAAATTAAACAGTAATAAACACATCCCCACATTCCTAATTCTCAACTCAAAAACGGTACTTTCAGATTCCGTATTATTAACGAGCTCAGCTGGAATTAATCGGAACAATCAGACTAGTGACTCAATAAGATTTGAAAAACCCATTTAAGTAATAAAATTATGTCTACCTACGTCTTCACATCCAGTTCTGGCCATCCAGAACCAATCCTGTGCAATGTGCTCTAGGATGATCATGCTTGAGCAGGAAAGTTGGATGAGACGGCTCCTTCCAAACTTAGATATTCTGTAATTCTGCGATTATGAAGACTGCCTGAATAAACATAGACACAAACAAAAAATTAATTATTAGAAGACGGGAATAAAGACTCTTTAATACATACAGCAAGTCCTTTTTAAAAAAGTAGCAGAGAATGACCATTTTTTTTTGTATACAAGACCTAAGTATTAGATTTCATTTCCATGTCAGGTCTCTCAACATTTCACCCAAGTAATTCCGTGCTAAGAAATACATAAGGAGGACTCAAAACTCCTCCTAAAAAAAAATTTTGAAATCAGAGAGCCAAGTGTAACAAGCACTCTGGAAAGAGATATGATCAAATAAAATGCAATTGAAAAAAAACCTAGAAAATTTGCAAATGGAGGGACTGCAAGTAAATGTACTGAGATGAAAGGAGGTGCAGCGAAAAGAACTGAAACTTGCCAGAATTAGTCCCTCTGAAATCCCAAAATGAGGGAAGAAAGGTAAACAAAGAGATGGGAAAAGAAACTGAATAAATAAAATGCTTAAAACAAAACATAACAAAACAAAGCATAACAAAACAAAACAAAACACCCAAAAAAAAGAAACAAAAAAAAAAAACCTTCCAAAAGAAAGTGAAAGCAATAAAAGCCAATGGATGGGATGACACAAAGTGCAGGGAAATAGACTGAAGCTTCCCCAATTGATCCTCATTGAAATAGTAAGATTTCATTCCCTTTCCTGAAAGGAAAATTTGAATTTATTCTAAGTCTATTTTAGATTATCTCCATTCAGATCACTTCCCCCCTTCCCCTTTATATTAATTTTACTTTCCAATGTAACTTAATGGAAAAGGAAACTTTTGCACATTATGGTTCAGTCAAACTCTGCTGGAAGGTTACCTTGTACTGCACTATTCCCCAAATACTCATTTACCATGTCTAATTTTCTGCCAGCTAAAATAAATATACTCTATTTTTTTTTTTTTACTTGATGGTATGCTTCAGACTGATAGACAGCTAGTTGAGAAGCACGAAAGTGTTGTGAAGAAAAAGCTGAGAGCTTTTTCTCCCATTGGTCAGAGAGTTAAAAAATTATATATCCATACATAATTAATAATTTTGTCTATTAGTTTACAAAGCTAACATGGCTTGTAACTCATTTGATTTGCAGAATAAATTTCCAGGTTACAGCAATGAGTCCAAAACATCTAAAAAAGATTGCTGTGATTACAGAAAGGCTTCAGGAAGACAGAAGAATAAAAGTTTTTCCTCTCCCTGTGGAACATGAAGAAATGGAAAGGCTTGAAACAAAACAACTAAATGTCAAGCTTTCAGGCTCTAACTTCTTATATTGCATTCCAGAGTTAAAAAAAACCCCATGAACCAACAAACAGAAAACAAGCCCTATTAAAGGAAACCTTAAATCATGTCTTAATTTTTTTTTCCCTTTATACACATAAAGAGCTTTGTCTGGAAACTGTTAAAGATCTTCTATAACCATTTACATATTTTCTCCAATATATATACTTGGATCCAAGATGAAGAAGATTCATTTTCAAAAAGTTGCATATAGGGCTTTATTGTAAATCAGACTATTTATTTCATACTTGGAAATATCTTTCATGTTGGTATGATTATCTGTATGTGTTGTGGTTGCATATTTATCACTACTACCTTATAAAACACATTTAATTTAAGCTTCAAATATATAACATATCATAAATATCCTTTCTAATCCAAAAGAACAGTGTAATTTTATCTTGCAGAAGAAATCTTTGTTATTAGAGGCATGACTTTTTTTATAGTACCAAAATTATTTTGAATTCATCACTCTTGTACTGAGCAATTTATAATTATCTCCCTAATTAATTCCAAAAGCAATTAGATTTTATCCCTCTGTGTAATAAAAAAAAAAAAAGACGCAAGTTTGAATTACTTATTTTTTCAGGGGGAGAAAACAGCTGGGAAGTATGTAAGGCAGCTTGAAATCATTTTACTTATTAAATCTCTTGATGAAGTCTGACATTTTAGAATATATTTATTAGGTATTAATATTGGTCTAGGTGCTGATCCTATAAACACTGATTTGGATAAAGAATTCCATATTTTGACTGATAAGGGTAAAAGTTGAGATAGGGCAAACAAGAAAAATAACAATTATAGAGACTTATAGCCAGAAAGTTACACTTAGTACTGTGATTCAGCTTACAATTTTATAAATTACCTAAAAAGTATGTTAACATAGAAAAGTATATGAGTTGAATTAGAAGAGCAGCTCAAGTGCTTTTTCTTAGCATAGCACTGAGGATAACATAAATTCAGGACAGTCTGAAAATGTACAGCTGAGGAAGGTCATTAGATGCAAAAAAGAGGTGTGGGCCATTTCCCTGCTCAGTGTTGAAGGCAACAATGCAGAATATCATAAAATGAGGACAAACAGGTAAAAGTTGGCTATGATAGAAAGACAGAAACGTAGCATCTCTCATATCATTTCTGCAAAGTAGTCAGTCCACTGGAGAGAGTCAATTCATATAAGTTCATGCCGTAGATATAAATTTCCTGTATCATGTGCAAGAAGAAAAAGGGATCTCAGCGCAAACATCAAATATCCACAAAACTCAAAAAGGGGTTCTCCTATAAACAGCAATGACTTAAACTATTTGGAGAAGATGGAGAGAATGGTGAGCCATAAATCCAGGTCTTTGGAATAGCACCTTCAGATAGATCCTAGAACTTCTGGAAGTTCTCCATTACAAGTGGTGAACTAAAGTACTTTTCTTAATAATAGTTTGTTCCTTACTGGCTCATCGGGAAAATGAGGATTGAGGTCCCTCTTCCTACAGTGTGTTGCAGTGCATCTGTCTCAGTACTTTAAATAACACAAGAGTTGGCCCAGGGGCTTACCAGCTTCATCCATCTCTAACCCAGCTGAACCATAGAGGCAGATATCCAAACAAGAACCTCCACCTACATCTCAAATGTGGAGTCAATGTGGAAGCAGAAGGCAGTAAAACCTTGGTGCCCCAGCCTTGTCTCCTTTTCTGCAGCAGAATCTTCCTCCCTTTTGTCATTCTTCAAGTTGGAACACGAGGAGACCTTGAGCACATTTGGAAGCGAGGCCAGACCAGAAAAAGGGTAAACAGCTCTTCTTCCCCTGCTTAGTCAGGCAGGGTTTGTCTTGATGTCTGGCAGACACAAGAAAAGCCAGCAGCTTGTCAACGGACATACTAAGCAGCAATTTGAGATGTTTTCTGATAGTACCCTGGACTTTATTAAGCTAGATATCCATTACCAGTGAGACCTTGAAGAAGATTTCAGGAAATGCTTGGAACACCAGGAGTGTTCCAGGAAAATGTTAGTTGAAATGCCATTACCTAACCAGGCTGACCATGACTGCCAACAAGCTGAGCTATGATGTGAAGCTCCAAAGCCTCACACTGTAGATCTTTGGCAGCTAAACCTTGCTTTCAACAACATTGGACTGTTTTGTCAAACTTAATTTGTCCTGTTTTTATTCCTGTTCCCTCGGGAGTAGGTGAGCAGCTGGAAACCACCACAGGAGGTATCATTTACTCACCTACTAAAGAGGTCTGTAAAGGGCAGGGGGTTACAGTGCTTCCTTCTCCTTCCCTAAGCCCTTCGGATCCTTAACACTTAAGGGAAGACTTCTAGACCACACTGATGTAAAGTTCAAAATAGATAATTTGACAGGTTCGGGGTGGGGGGGAAAGAAAGTATTTTTTTTTCCATGCAAGAAGTGGGGGTCAGAAGTCTCGACTTTTGTGGCTGGGTAACCTGTTTGCATTATTGAAAACCTGTAGTCAATCATATAAATGTCTATTAATTTAAAATTTATCCCTAGGTTGTATCGCCTTTCAGTCTAAATCCGACTTCTTTGGGCTATCAGATGCATCTGGCTAGGGGAAGCAGGAGTTTTCAAAACAGTAATCCAGTCTCCAGAGATGCACAGACCTAACCATTCTTCAACCTGGCTGCAGACAGGCAATCCAAAAGTGGAACAGGGTCTACCAGAGAAAGTTAGTGTGACAGGATAGGGTCATGGCACAACAGATGCCCTATTAATTGCTAAGACAATTTTAAGTTTTATTTAGTCAATATTACACCAGGAAGATTTTAAACAAATGTTTTGAAAGAGGCATAAATACTTGTAAAAAGTTTTTTTTCCTTTTTATGTAAGAAAATATCATGGCGAATCTGCAAATGATCTTCTATTCTGCTTAGGATAGAAGAACATTCCCTCCTTAGGAAGTTAAAACTGAAGCAGGTAATTGACTATTTCAGCCATCTCCTAGTAGCTTAATTCTTCCTTTATTATACCATCTGATTTACTTCAAAAAACCCCCAACTTAGGGTCAAGCCCAAACTAAATCATCATGTATGAAAATCAAAGGCTTAAAAGCCTGACTAGAACAGATGGGAATGAAGGTATCATGGTTTGAAAACAGTCAAAGAGTTATTGGTTTAATAAAAATGAACACTGAATAACACCCAGAAAATTTTACAAGAATTTGAATGAACAGAATTAAGGGTATTATTGAGAGTCTGCTAAAAGTAAAAAAGTACTCATGATATAAAAAAAAAAGTGAAGGGAGAAATTTTACTAAACAAGACAAGGGCTTAATTTTTGTGCTTTCTTGTTTTGCAGCATGTTGGGTACCAATTGTGGATTGACACTGGCCAAAAGCCAGGCACCCATGAAGGCCACTCACCTTCCCCTGCCACAGCTGGACAGAGGAGAGAAAAAAAAATGAAAGGCTCATGAGCTGAAATAAGGACTGGGAGAAAACACTCCAATGGCAAAATAGGCTCAACTTAAAGGTACAAAGTGAATTCATGACTAAAAAAAATCAGAGGATAATGAGAAGTAAAATAAGCCCTTAAAACACCTTTCTGTTCCCCAGCCCCTCCCTCCTTTCCACTGACAGCGCAGGGAGACAGGATGTGGGGGCTTTGGTCAGTTCATTACCTGAAGATTTTCTTCCACTTCCAGGGAAGAGGAATCTTTCCCCTGCTGCACTGTGGGGGCCCTTCCCACAGGAGACAGTTCTCCTTGAGCTTCTCCAGCATGGACCCACTCTCACGAGCATCAGTCCTGACAGAGCTGCTGCAACATGACTCCCGCTCATGGACAGACAGTCCTTCCAAAACTGCTGAGACGTGGGTCACTTCCACAGGATGAAGTCCTACAAGGGCAGACTGCACCCTGGAAGCAGGGCTCCTCTCTCCCCTGGATCACAGCATCCTCTGGGCATCCACCTGCTCTGGTGTGGGCATCTCCTCCACAGGAGGGTCTCTGCATCCCCCATGAATCCCCATGGACTGTGGGTGGATCTCTGCATCCCCCATGAATCCCCATGGGCTGTGTGTGGATCTCTGCATCCCCCATGGATCCCCATGGGCTGTGGGTGGATCTCTGCATCCTGCAGGGTCTTCAGGGGTGCAGCTGTCTCACCATGGTCCCACCACAGGCTACAGAGGGCTCTCAGCTCTGGTGCCGGAAGCACCTCCTGCCCCTCCTTCTGCACTGACCTTGGTGTCTCCATGTTGTTTCCCTCACATGTTCTCACCCACCTCCTCTGCCCTGGTTAGGAAAAAAATTGCCTCACTTTATTTTGATTTTCTTCTTGAATATGTTATCACAGAGACATTACCACCACCTCTAACTGGTCCAGTTTTGGCCAGCAGCAAGTCCATCTTCAGAGCCATCAGGGATTGGCTCTGCTGGACATGGTAGAACCTTCTGGCAGCTTCTCGCAGAAGTCACCTCTGTGGCTCCCCCACTACCAAAAAACAGTGCAAAACCAACACAGTACCTTATAAATATTCCAAATGAAACTCATACTGCAGTTTGCATGATGTTTCGTTTTGCCAACCATGTTGTGATTCCATATGTGTTGGCAGCTGTATATTTGTCTTTGCCTAGCTCCCTGCTCAACTGTCTCTCTCCTCCTCCCTCCACCCTGAAAATAAAATATAATTCAATACTGAAGGTTTTCTTCTATATAGGGTAATGTTATACAATATGTTCTCTGTATTTCAGTAAAATATAACAACCACATTTTCTTCATCCCTGAGGAACCTTTCCATCACATGCTGTAATTTCAGTCCTGTAATTTCTTCCAAGATTCCTGGGACTTCTGCATGCAGAAACTTGCATCATCACACATGAACGATTTTAGGATGAAACAACCTCCAAGTAGAGTATGGTATCAACATCCAAAGTACTCTTCCTGGCATAACTGCATCACTGCAATCTGCTGTTAAGGTTCAACAGAGGGTTTCCTGTGGGTTGAAATTTGGTGTGCAGTACCTCAATTTATGGGCAGATTTTAGAAGTGTGAGTATTCACAGAATCATTTGGGTAGCCAAGAGTTAACCACATTAACAAATCAGTTTTATGGGTGATACTTACGCAAAACTCATCAACGAAACAAAATGTTAGCAGAGTAGATGTTCAGTATTTCCAAAAATAAAAACTATAAAATAATGAAGGATTCTTCCATGTCCTTTCATTTTTCAAAATCCCAGTTTGGATTTGAAGAACTCTGTTCTAGTTTGTTTCTGTTGCCAGAGAAAATCCATCAGGAAGCAAAGTATATGTCAAAACTTGTTTCTCGTTTTGTCCTAAAAATGGTATTTCTTAACTTATGTATGGCATTTCTGAATTCCCCTCTGCCAAACCCTCTTGTTTAGGCATATCTTTCACTTAGAATACTGTGCATTAAGATTTCTAATCCTTACCTCTGTCAAAGTGTTTCTGAAGTCATTATACAAGATTAGGAGGAAGTGGATTAGATGCTTTGGAACCAGGAACATGGGGTAGATGGAGTAATATATTTGCAACATCTTGAGTTAAGCAGGTCTCCAGGAAATGTCATTTTACTATCAAAATAAAAACTGAAAGTTGCTCAGTAACAATCCTCACATAGCAAGATACCCTTGCTGCAAACTATGCCAAAAAAATGCAGAAATTATTATGTGAAGAAGCCAGAGTATTTCCTTTCTTTTCAAATTTCGATATAGTATGGTAGTCAGTTTGGCAGATTATATTAATCACATTTAAGCCAAAACAACAAGTATGTGACAGATTTTGTCTGTCATGCTTGCCCATCCTGTGCCCCAGACTATTCAGATGAGAAAACTTTTTGAAGCAGAGCACGTCTGATTTCTGGTGTGCATAGCTTGATTTTACTCCCATGGAAACTCAGATATGATAAAGAAGGGAATGTCCATGCATCTCAATCTTAACTCCTAATGCAATTAAGTCACAGACAAGACATATGCCCATTTCTGGAACTGAGAGGCACACCTGAAGTCTCACAGTACAAGGGACTAATAAATTGGTTTACAGATTGATCAGATTTGTTTCTTCATTGACATTCCTTTTCTTTATTTCAGTTTTTGACATAATATGCACTCCAAGAATGCAAGCATTTTGATGTCACAGATTGCAACACAGTTAAAAGCAAATTTTAAAAAATTAAATGCCATAAACTGAAATTTTATGGCTCATCCTGACATTTTACTTCTAAATTTATGCAGTTAACCACAAATTTAATTTTTGCTATTAATCTTGGTCATTTTTCATTTGAAAAACGGAACATATGGTTCAACACATATGGTTATTCCTATGTTAATGAAATCAGATACTATTGCAAGTGAGACGTGAAAGGGAAAATAAATCTGTGTAATGGTGAGGGTGTTTAAGGGAAGTCTTCTTTATGCCATAGTAACTACTAGTCTATCATATGTCAGTCACTTCTACTTACATCTACTCAAGGAAAGGAGCAGCACTTCATTATTAAAATACATGTTCCGGCTCTACTCTATGCAAAATGTTTTCTTGAGTGACTCAAACCAGGTGGGAAAAATATGTCTGCATACTGAATTACAAAATAATCAGCTGAAGATCTTCTCAGTTCTGCTGACAGAGTAGTTGTTTGTAATATAACAGGATAGACATGATCAGAAATATTTCATATTTTAAAAAAAGATTTCAATATTTCGAATTGCACAAAAAATGTAATTTTCATAATTTTGTGAATAAGATATGTTTTGCATTTTTTTGCAGTTAAACATTTCAAAAAGCAGAAGGCTTTAGATGTAGGTCTAAAATTAATTTAAAATCATAAAAATTGAATTAAAAGTTTCAATGTGACCAAAATATGTTGATTTTATGGACCTGGACATTTTTGGGTTTTAACTTGCTTTGGAGGACTTTAAAAAATGTTTCTAGTTTGATTTGAAACAAGAAAAGACATAAAAACCATGGAATATTTTGTGAAATGGAAAATCTGGTTCTTGCCCACTCTAATTCCTGTTCATTTGAATCCTTTTGGTTTTCAAAATGCAAATTAATGAAGTTTCTTTGTCCTGTAAGTGTCTTCAATGACTTAGCATGTTTCTTTAGAATATCCTTGGTCTCTGCAACAGCCATCCAGTGCTAGCTTTGGGTTTTATTGAGGCTTCCACCCTCCTCAGAAGTTTCACAAGTGAAGCTGTCTCTGTTTGCCAGATGGGGTTATAGCACTAGGAAAAAGAAAAAGCAGAATAAGAGACAATCTGACTCCCACCCTCTTTTTGTACAGTCTCAAGCTCTGAAACCATTTCATCCTGCAGTGATGAGGCAAAGGAGAAAATAACTACCTCACTGCATGTCCTATTTGTAAGAGGCTTGCAATGATGTTTCGGAAGAGGAGAAAGAAAATGTATTTCATGGGTTGAAAGGAAAGAAGGAAAGGAAGGAAAATGGAGGAAGAATACACTGTGAGAGAGAAAAGACTAATGCTAATGTAGCTACCATGAAAAAAGTTGTAGTTTAAGGTCATAATAGTGTGCATCCCTGCAGTGGTTTAAGATTGGCATTCCCTAATTTAGTGCTCCCATTAAAAGAAGAACCACAAGTTCCTCTTTTCCTCCACCCCCTTCAGTGACAGGCAAAAAGGGCAGAGATCCCAAGCTGAGATACAAACAATTTACTGAAGACAGCAATGAGATAAGAAAATAAAAGCTAACAGCAGCAATAATAACAATGAAAGTGCAAAAAAAGGGCAATTTACTTCTAAACAATACTCACCAACAGACCTACCCAGTGCCACCTGATCCACGAGACAAAGAACAAACTGGCAGCAGACTCTCCTTGACCCACGTTTTTCTTCCTGATGGTAATCCACTCCTGCCACCCTTCTTGGTCCCTTATTTCTGTCACTGGTAGTGACATGTAGAATAACAAACCAGACATGTTCACATGGCTTTAGACTCCTTGCCCTCAGCTACTGCGAAAACCTGTACAAGTCTGATTATTGCAATGTGGACAAAAAGAAACAGCAATCTTTAACTTGAAACTGTACTCACAACTTGTTATTCTTTAGTCAGTAAAAGTGTTGCATCATAGTGAATCCTAGGGTCATTGTTTGCAAGTAAACAGAACATCCTTGACCACAGGGATTTACTGAAACATGGAAACATAGACAGATCATTCATCAGATAAAGTGTGAAAAATTCAACAGATACTATGAGATGTTATGCTTCTGAAAAAGTATCTCATCTAGAACAGAACCTATTTTAATATAATTTTGAAATCTCTGTAGTTAAAAACTTTCTAGTTTGTTATAATATTTTCTATTGTACAGCCTGTTCAGTTTTGAAACAAAATCCCAAGTAATATTTGCTGTCATTTGGGGTTTCAATAGCAGATTGAAACACACACCTTAGTAAACTTACTTAAAAATATGTAGGAAATATAGTGTGGGATTATTTATGGCTATTTAGGGTGCTTTTCTCTACACAGGTAGAACACTTGTGTGCAATGACAGAAAGCTCCAAAGCTAGTGCTGCAGCATGTTGTTAAAAATGTGGGTTTGCTTGTCTTGTTTACACTAGGTAGGTTTTTCTGTCTGCTAAATGAGAAACGGATGAAATAATTTTCAGTGTTTACTATGGAAAGAAAGAGCAGAAATTAGACCTGCTGATTGTCTACTGTGTGCCCATCAATCTAGTGGCGCCATTCCTAAGAAGTTGTAATTAGCCAGGGAAAGGTTTTGCAATGTTTGTGTCTATGGTTTGTACCCTGAGGTTTACCACATACTGTACTGTCATGCTTTACAGACTGAACTGTGCTGAAGTGACAAGAAGGCATTCACAATTATGCATATTCAGAAGCTGGATGTAACAGAGAGAGTAATTTATTTAGCTGGGTTTTTTTCAGTTCTTTGGCTGTCTAAGAATAAGTAAAGGTTTTTTCCTAAAGCTTGATAAATTTGAATGTATCCATAACTCACAGAATTTCTATTTTCATCAGGACATGATTAAGTTACAAAAGAAAAGTACTTTGAAAGTAAAGAAAATCCTGTCAAATTACAAGACATTCTAAAGCCTTGTAATTATAAGAAAATCTTTACAAGAAAATCGAAATCAAATTACTGAAGTAGCTTACAGGACAGTCCAATCAGGAATGCTAACACTTTGCATTTCAGAAGGCATCAGTAAGATATTCAGCCAAACCTGAAGGAATTGTGAATAGTAAAACACAGGAGATATTTGGCATGATCCCTTTCATGTACAAAACACAGTTTGTCTTGCAAACACTTATGCTGACAGGCAATATGAATTACACCTACTTTTGCTTACTTATGTTTAGCTACTTTCCTTAGAAGTACTCTTTACATTTCTGAGGAAAATAGTGACTATGATGGTGTGTAGCCATCCTGAGGATTTTCTCAAAATGTGATGGATTTTTTTAATATATAATCTGCTATAGCATTTATAATATATTGAATACTTCTTATATATAGTAATATGTTAAATACATTTTATCAAGTTTACTTTTTTTTGGAATGTTTCCACCAATACAATTCCAGCCAAAGATTATTGCATCTTTGTATGCAATTTTTTTTTAAAAAGACCTAGTAGACCACCGTGCACATTCTATTCCTTCTACAGGGGATTGAAATCTTAATTTTACAACAGGTGATCTTAGAACTGCCTGAAACAAATATATTCAAGAGGCTAGAAAAATGCAAGGAGCTGCCTGACATTTTCTGAAAGTTTCAGTATGCTCATGATGGCTTTAAAGCTTTTAGAATACTTGGCAGATTCAGAAAAAAAAAAAGTTATTTTTAGTCCAGCTAAAGAAATTGTATTACTTGGAGTCAGTGGATATGTAATTGTTAAGAAGTTTTTCTGAAGGGTAATTTTGAATTTTCGCTTATGTAGGAGTTACAGTTATTTAGTACATCTTAACTTAAAGCTATGCCTTTGTTTCTTCTCATTAATATACTAGCTGATTAACAAAACCTTTGTTTTCCTATCAGTCCCTCAGAGTTAAATCTATGTTATTGCAGATTCATAAACAAATCAATAATCTCTTATGACATCATGAATGTATTTTCCAATGAAATAAAAGCAATTACAGAAGAAGATCAGCTTTGCTGTTTATATACTATGTTATTATTTGATCTACTTTTTAACATTTCCTATCCAGTTTCTTCACATCAGTCTTTTTTTACCTTCAGGTTAGGCCCAATTACTGACTTATCTGTCCACTTTTCAGAAATTTCTAGTTCTTTCTCTGGTTGGTGCTTCCTCAACTCAGTTAATTAATAGCTTTCCCATGACTGCCTCATATACTGCTGCTCTCTTAAAACACAGGCAATTCACTTCCACAAAATTTGCAAACTTTCCACTTTCTCTGTGATCTGTACTTCCCATATGTTGCTCTTGTGCCATCTCAATTGACGTTATAGGATGTTTGGGGAATACTATAATCCACTATAACTTCATGTAATTTAAAGACTGTGAGGCATAACAAAGGCATCTTTTTGGCTGAATTATGAAAAATTCCCCATATAAAATTATATAACAAAAGGATGAAAAGAGAAAAAAATTCTCCTCAGATGCTCTCATGTTTGGTAAAACGTCACGTAAATAATCTATCATTAAAAAATAAGCTGTTTTACTTGCAAGTTTCACTGTAAGGAAATTTATTAAATCAAATTGCGAGTAGTAGAGTCATGACTATTTCAATTGCTACACAAAAATAAATCTTACTCTAATAAGTTTATTTTGTTACAATTGTCTATAAAAATATTGTATTTTTTCTTTGGCCACTCATAAAAATATTCAAGACTGCAATAGGTCTGCAATTACTGTCACTACAATTAGTTCAAATGCAAGCAATTACAGTGACTATCTTTTGTCATAAAACTCTTCAGTAACAGAAGAGGCTAGACAAATCTCAACTTTCCTTAATATTACATAGAGAATACTACAAAATATATGAAATTGCTGCTTCTAAAGAAAAAGGTTTTACCCTGCAATGTAGTTTGGAATGTGCTGCACTTCACAACGAATAAAAACCAAAGGTTTTGGTAAATCTTTAATGTGTTAAAAAGTAAAGGTCATCTAAAGAAATATAGTTAACTTTTAATCTTTTAGTAAGAATTTGCACATTTTTTGGTAAGAATGCAGTGTTCACTACTAGTGAAAAAAAATGTTTTGATAAAATATTTAGCAAAAATAGCCAATGACTAGAAAAAGCAACATCTTCTTTTAATATTTAATGTTAAGAGGCTCTTGACAGATACATAGGTAGAGCTTTTAACAACACTTAACACTTTGAAATCTTTCAGCATCTAGAAAAGAAATACTATAATAGAATCATAATAATAATACTGTAATACTATACAGTAACTGGAGGATTCCTTCTATGGTATTTCATGCTAAAACTGTTCTGTGACCGAAAAATAGTTTAGAAAATACCTTTAAAACACGAACAGTATGTAAGAAACTATGTTCTTATCTATGAAGATGTGAAGAGATGTTCCTTATCTCTTCACACCTCCCTCTCTGCCTGAATGAACATTTTCCTGATGGCAGTCACCACAGTGTTCCTCTGTTCCTTCATTTAACCCAGAGTCACGGATCAGTCCCCTTCTCACTGCTAACACTACATCCCCCCTGACCTACCAGCACTCAGTATTTCAAGAAGACAGCAGTTTTCAGAGATTACTCTTGAGAAAAGTGCTCCTATAATGAGATTTTCTTTTAACTCAGAAAAGACATTAACTGAGAAGGTCACAGGTGCTGTATATGAATGCTTGGATGTCAGATCTTTTTGGCCCACAGTCAATCACATTCAGCAGTGAGACAGGAGTGTAACTTTTTAAGTGCTTTTGCATGTGACATTCTGGGCATTCATCCTTTAATGTTTCATAACTTGATATTCCACCCTGTTTTTTCCAAATTTTAATCATTTCTTAATATTTGAATTTTAAGCTTTTACACAAAACAGAAAGTGCCACCTTTTAACTGTCCAGAGCATTAATATAGTCTGAACTTACCACAACTATCCAAACCCTTCTCATATAATGTCTTCTGATAATTTTTTTTTCCCTGAATCCATCAGGGTCTGCTGACAAAGACATCTGCAACTCAGTGGGTTCTTTTTCAAGACCTAGTGTGGTCCTCTCCAAAACTAGAAGGAAAACACATATAATTCCATTTCTGTCTGGTCCAAATCTGAAATAAATTACCCTTGCCTTGAGCAAGAGGTAAGTCCAGACAAATTCCAGAGCTGGAAGCTCTTCCATACCAACCTGCCTGAATTTATGTCTATAAAGGTTGTTAGACACAAATGCTATTTGTCCATGTGTTCTCTGTGTTTGTCTATAAATAATGCACCATGTTTCAAGCACAGAAGAGAAATAGTTAAGCCACTGATGGGCAAAATTGCTACATACAAATGCAATTCCTTCTTAGAGTAAATTTGTATGAGAAACCCACAGCAAGGGGTGCATCAGCAGCCAGAAATGAAAGACATAAGAAAAAGAAACTTTATTCCAGCCACCCAGCAGCTGGTTTAAACTGCTGCTAATTTCATGGCTAACAATGAAGAGATGTACTTTAAAAATAGTTTTATGGGAAAACATTTTTTAACCACAGGGTTTGGAGAAATAAAC
The DNA here is from genome assembly GCA_013398595.1 of Tychaedon coryphoeus. Lineage (NCBI taxonomy): Eukaryota > Metazoa > Chordata > Aves > Passeriformes > Muscicapidae > Tychaedon > Tychaedon coryphoeus. Next base: position 436,250 of record WBND01000585.1, on the reverse strand, counting down.
AAAAAATGGATTAATGAGTTTTGGGATATATTTTGCTAGCCCAGCTAGGGATAAATCCTACCCCTTCTCACAGACAAAATTCATCAGGTTGTGCTGAAAGCCAGCAACATATAAGACTTAGTAGGAGTGTATGTACTTAAGATAGATGCACTTTTAGACTGCATCTAGCTCAAGGTAAATATTCTGTGAAATACATCACCAGGAAGGTGTTGTAAAAGTCAGGGGTTAGTTTAAAGATTGCCTTTTTTACAGAGGTATCCAGGATTTTATATTTTGGGTGGGCAGAGATTTACCTCCAAAGAGAGGCAGGAAGATGTAGCAAAGCTAGCTGTAGGCTTTTACTCTCTCACACACAGTTTTTTGTAAGAACACTAATGTTTTCAATTGTTTTCATACACACCCATTTAAACTGGAACCCAGTTCCATTTTTTTTAATATTATCTTTATGTTTTCTTTTGAAGTTTCAGGAATGTAATGGTTTAATGCAAACTCCTCTGACAGCACTAGTTCTATAAGATCCTCTTGCTCTGTACCTGATACAGGGTTAAAACAGTGAAGAAAAATTTGGATTTTTGAAAACTTTAACTGCCTGCAGATCTTGGCTAAAACTGCTGAAAAATTCCAAAGGCTCACCACCAGCAGAGAATACATCTTGCCAGGACAAGATTTCAAATCCTATGATGATTTGATCTAATGATGCCATATGCAATGAGAGATTAAAATCAGATGCAGGGTTTCCCTTCTTCACAGAAACCCAAAATGCAGGGCTTTGGAGATGCACCTACCTCACAGCATTGCTTATTTGTTTGTTTAAAGTCGGATTAGTCAGCACCTATATTTTTGCCATTTTGCAGTACCAGGCATTTGGTTTACTTTTTATGGGTTTCAATAGATACCTTCCTCAGAAAGATGTTTCCCCAGGTACTAATTAGAAGATCTGTGAGCAGATCGTTTTTGCAAAAAGAGTATTTCCTTCTATAAAACTGTATTTTTTTTTTGTTTTCAGTCTGATGAATGCATTGTTTTTTGCATAGCTACATGATTTTCCTGTTAATTTCACTGCTCATAATATTTTTGGGCCATCATCCCCATCTCCTTGTTCAGTGATATTCAGTGGGGAAAGGAGTATGCTTGTCTTGCTGATATCTCTTCAGCTCTACTCTTCTATGTATCTTGGTCTTCTGGCAATGAACATGCAAAGTATATGAATCTAAGCATCAGTGTTGCAATTTGGCACCTATGGACCTCTGTGGCAGAAATTGTTTCATCTAGTTGAGAATGTGAGAGTTCTTTTATCAAGCTATTATTTTTCTGATAGTTTTTATGAAGTAATTTAACTTTTTACTAACACCTGTTTAAACCATTTCTGTTGGAGCGTCCTCTCTTCTTACCTGTCACCCCCATCATTTTGGCACTTGTGTTTTCAGTAAGTGACTTCTTTGCTTTATATATAGTCTTGCATCCAGTGGTTTTCTGTTGAAGTATTCTGGGAGAAAAGGCATGTCAGAGTCTGTCCAAAAATATGATTTTGCAATCTGTGTCTCTGACTTTTAGGCAGAGACTTTCACACGAACATCTCTCTGGGTGTCAGAAAAGACCCCTCCATAAAAGTCACAAGGCAATACAGGAATTTAATTTTATCTTTAGTTTTGTTCAAACTGAACCCAAAGGCATTTCCAGCCATGAATTCAGCAAGATGAAAGCAGCACAAAAAGAAAAACAGACTGCAGAGACAGTCAACACTTCACCACCCGTTTTCTTTTCACCCAACTTCTTAACACCAAGGAAGGGGACTACACATTAGTACCCATCAATACATATCAGAGGCAGGATTTTTTCCCATAAGCATGTTTTTAATTTTCTGCATCATTATCAGCAGTGAACCTGTCCAACAAATCCAAGGCACAGCTGAACAATCCCCATTGTGGTCTGGTTGGGTCACCCAGGAGTTGATGTTATTTCTTCCCTTTTCCATATAACTTTTACCACTATTTAATCTACTGATATCTGTTCCCTGGTACAGGAGGATTTAATAATAATGCGCTGCAACGTAAACACGTAATTACCGTGAACATTTCCCAACAGAAATGTGTCATCCATCTGATGCAGACTTTTAAATCCCATTGCACAAAACAACTTCTTCCTTTTTAAGGAAGGAAATTATGATGAATTTGGAATGTCATTTTATGACTATTTTACTACTGAGTTAACAGCTTCATAGGAAACAGGTTTTCAGACTTCAATGTTTTCCCAGGAGCCAAAAGGTATTTTAAAAAATGTAACTGTGGTGAAGGACCATGAAGTTGATATTGTTTTATTCTCCTAACCTCACTGTTACAGTTCTTAAGGCTAGAGGAATGATATCATCTGCATAACACAGAAAATATATTTTAACCTTATCCTGAGTTCAGGCATTCCCTAGAAAACAGATGATTGGCTGCACTCACAAATGCAGTCAAGAATGAAGTATGAGAATTAATGCAGGAATTATATAAGAACTCAGGATATCTTGCCATCACAACTATAAACTGCAACTCAAAGTTAGAGATTAATGTATCCTATCCTTGCAAGTTATGCTTTCTATTCTAAAATTATCCCTCTTGGGTATTCTCAGAGTATGGTTTCCCCTAATCATCAAACTTAGTAGTGAAAGAATAGGCATTAAAAATATTTCATAAAACTGCTGAAGTAGATTAACTCTGTCCACTTGGAATGCTGTGATTTGAAACTTATGACAGCTGTACACAATTTTTCTTAAAGAAGATAAGTGATGTATAATTAATTGGAAACTTATTCAAAAGTAAGAGGGGTAAAAAACCCAAACAAACAAATTGCTGTGTGAAAAATAGAAGTAAAAACTGAAGAATTTCTTCCTCAGTTCCAGTCAAAAGCACACATTTTGTTCAGGCAGCAAAACACTTCTACACTCTTTATGCTTTTTGAGACCTGTTCAGAATGCAGTTGAGACAGAATATGTTGGGAATCACTGTAAATTATTAGTTATTTTCTTTGATGGGAAATAAGAATTAGTCTCAACTTTCACCTCTTCATTCCATCTACTTTATCCAAGATGGTAAGTTATGATGAATGATGTGCATCAGCTATTCTTTGGTTGCATTCTGCAAGTCTTCTGCAAAAAAAACACAGCAAGCAGCATAATTTTTTTATTGCATTGAATTCTGATGAGATACAATTTAATGCGACCATAAGCTTTTGTTCTAAAATAAATATCCTCATATATAGCAAATTAGAAGTTCCCTGACAACGTGGAGGAATTATTCACTTACCATCAGATATCTTGTCTTTATCAAATGACTTCAAGCTAATCATTTCAGCCCTATGAATTCTGGAAAAATTAGTAAACTTCTTCCTAAATGTTTTGCTTTTTGGAATATAGAAATATTTTTAGCTCTTTGGCAATGTTAAAAAAATATCACTTTAGTTTTCAGTTATTTATTGCATACCTTTGTAGCTGCTCCTTACAAAACACCTTTCTTCTGAAAACATAATTCATGCTGAAGGCAATTGAGGAGAACATAATTAGAGAACTGTCCACAAGTTCAAAATGCAACTCACATTATATTCCATTTGAAATACTATTACTTCAGTGCTGATTGCAGGGCTCAGTACATGAATACTGGAATTTGCAATCTAACCACAAGTATTCTGTGGTGATGCATTCTTTTCAGCAGAGTTTGTGAAATTAAGCTATGTGGTAGAATATTAATTACATATATCTCTTTTAAAATCATCCTTCTACCATAAATAGGAGACCCTAGATAGTGCATTACCATTTGTTTGTTATTAGAACATTTTGGTTTTACCATTCAGCTGCTGTGACAATCCAAGAAGCTGACAGAAGTTGCAGTTAGTGTGTATTACACATTGTTTATTTTGGATAGAACTAGTCAAAAGAATTCATTATTATTTATGTTACTGAACAACTAGAAGCTCAGATCTTGGGTGAGGATCCTACAATGTTAGATACAGAAAAAGGGAGAGGAGAGGAGAGGAGAGGAGAGGAGAGGAGAGGAG
>WBND01000585.1:334310-432067 GCA_013398595.1 Tychaedon coryphoeus | reverse complement strand
GGAGAGGAGAGGAGAGGAGAGGAGAGGAGAGGAGAGGAGAGGGGGCTAAATTTATTCCATTCCTGTATAAATAATAGTATCTTAAACTGTAATTTTAAAGCAAAAGATAACATGCATATGTTTCAGTAAGAATCTCAGAGTATATGTGTTATGACTTCAAAAACTTTCTCTAACATTTCTTATAAAATGTAAGCATGCAAAAATAGCTCTAAAAACAAAAGATTCTGCAACTTTACTCCTTCTAGAATTAATATAAATTAAAATATGCAAAAATAACATCATGTGCAGACAAGGCAATAACCTAAAAGTTACTATTTATATTTTTCTGTTTTAAATTACTCAAAACGATGTTTTTACAATTTATATTCTATGTTTTGTACTGGTTGGATGTTTCTTCCTTTTCTAATCACACTCTGTGATCATTTTGAAATATTTAATATTTTTCATGCTACAGCCCTATAACTTCAGTAGTGGAACTACCTGGGGTCTCCCAACTCTTCCTGGCTCATTCATGAGCCTGAAGAAACTAGAGCACAGACAAGAGGCGTCTAGGTTTGGTGGCCTGGCAGCATTTTGCAGCCTGTCTTTCATCACTTCTGGATTGTGCCATGATTTAGGACACTCTGATAATTAACTCTACAAGCAGTTCCCAGGCCAGTTCTCTCATCTGTGATTAGCCAGCTGCTGTCCTTTCTTAGTTACTGATCATGCTCCCAGCCAATTATTCGATATTTTCACGCAGTGTTTATATTCCCTGGAAGTCTATAATCATCTTATCTTCCCTTTAACATCTTCCTAATGCCAAGCTGCTGTTTTCTAGCTTATCACCTTCCAAACAAACTATCCTTGCACACCATTCCATCTGTTGCCTTTCGGTTACAAAATTTGAGAATGTTTGGAGGAGCCTACAACTCCTGCATTATTGAGCGAATCTCCCTCCAACTTCAGAAATATTGGCTCAAATTTCTGGCCTAGGTTCAGATCCTCTCAGAGGTTTTAAACATGTTCATAAATGTGAGGGAGGTGGTTTGAAATGAGACTTGTGAAAAGAAAAATAAAGAGATGAGGAAGAAAGACCTGGTTCCACTCTCTTTTTAAAAGTCAGTGTTCAAATATATCAGATATTTACTGGAACAGAGCAGGCTTTTGGAACAGGTTTTACACATAATTCCAGATATGAAATTGTGTTCAATTCTGTTACTTGTGCACATTCCATCAGCGACACTTACGCTTCACTGAAATTGAACTTTGTGGGACACAGCACAGTACAGAAGGTGAGGAGAAGGCAGAGCCAATGTACTACACACACAAATCTCAAGTGAGCCTCCTTGCTCATGCACTATAATACATCATTCTGAAAAGAAGTGCATGCATATAACAATATGCTTCCATGTTTCAGTAGCATTATTTTAGAATCTGTTGGGGAAGATTGCTTTGGTTAAAGATCTGCATACTCGCATGATTCCTTTGGTGGTGAATTGTGTTGAATCCTGTTAGTGACCAGTCACTACTAATGTCCCCCAAGCGTCAGCAGGGGGGATGCACCAAGCAACAGGCCCAGTCCTGTTTAGTATCTTATCTTTATTGATTATCTGAGTGAGGGGATTGAGTCTACAATTAGAAAACTCACAAACACCAAGCTGTAGTGTGATGTGTGTGTTGATCTTCTGCAGGGTAGGAGGGCTCTGCAGAAGGCCCCAGACTGGATCCACAGGCTGAATCCAATGAAAAGAGGTTCAACAAGACCAAGTGCGGTGTCCTGTCCTTTGGCCACAACAACCCCATGCAGCACTACAGGCCGAGGCCAGCGTGGCTGGACACCAGCCAGGCAGAAAGGGACCTGGGGGTACTGATTAACAGCAGCTGAACACGAGCCAGCAGTGTGCCCAGCTGGCCAAGAGGCCAACGGCATCCTGGTCTGAGTCCGAAATAGTGAGGCCAGCAGGACCAGGGCAGTGATTCTTCCCTGGCACGCAGCACTGGTGAGGCTGCACCTTGAGCGCTGTGTCATGCTGGGCTCCTCAGTTCAGGAAGGATGTTGAGATGCTGGAACATGTCCAGAGGAGGGCAACAAGGCTGGTGAAGGGTGTGGAACACCAGTCCAGTGAGCAGCTGAAGGAGCTGGGGATGTTTAGCCTGGAGAAAAGGCTCAGGGGAGACCCTATCACTCTCTCCATCTCCCTGAAGGGAGGCTGTAGCCAGGTGGGGTTGGTCTCTTCTCCCAGGCAAAAAGAGCACACAGACTGAGGCTGTGCCAGCAGAGATTTAGGTTGGACCTTAAGAAGAAATTCCTCACAGAAAAGGTCACTGGGCACTGGAATGGGCTGCCCAGGGAGGTGGTGGAGTCACCATCCCTGGAGGTGCTTAATGAAAGACTGGATATGGCACTTAGTGCCATGGTCTGGTTGACAAGGTCATAGGTTGGACTAGATGATCTCAACTGTTTTTTCCAAATTAGTTGATTCTGTGATTCTTTTGGATTCAATCACTGTCTTCACCCTCTTTATGGCCTCTAGCATACTCTGATGACATCTGAAATTAAAACAAGACAGAGATTTTTATTCTTGCCACTTTCTTTTTTCAGTTTTAGTAAGCCAATATCTTCTTTCAGCTGGTCATTAAACTTTTCTTCCATTATCACTGATGGATTTTTTAAACATATATTTGCTGCTTCTTACTCTTGGGAGTAATTTCCTGTAAACATTCATAAAACTATCCTAATTTCTCCCAAAATATTCCTCTTTAAAGCCCTTCCCTTTTAGAAATAGAAGATATCTGAAAATTATTAGCTCAGTCTAAATCCATGCTTCCCAACTTGGACAGCACAATCAGCACTTCCTTACTGTTTCCCAGCTTGTCACCATCAAAGACATTTCACACACACACACACACACACACACTCTCCGATTACAATTGCTGCAGAGCTAGAGAACCTACTTACTCTATTTTCAGAACACTTAGCATAGTCTGGAGCCATGGGCCTTCATTCATCTCCAGGAATTGCAGCAATCAGGTCAAAAGAATCTCAGTCCTGGTGCTTTTCCATTAGACTTTATTTTTAGAGATATGAGAGGCAAAACTAGACTATCCCTTAAAGGCCCTATCAAAAATATGATTATTAAGCAATACCACTAATTAGATTATCAAATTCTAAACAATGGCATTGCTATAATCCACTTCCAGTAATCACTGCTTTGAAAGGCTTTTTTTTCCCTTAAGCCTAAAAACAAGTTTTGATTGCTAGACAGAACTATGACATACAAAATTTTTTTAAACAAATAATTTTCTGAACTCATTGTGAAATTCTCTATGATACTTCTGGCTCAAACTATACACTGACTGGTGGCAGAGACATAGCATCTTATGACATAGTTCTTACGGTAAAGCATGTTCTTCTGAGAGGAATCAGGTTTGGTTTTGCCTCTATAAAGAAATTGGATATGTTATATACAGGTTTACCCCAGGATACTATTTGACTTGAAAGGCTCTAGACCATGTTTAGACTGCTTATACCACCTAGCAGAAAGACAAAGTCAGACTTAGAGAGTGAGACTAGAGAGAGTGAGACTCCGTATGAGCTGTAAGCCCATACATAGATACATACAGTTACATATAAAACTATATGTATATCTAAGGAATTTTCTTTCTGGAATACTGAAAAATTTAGAGGGGATGAGGGGATAAAACCCTGAAAATGTGAAGCACAGCATAACCTGTGTACATATCTTATACTAGCAGGATAAGGAAGCAGGGAGTGCAGAATATTTAACTAATTATAAGATGGTAAATTGTGCCTGCTCATTTGAGGAAGGATGTTTTAATTTAGACACAAAAGTGATTATGTTCATCTCCTTTGTGACAATAGAGCTTTCCAGATCAGCACTTAATTTTAGCAACATATTTATCCCCTTTCTTTATCCTAGATTACCTTTTGCCCCATAGTGTGAATTTGAAGCTTTAGTGGATATGTTATTGAAATAAAGTTATCTAGAGAAAAAAGATGTGGCTACAAGGCTACAAGAGGGAAGGTTTATTTTAAAGATAGGTAAGGATGTTAAAGTTTATCTCGGGTGAACACCATTCTTGATTTTTCTTTCCCAACAAATTGAATTTCCTCATGAAATGTAAGAGATTTTTGCACTTATATTAAATTGTAAAACGGAGCATCAGTTGAATGTCCTTTTTCACACAGATGCCACACATCAAAACTTGAAAGGTATTTCTGTGACAAAATTAGGACACACAGTGGCAATCACTTCGTTGTCATAAATCTGTTTGTAAGTTGAAATATTTAAAATATGTATTTGTGTCACCAGTTATATAAAAGATAGGCGTTTATGTTGACTTTCTAGTTTTTGTTCAGGACCTGGGCATATGACATCAGAGGTTGGATTTGCAAGCTTGAGAATATTTGTGGTTCAATTGTCTTGTACGAGTGCGTGTCTTGCAGTTCAAAAAGCTGTACCAGGACTCTTGTGCTTTGATCATAAATACCTCGGCACAGAAATGGAGCAAAAGTAGAATGTGCTTTGATTAGAATATGTTCCAAGAAGAGAAATATTTTAAAAGCTCAAATTCTGCAAGTGTAGTTTTGTTATAAGCTCTTGTATGGAAAACTAATCAAAAGGATCTTGGAACACAGCCTGCTTTCATGCTGGTCCCAAGGAAAAGGGATCAAAATTAGTTACAAAGATTTAGTAGACAATGGAATGCCTGAGCAGCATAGTGAAACACTACACACAGATAGCAAACAGCCCTTAAGTGAGCCAGCTCAGGTGTTGGATATGTACTCTTCTCCAAGGCAAAAGTATCAGACTGTGTGGAGCAGTGGTGCTCCAGACATGAGCTGATTCCAGAACTTAAGAGTACTCAGGTGCAAGGGAAGATGTTGCTGAGCTTGGAACTGATTTGGAACCCAGTAAAACATTCTTCTGATTGAAGTGTGTTTAATTTCAATTGAACATTTTTAATGTATGAATATTTTAGCTTTGTAAAAGAGAAAGTTATGCCAGGAAAAGCTAATTTTTTGCTGATATACTACTGATATATATTTTTTTTCTGAAATATACTACTGCAAATGCATGAACCGTACTATTTTTTGAGGTTCTCACATTTACTGATTATTCAGGAAGGTTTCTCAAACATTTCTACTTCTGCCTATAGTATAACTGTATAGTATAACATATAGTATATGTATAGCCCTGAAATAAATTGATTTATCTAAATGTATGCAGAGAAATGCTCTTCACTCAGCATGAGGAAAAGACAGTGGATGTCTATCTGGACTTCAGTAAAGTGTTTGCCACTGTCACCCACAGCATTCTCCTGAGGAAACTGGATGCTCATGGCTTGGATGGAAGTGCTCTTCACTGGGTGAAAGATGGTTGAATGGCCAGGTCCAGAGAGAGGTAGTGAATGAAACTAAATCCAGTTGGTGTCTGGTCAGCACTGGTGTTCCCCAGGGCTCAGGGTTGGGCTTGTCCTATTTAATATCTGTAATGATGATCTGGTGGAGGGGCTTGAGTGCATCCTCAGTAAGTTTATAGACAACACCACGTTAGGAGAGTGTGTTGATCTGCTGGAGAGTAGGAAGGTTCTACAAAGAGCCCTGGACAGCTTGGATCAATGGGCTGAGGAGAACTGTATGAAGCTCACCAAAGATAAGTGCCAAGTCCTGCTCTTGGGTGACAGCAACCCCAGGTAGTGCTATGGCTTCAGTATGAGTGACGTGAGAGCTGCTCAACAGAAAAGGATTTGGGGGTGCTGGTGGCCAGCCAGCTGAACATGAGCCAGTGCTGTCTCCAGGTAGACAAGAGGGGTGATGACAACCTAGCTTGTATCAGGAATGGTGTGGCCAGCAGGGAAGGAATTGTCACCCCGTACTTGGCACCGGTTAGGCCACACCTCAAATCCCAGTGTTCAGTCTTTGGCCACTCACTCCAGAAAAGAGACTGAAGTGCTGAAGTATTCCAACAGAAGGGTAGAAAAGCTGGTGAAGATCTGGAGCACAAATCCTGTGAGGAATGGCTGGGGCTGTTTAGCCTGGGGAAGAGTAGTCTCAGAGGAGAATTTACCACTCTCTACAAATACCTGAAAGATTGTAGCCAGGTGGGGGTCCATGTCTTCTGCCATGTCTCAAGCGAAACGATGAAAGGAAAAGGCCTTAAGTTACCAGAGATTCAGATTAGATCTCAGCAGAAAATCTTTTCACTGAAAAAAATTTCAGGCATTGGCATAAGTTTCAGAGGGAGGTGGTGCTGTCACTGTCTGCAAGTGTTCAGGAGGTAATCTAGACACGCTTGAGCAAGCATTAAAGACCAGTGTATTTTTGTGTAAATGCCTCCTTTACAGAGATTGATTTAGATAATGCAGAGCCTCCAGCATATATGGAGTACTAACATATGTCTCTGTATATTGTAATATATGCTTAGAAAGGCATATTATTTATTGGGACATCAAATATAGCAATTCCTGTTTGTACAGACTGCAACTAAATTCTTTCCAATCTGCTTCATCGCCATTCTAACTTTCTTCCCAGAATTTATTTGTAAAAGAATTTGAAAAGAGTTTTTAAAAGTCTATGTGACTTCTGTTGTTCTTGGGAACTAAGTATTCTGTGTTGATCTGTACTTTGTTTGACTTCAAAGCTACAACACAGAGATATGCAGAATGATAAAAAATCTGTGTTTCATTCAACATCTTGCAATGACCTCTTCTGGACAAGTCAGGCTTAAAAAATGACAATAAAAGGAAATACTGTCATTTTTCTGATAATATCCTAGCCTATGGTGATTTGTAGCTCATGGTTTCTTTCAGCAAGATGTAGCAGTTTTGGTTTAATAACCGTTGATTAACCAAACTTATCTTTCATAAGCTTTGCCTCATCAGTTTTTGGACCTAAATCAAATCTTCAGTTGTAGAATTTCATACAAAATATTTGCTTTGAAGCTGGATGAAGACTTTTAAGGATACTTCAGGTTTTGTATTCCTAATTGTTTATCTGTATATAAATATGTACTTATGTTTATTCAGGATGTTTTCTTCCCTCCACTACAGATTGCTTTAATTATAAGCCTTCCTGTTAATGTAGAGAATCATTTATAAGCCTGCCTGATCCCACATTTCCTCTCCATGGGCCCTTTGCTATGTGCACAGAGAACAGAGCAATAGTACTCTATAACTACACAAAGTACCTTTAGTACTTTCTCAGTCATGTTAATGTTATTCTCTCTACAGCTCACAATCTCCATAGAAAATCTGCTAATAAAAACTTTATCACTGCTGAAAACCATGGTGCTTTTTTTTTCCTTTATCTATTCATTCAAAGGAAATAGTTGCTTACTATATAGAGAATGCTAATAAATCCCATCTCGTTGCACAATAATCTACTCTTGTTCTGGAAAATGTTTTTTTACTACTCTTGAAGGCATTATCATCTGTTGTTTGTAGAAAGCAAATGATACATTAAGACATTGCCAGAAACAATTGTAAGGAAAGCAGGACTTAACTACTTCCATTTCTTAGATCAGTAGCAAAAGTAGATTAAAAAAATACAGACTTGTGTTGGTAAAAACATCATCTTCTGAAAATGTGGAAGCTCAGAACTAGGAATATTAATTGCTATAAACTTCCCATAGAATATGTGATAGACAACAGTATGCTCTTCTTTCTTTATATCTCATTTAAATCTACCCTCCTTCAGTTTTGACTATTGCCTCTTGTGTTGTCACTACATGCCTTGGTAAAAAGGCTTTCTCCATCTTTCTTCTAAGCCCCTTTTATGCAGTGAAAGGCCACGATAACCTGTCCTGAGAGCCTTCTCTTCTCCAGGCTGAGCAGCCTCCACACTCTCAGCCTCTCTTCACAGGAGAAGTGCTCCTCTGCCGTGGTTTAACAGGGCTGTGTCCCTCTATGTTGGTGTCCCTACCACTGGAGGCAGCTATCCAGGTCTGGTCTCAAAAGAGAGTGAGGGACAGAATCACCTCCAGTGTCTGTTCTTTATTTGCAGCCCAGCACATTACTGGCTTTCTGGACTGCAAACACATTGCTAGTTCATGTCCAGTGTTTTGTCCACCAATATTCCCAGGTCATCTTGGAAGGAGAGCTTCTCTCAATCATTTCATTTCCCAGGCTCTAATAATATTGGGGATTGTCCCAACCCAGGGCCAGGAAGCAGTTGGCTTGGTTGAATACTGTGAGGTTAAATACAAAGTGAATCCTAGGGACGCAGGTTCAGTGAGGTAGCCTGAACAAAGTGTTTGGTGATAACACTAAAAGCTTCTGTAGCAAAGTTTTACAGAAAAAAAGCCATAAACAGATAATTGAAACTTTGGCTAAATGCTTCTTATGTAAATGATTTACATAAAATATTTAATATATTATAATAGTAGATCTAACAAGGCTTAGAGGTATCATTAAAACACCCAGGCTTGGCAGGAAGTAGTCAGCCAGCACTTAAAAAACCAAACCTTTCTCAGAAAAATGAAAAGAATACCTGTAGTTATATAGATGCTACAGCTGGTTAAAATATAACCATTTGTCAAATGACCTGAACCATCAAATCTGAATTTATATTCACAATCTAAATCTAGAAAGTTCTCAAGATATAAAGATGTAAATCTTCAAGCATACATGTATAAGATATGCAACCAAAAGATTAAAAAGAAAAAAAGATTATGGAATACTTAGAAGAGGATGCCCTGTCCCAAAACCTTGCAGCTTCTCCCCAGTTTTTCTTTAGAATCGATGGAGATCTTGAGGCAGGTGACATTTCCTGAAGTGCCTCAAGGAGGCTAATTGAAAAATACTGTGGAGCCATCTGATTATTGCATTTTTTAAAACCTTGCATTTAGTATTTATTTTATTAGAAACCTTTTGCCACTGATGTTGTATCTAGAGACTTCCTAAGTAAATTACTTTCATTTTACTATGAAGTTTGTTTGATGTGATGAGTCACTGCGAATCAGCACCAAGTGATTCAGAGGCTAAGCCCTGTACAGCTGCTGGAAATTGTAATCAAAAAAACAGCTTGATTGGTACCTGGAGGGATGTTTTCATGTGTACATATGAAGATCCAAAGGGCAGATGGCTATTAAATAGGTAATGAAGCTCAATTAAATTTTCAGGGTTGTTTTAGAGGTGGGGGAGAATCTGTTTGCTCTTTTTGCTACCTTTTCTGATAAGGAGTTTTACCTTTGCCTCCTTGCTGAGTTGGGTTGGTTGGTTTTTTTATTATCATTATTATTAACTTGGGAGGGAGGGTAGCTCGTGATGAATCAGAGTAATGCATACTTCAGTGGTCTGTATGAATGATTTGACATTTATATGAAGTGGCATGTTATGACTAGGTAAGTAGGAAAAACAGGTAGGTACCTGACAGTAAGAACTCTTGGGGTGTAAAATGTAAGTTTGGATATGAATCTTTTTCTGAGCACATTCCATTGATACTGGTAGAAAAAATGTGAGATACTAATGGTGCTAACTTGAATGGAGCACTTGAGATGAGGCAGCTTTTCATAAAGTCTGAAAAACCTGTTTTCCCCTTGCATACAAATCAGTTTGTATATGGTTAAAAAACAGTTAATGTGTGCTTGAATCAGCTGAGTGAGAAGGGGCAAGACCAGGGGTCAAAGGCAAATCCAGTGACTATTACAGAGCTGTTTGCTGTGACTGGTACAGATGGCACTTTCTGGCTCTGTCAGCTGAAGTCCAGCTGTGACACTCCTGTGTTACCTCTCCACTTATCTTCCAACAGATCATTACTCATAAATAAGACTTTTAGGCTGATTTTTATGGGAATTCAAAGTAAACCCATAGAGAGTTCCCACAGATTTTTTCCTGGATATGTGTCTAGGTCTCAGAATGAAAAAGTATAGGACCCACTCACAACCAATTAACTCGGCACAACTAACATCTTTCTAGTTATTTTTCTTTTTGTTGACACTACAAAAAAGTAATGGATGAACGCTGCATACTATGTGTCATGTGCTTAGATTCAAGAAATTGACTGTAAAATGCCAGTCCATGAAGTGTTTATTATAGTGTGCTCTTGCACCCTCTGCAACATCATTCATGTCTCACTTTTTAAATTCATGCATGGTATTACTCCTCTGTGTAAATAGCTCTTATCAAATCCAGATGTTGCACAATCTTCTTTCATTAACTTGCCAAGACATCTGATGCTAGAGCTGTGATGGCATCCATCCTCTATCCACAAACACATTAATACCTTGCTCTTCTAATCACATACAGCTAAGCACCTTCTCAGCTCACATTCATACTAAACCAACTCCTAAAAGGTAGTAACTTTGAAAGCCCCTTTTTTCTTTGCTGTTGGCCTCATTGCAGCACATCAAAAATAGATGGTTTGATATTGGGGAATGACTTGCCTAGCTAGAAATTAGGCTGGTAAGGGTGATCTGTTGGATAGTCCTGCCTGGCATGAAGTTTCAGCAGTGTAAAGGCTGGGCTGCCCTGTGTACCCTGGTGGTATGTCCTTTTTGCACCGTGTGAAGAATGGTCAGGTACAGTGGTTCCGAGTCAGCTTTTAGACAACTCTTCAAAGAGAATCTTCTTGTAGCACTGGTGTTTTACCTCCTTGAAACCAGTGGTGTTAGAAAACTGCTGAATTTCTTCATGGTGACTTGCATCTTGAAGTGTTTAAGAGCATGACTCTTAATTAGCAAATTCATTTAAAAAATAATGCAGACAAGCCAGCTACTTTCCTCAGAACAAAGCAGATATTTATGCCCTCTTTAATAAATATCACATGACTGGTAAACAGCAAAAAAAAAAAATTCCTGTGAAAAACAAAATAATATTTTTTTTCCTTTTTATATGAAACACTAATACTGCATTTCTGGCACAATGGGATGCTGTTCAAAGAAGAAAATTAACAGTACTTCCTATCACTTTGTTGCTCAGAAATCTGCCCTTGAGCAAAAACTTATTTTTTCCAATTTCTTAGTGTAAATGAAATCCAGAGCAACCAGCAAAAGAACAAGCAATACCATTCTTCAGGAATGTAATACAGTTAGTTTCTCATTTCTGCTGGAACTCCTTACTAAACTTCAAACTCCAGCTTTCAAATTATCCAGGTTTTTTTCTTCTTTAATATTTTTACTGCCTTTTCCATTGAACTCTCTCTTGCTGAGATGTTAGATTATTCCTTCACTGAGAGTCCCTGGTTTATGCTTCTGTTTATCTTTCTGTCCATCTGGCTACACGTTTGTGGCTATGCAATATATAGAAACATTAGACAAAGTTTTCAACTTAAGTTATCATGTAATATATTGAATTTACACATTTGGTTATATGGTTTTTATTACCTTAAGATAGCGTGAAGAAAATTAATGGATTCTGGTAGAACTTTTGGTCTGATCAATTACAGACATGTAATTTTTAAACTATTACTTATTCCTCCAGATCTTTTGTCCCTAGTCATCTTGAAGAAATTTTTGGAGTCCTTTGAAGGTGTTGACAGTTGTTTACATATCTGTTATAATTTATATTTTCTGTTTAGTACACAGCTACTTCCAAAAAGTACATGAGCGAGAAGTATGTAAAACCACAGAAGGATGAGCTTATTTTATACATTAACTTCACATGGATACCCTCAGGAGTAAAAATATTCCTCTGTGTAATCCATGTTAATTGCATGCATTCCAACAGATGAAGTACGGGAGCAAAGCAATCAACTCATATTTTTTATTATATTGCATGCTTTACAAAGATTTGTTATTAAATAACCTTCTGAAATATATCTGTTAGTGTGAAAACAAATATTATTTTATTTACTTAACATCTGGTGTCCTGTGAACTCAGTGCAGTGCAAATCCTTATTCTTGAAGAAGGCTTGCCCCTATGAAATTGCTGTAAATCTGACCATACCAAAGGAAAAGAATTACACATGTAATGATTTATTCTCTTAATACAGAACTCACATATATTAGCAGAATAATGTACATTTTACATAACTGTTAATAATGGTATAGGAACCAAATTTACGCAGGTCAATAAAATGCAAATATTTATTAAATAATGTGAATCAGTAATAAAAATGTGCAAGTCCCAGGATTTCAGCTAAAACAGCTGAGAAATTGGACAGGTTCAAATGTCAGTCTACAGGGTATAATTTCATTACTTGCAGACTTTTATAAACTCAACCGTTCACAAAAAAACCCTAGATTTAATTGGAAAGTAAAGATGAAGAAGGTTCCACATAAGCATATTTTACCCTTTCCTCTACAGTTTTTAATGGGAAATTTATTCTTTTTTTGTCAAACCTAAAAACCCAAACACTGATTTTTCTTCTTTAAGAAATTGAAAACTGGACATTTTTGTCCATAAAATTCAGAAATTTGTGTGTGTGTTGGCTGAAGAATAAGCATTCTTGTCAAAATCGTGTGTTTGTTAAAAGAGCTTGAGGAAGCTATATGCTCTTTTAATTTAACTGAAAATTAGTTTAGCAATTGAAAAAGCATTGACAGAAAATATTTCTTAGCACCAATAATAAGCCAAATACTGTGTGATTTTAGGCTGTCCACCCAAAAGATCAACCACTTATTCATCTTTCTGCTACCAAACATAGTTTTAAAAGATTCAAAGACAATGGTGGCCAGGATAGTAAGTTTTCATGCTCTGCAATCCTATTCTTAATTTTTAAAGTACTTTTAAACGTTTCTCCTTATTTCTCTGCAGCTGAAGCACTTCGGGGAAAATATGAGTTCAAAAAGGAGTGGAGAAAAAAGCAAGTTATTATATTGAAGTTTTGGATTGCATAAAAACACCAATTTCATGTTTCATTTTGTTTTCAAGTAAATATTATAAGTAAATACTTTGCGTTTGCAAGCAATGATATTTCTGAGGGTTTAGATTATGTAATAATCTGAAGTCCACAGAAGAAGTCTGAATTGGCTGAAATCCGTACTTTGCAGCTATAAAAGAAGCAATGATTTCATTTAGTACTTTAACAAACATTTAAAAGCCAACAGTAACTCAGTTTATAAAAGTACAAATATTAAATCCTGCAATAAAAAAACCAAAAACCACCTTTCCTGTTTTGACCTTTAAGACATTTCACTGTGTGGTCTGTACAGATATTTCTGATCAAATTACAATAATGAGTCAGATTTCATCTCTGCTTTTTGTTGTGAATAGGGAAGGCAATTAATGTGGAATCAATGTGGGAGTCGTCCTGTATAAAACAATGTACTTTATTACAGGAGGCTAAAAAAGATAAGCAGTTCATATAATGATTTGTTGTCAACATACAGCTACCCTTCTGCCTCATGGCATGAAGTCTGGATAAATCATGTTTCCACACCCAAGCAATATAACTTTAATGCATGCTGTAGTCATGGGAGCACCTGTGTACCAACCTTGTCATGCCAATAAAGATTACAGATCATAATGCTTAAATAATTCGCCAGTTTTACATCAAAGAGACAGATTCTTAAAATACGAAACAAGCAAAAATAAGCAGAATATAGAGGAGAACAGGAATTTCCTGTAAAATTCACCAAATACTCCAGATGTCATTGTGTAATTATAATCTGAAAAAAACCAGGGATCACTTTAGCGTCCTGTAAAATAAATTGGAATCTTTCCTTTGAACATTTTACTCAGTCCCATGCTGCACAATACGTATTTACCATTGCATTGCCAGGTTCAATTTTAAAAGCTGTACCCTTTTCAAATGGTGTGAAACTGAAATGTAAAAGGAAATATAGTACTGTATTATGTGCAGAAGAAAAGCTTATTAGACTTCAGAAATAGTTAATAAAATCCAGTCTTGAAACAGAAAATAGATTTGCAAAACAGAAATATGAGATAAGACTTTTGCCTCAATCAGGAGGACTTTTCCAAAAAGTGTGAAATGTAACAGAGGACAAGGTTACATTCTTGTCTCATTTTTAACAGCTTGGAAAAAAGAGTATTTGAGCCAAAATGTTGCCTTTAATGTTATTTTCAATATTCCATCATGGTGTTTATCGGTCATCTCCCTCTATAACAAGGTCTTTTTTTCTCTTTCCATGTTGGGGCCAATTTTACTACAGAGCAAAACAGATCTGAATTTCCTTTTTCATTTCTGACATAGCCAAATGATGAGAAGAAACTTACCAGTCTGATGTGTTCCCACCCTGTCTTTTCTCTTTTGTAAAATGAGATATCAATAAAACACTAGATCATTTCAAAGTGTTAGTTACAGAAAATCTAGCTATCTTCAATGCTGAACATAATAAGAAAATCACAAGTCATGTTTTAAAGAGCATCTTTTCAACTAGTTTTACAAGGACTAGGCAAAGAAGGTGAAAATAAAACAAACTATGTTAAAAAAAGAAAAAAAAGAAAAATATTTGAAGGAAGACTACTTTCAGTATGGGGGAAAAAAGCTAAAACAATAAAAACCAAGACTTTTTAATAGGTGTGGGGGAGGTACTTGTAAGCAGTTGAAAAGAATCAGAAAATGAGAAATCACAGGGTGAAAGAAGTTTAAAAGGTGAAAATAATGAAATGTAAATAAATGAAATATAAATCAGAACCAGACTAGCTAGAATAAATTGAACAGAATTTACAAGGGAAGAAAGAAATAAAAAAAAAAGTAGATTTATTTCAGAACTAAAGGCCCTTCAAAGAAATCCAAAATGTATAAGAAAGTTGACCTAAATGAAATGATGTGCAGTTAAATCTGGAAACATAATTAAAAGTAAAGTGGTTGGAAATATTATTATGAACAAAAACCTGAATACTTAAAAATTGAAAATAACCAAAGAATAAAAATTAATACTGCTGACTGAAACATAAAACTCAAAGTAAATAAAATGGGATTTAATTCAGAGTGCGAAAACAATATGGCACAAAAAGCTGCAGGAGTTCAGTTTGTTAATTTCTAAAACCTACCCCAATGGAAGAGACTTGACCTTCATTTAAAATATACAAAGCAAAATGGGAAACTATTCCTTTCCATGGGCAAACCCAAAAGCTGTCACTTTTTATTTGCAGCACAGTTCTCTTTGGGTTTTTCCCTAAAATTTCTCAACATAGAATTTGGAAAAACACTGAAAACACAGATCTCTTTTTTTCATTTTGCTGACATTACATTGGCAAATACACACCCTGAAAGAAGCTAAGATCATAGTCCTTCTTCCCTGATACCTCAATAGGTATCAAGGCTCAATATCTTCAACTCTCTCCACTGACAAGTGGACAACTGGACACAGAAGCTTGTTCATACAAAAGCTGACTTCTTTGAATGTATTTTTCTACCAAAGGGCAAAATTAATATTGTGTTCAATGAGTGGAAGGATAAGAGAGAAAAATCAGGTTTCTATCAGCTTTCCTGAAGTCCTGTGAAAGATGGTATCAAATTTCCTTAACTGACCAGCTAGTCAGGATCAAGTAAATTTTTATTTTATGTACTGTTACAGGCTACTGGAGGTAGGAACCTCTTCTTTTTCTGTACTCACGGTGAGCTCAGAAGATTGCACATCTTGTTCATGTAGAGAAAGGATATTTAACTCATCAAAGACTTAAAGATGATCTGGTATCTAGGCTTAAATGTTCTTTCTTTCCACTTAAGCTCTCCACTAACATCAGTTTGAAATCAGAAAAAAAAGACAAAAAACTGCAGTGTGAGTCTGGTGAAATGAGGCTGCCAGAGTATATTTCAGATATTTATACTTATTCTGGTTTTAAAGATCTAGACTTGCTAAGTTTTTATTCATAGTACTTGAATTTACTGCCTATGTTAAGCATCTCTAAAATAAATAGTTCTATTTCTTGTTCCAGTGTAATTTTCAGGTTATAGTGTATGGATCAGAACTAAGCAAAATCAAAACTTCTGAAATTAAAATACCATGTCACTTTCATTTACTTTTAAAAAATCCCACACTTTTAAGAATACAGCATGAAGTTATTCTGGTCCACATTTACAGTAAGCATGTGACAGAGACTTTCCAGACATAAAATCTTACTAATGAGTACTGTGTTTCCTACTATTGGAATAATAATGCACCATTCTCTTTTCAAATAGAGTATTTTATTTCAAAGTATTACCTTTGGTTACTATTGTAGAAGCAACCTCAATGGTTTTAAAGTTTCTTTTGAAACTTGAGTTGATGCCAGTAACAGTGAACTTGTGTTTCTTTCAAAAACCCTGAAATGTATGGAACAAGCAGCTATTTTAAAGGATATCCTTAAATAGGAAACATTGCCTAATCCAACGTGGAACAGAGGATAGCTGTTCTCCATACTATAGAAATATTTTCTAATTTCATATAAACAAAATGGAAATAAAACTATTCTTTAAGAGTGTATCCTGAAATGTATAGTAGCATGTTCGAGGCTGGCGCTGAGCAAAAAAATTGGAGAAATTAATGTTCCCTGATGATTTGGCTAATGTTTTCATCCTGAGAGACAGTTTCTTTCCTATTCTCTGCAGGTCAGCTGGCACAAGCACGCATGATGGAGAAAAATGGCACTGTCTCACTTTGTTGAAAAAGATAAATGTCAAGGACAGCCTACACTGGGATTGCAAATCCTTCATGATTCATAGGCTAACATATAGGGTCATAGGCTTGTCACAGCAATAAGAGCACTGACATGGTAACAAGCTAAGGGAAGATGATGCTTAAAATGAGCAAAAGGAAGGATGGACATCTTTAAGTGTAGCCAAAGGCTACACTGCTGCAGATTCCTGGACAAAATCCTACAAACTATATCCCATAAGATATGAGTTTAGGTGTCAGGATCATTAAACCTTTTCTTGGTTTCTTTTTGCCACACTCATTTCAACAGCAGCAATGCAGCTGGGTTCTGATGCATACAGCCAAAGATTCTGTGTTGTTAAGACCCTTCACTGAAAAAGGAAGGGGACGTTTACTATGGACATTATGCACCCTCCTTTGCCTCAAGCAGTTTCTGCAAAATCTTTGTGAAAATGAATTTTTCCTAAGGAGAGGAGTGGAGAGGGAAATAAAAGTAAAAAAAAACAATCTTTGCTTTTTTGTCCATTTTTACTGTGCCAGAGAGGAGATTTGCAGTTTCAAAAAAATTAATGAGTCTCCTAGTTTGAATATGTCCCTATACTTTAGCATAGTTTTCAATATTGTGTTTTGTTATCCATAGTGAGTTAAATAATCTGTATCAAATGTTATTATGTTGTATGAAAGCGGTCTGAAGAAACACTATGAAAGATTTATGACAAAAGGTCTTGAGTTTCCAGAAAGATGATTAGCTGTTCCTTGTCACAAAAGTGATGTGTGATTTGGAAGTTTTAAATGCAGTTATTAGTTACCTAGGGAGAATGAGCAGATATGAATACAATGTGCATTTGTCATTAAGCTGAGAGGACAGCTAAAGTATGAGAATAAAGAATAGAGAGGAATCTAGTATGTCTGGGGTTAATGATTTTTAGTATATTTACTGAGACAAAACATGAAATTGTTCTTCATTAAATTTGTAGATAACACTCAAAGAGAAAGGGTATTTATATTCTATTTATTTCGCAGGGTTTGGCAGAAGGGGAGCTTCTATGAGATCAGATCAGCTTAACTTAGCACAGCCTTTTCTGGTGCCACACGTGGTCTCTGGGGGAATTTCAGAAAAGGGCAGTAACCAAGAGAGGTAATGGGCAAATCTTGATCTGAATATTACTACAGAGCAGAATATTTGTGAGTACTATTTTGTAGTTGTGATGTGATGTAGGGACAAAGGGTGTGGTGTGCATGTGTTGTTCACCAGCGTCAGTGCAGTCATGATACCAGCTCAAATTTTGTGGATAATACTCTTTATCCACCATGTGAGGTTCATGTAGACTGTGTGGTGAACATATATTTTAATGATAAATTTTAAATATGTTCTTCACAGAGGTGAGGGAGGGATGTCTGGGGGACAGATGACCCAGAGCAGGCAGAATAGATGCAACCTGAGGGAGGCTGCAGCCTTTGGGGGACTTGCATTGGAGTAGCTCTGGAAAAATTGCAACCCATGGAAAAAACCCTTGTTGGAGAAGTTCATGAAGGATTGTATCCCATGGGAGGGACCCCACGATGGAGCAGGGGAAGGGCATGAGGAGGAAGGAGCAGCAGACCTGAAGCATTATTAACTGACCACAACCTCATTCCCCATCCACCTGCACCACTCGGGGGTGGGGGGGGCAGAGGTACAGAAGTCAGGAGAATCTGAGCCTGGAAAGAAGTGGGAGTGGTGAGAAGGTATGTTTAGTTTTGGTTTTATTTCTCATCATCCTGCTCTATTTTCAATTGGAAATAAACTAAATTATTCTTCCTCAATTTTCATCTCTTGCCTGTAACAGTAATTGGTGAGAAATCTCCCCCACTCAACCCATCAGCTTTTAATCTTTTATTGTTCCCTTGTCCTGCTGAGGAGCAGAAGTGACAAAGGGGCTTGGTGGACACCTGACAGCCAGCCAAGGTCAGCCCACTGCAGTACTGAACAATGAAGGGGTAGCTTCTTAACAATGTCCATGTTCTCTGCAAAGACTGTGCAGTTAAAAATAAAGTCAATAAGCTATACAAACTGGAGGGCAACTTCTAAAAATCAGCAAATACCAAAAAGGTATTGATATCAGATGAAGATAATTGGTTGAAGTTGCTTTCTGGAAAAAGCAATTTTTGGGAATATCGTGGTGAATTTCTTACGTGTAAGCACTGCGTAAGTATTGGATGGTGCAAGTGTAGATACTGTGATTTCCTACTTCCTTTCTCTGGGTGACATTTATGAAATAATTTTTTGATGATGATGTGAACTTCTGATATTTATTCAAGAGAAAAATAAGGTGATTGCATTACTTTCTGTAGGTAAGTGTGTAATAAATTTCTTAAAGTACAGGCATCTTTAACAGGCAGAAATTTCACAGTATACAGTGGCTGGAGGATTAGATAAGACAAATTCAGACTAATATTGAGGAATTCCTTTTTAATACAGAGTAGCTAGCCATTGAAATAGCTTTCCTAGTGAAGCACTGATCTTATATCATCTGCAGTCTTTAAATAAAGGCTAGATCATTTTTCTAAAGCATCTCTAGCTCAGAAGTTGCAGATTGGGTACATCACTTATCAGTTTAAAGTCTACAGCTTCTGCAAGCAGGTCAAGCTATGATGATTCCTTATAGATTTGAAATCTCTTAATTCTTAAAAATTAAATGTGAGTGATAGGTTGGAAAAGTAATTGCCAAGAACAGCAAGGAAACTTAGGCATACATTTTGTGAAATGCTTGTAGAGGTGAAAAAGGCAAACTCTGACTTGTTTTATAAACATAAAGGTCTGCATCCAAAAAAAGTGTGTGGATTCAGTGTATGACTAATGATTTCATTTTAATGCATCTTACTGTGAGTTTTATCTTGTAATACAAAGGGGAAAGATTTTGGAGAAAATCAACAATTCTATAGGGCAGGGGTTTGGTTTTTTATTGTGATATTTGTATATAATTATGTACATTTCATTTCCTAATTGTAACATTTTAGTCAATGGCTACAAGTGGCAAAGAAAGCAAAGAAAACATGGTGCATGATGCTCATCTTTTTATATACTTACCTCTATAAAAACTTGGTTTAAAAGTTGGATCACTAGCATTCCATCACATCCAGATTTCTGATGCTTTCAATTTTCATGATTCAAGTTATATTTTCTGGAGAAACAGCTCTAGAATAGGGTGAAGCCAGGTGTTTATCACAAGCCACATTGCATATATAGTCACAGATTATTTGTTCTAACTATAGCCACGTAACTCCATTCTGGCTGAAAATTTCACTGATTTTTGGAGGTGTTTAGAGAATACTCACAGACAAAGAAGAAGAAATAGCTCATAAATTTATTCAGCTTGGAACAACTATATAGCATCGCTTCCTGAACTTGTCAACAACCTGAAGCAAAAATACCATTAAACCTGAAGCAAACTTACAATTAAGCAAATAAGCGTAAAAACTGTTATGCCTGACACCATGCAAGTGTGTTTTTTACTTTCCAGTCTGTGAATTCTTTAGCCATACACTTTTGTTATATTCACAATAATGCTTTGTTCCAGAATATAAGAATGATTAATGACTGATTTGCCATTGTTCCGTACTTTAGCAGGTGGTTCTTGCTATGCTTCAATTTAAATGCAGGCTTTATTGCCAACTGTTTTTTTCTACATCCCTCCAAGACTGTGTTTACACAGTAGGTATAACAAGGAAAACTGTCAAAGGAAGGCCAAACCTTTCACTTGTATGAAAAATTGCTGCCCATCCCTAGTCCATCAGAGGGCAGACCGAGTTGATCAGTATAGCTCTCTTTTCTTTTAAGGACAGTGTGTCTTGTGGAAAAGTAATGTCTGAGGTTTGGCATCCTGCTATGTACTTCCTCATCTGACAAACAGAAATTAGGGTTTTCCCAGTTCATATGAGGGCTGTTCAGATTTGGGAGTCACGTACAGCAGAAGTTAAATGAAGTTCATTTATTTAAAATGAAGTTCATTTCATGTTCTGGTTTGATCTTTCTCTCTGGCTTTAGTAGCCTACCTGGTCTAGCCAACTGTGTTCTCTCCTTTTCTGGATGGCATTCACAGGCAGCTCATTTTTCACCTCCATACCGGAACAGAGTTTTCCTGGAGTAGTTCTTCTTTCTTAGAATTGAGGATGACAGGTCAAATGTTCTTAGAGCCTTTGCTAAATGGATTTTGGACAGTCTCTTAAGAAGAGGCAGAGCTGGATACTGATCAGGATGTCTTGCTGTACTAAACCAAGATGCATGGGTGCAGCAACCTTAACCTTTTTTTCATTTTCTCCTAGACTGCAGGGAAAAGCATTGTATTAAACCACAGCAATGTAGATTGAAAAACAGGCAGAGTTTAGAATAATTTTATGATATGTATTCTTTGTCTTCTTGTGGGGCCCCTCCATTCACTAACAAACTTGCTCACTCACTCACTCACTCACTCACTCACTCACTCATTTACTGACTCACTCTTAACTAAACTGGCACTAAACTCCCATCCCTACATCTCTTTGAATCTAGAATTTTAACAAGTGGAATTGATGCTTTCCTTGTGCAATAGGTGGAGTGACAACCACTGACACATTCCAATATTATATCCTGCTTCTAAACAACATTTATCCTGTAAAGCACATTTACCAAGAGTAATCCTACATCATTAAATCTTTTAGTATTCACATATATTTATGAACTGATTTCTTCTATCTTTTACCCTTCAAAAAAAACTAGAAATGTCTTCCACACTCGATTACTCAGATAGCTGGTGTTGACTATGTGTGAGTCACTGGGGGAAAGTATATCAGTACTTGTGAAATTTTAGAAGATACACCAGGGTTCTCATTGTGTGGTTTTATAGAATTATGATGCATTCAATTGGTTTGCTTCAAGTTATCTATTGTCTGGTTCCTGTTTTACATGAGGATAAAGAGTATTTTCCAAGTACAAACCCAGACCATTTATTATATCAAATAATTCATCTCTATCCATGAAAACAAAAAGCTATTTCCCTAGAAAAGTTGTAAAAGAGATCATGCAGTTGATTTAGGAAAATTGAGCTTTGCTCATAGTAAAATATGACTAGCTGGTAAGCGGGCATATCTTTTCAGTAGCAGAGATAATGAAATTTCTTCCTGACTCATACTTGGGGATTGAAACAAATAGGTGCAAATTTCTCAAGGTAGGCGTGTTTTTCACCTTTAGAAATATGCCTCCATATTTTAAAATTAAATTTATTTTCTGTATCTAGAGAAAAGAAAGTGAAGATCTAGTGATAAACTAGCTTTTTCTGCATTTTGGGGGGTTTCTGTAATCCCTTGTTACTAGACAGTGAGACACTACAGCACCTCATATAATTTTTTTCTGCTTATTTGGCTGGCAGTACCGCTCTCTTTCAGCAGCTACATGGCTATGCTGCACTGTGTCTTTTTGTGTCCATGAGCTGTATGTCTCCAAAGCTCAGAAGTCTGATTCAAAGAAACTATGAAAATGCACAGGCAGCAGAAATGACAGCCTACAATATCTTCTGTGGTTCATGATGGATGGGAGCCATGACTTCTGACTCCTCTTATTTTGTGTGGGTGGTCACTCAACAAGTTATCTACAGGGATATTACTATTACACTGATACTTTTATTTGAAGTCCAAGCCTATCAGTTAGAATTTGATCATGCTGAAGAACAAACTCATTTTAGAGGACAGTGAAAATTTTCTTTGAAATGAAACCTGGCCTCATGAAATCCACAGTTCTGGCAAGTGTCTCCAAGTGGATGACCTATTCATCACCAGCAGTCTCTGCAGCTGGTTGAGGAAAACTATCAACAAAACACCTCATTCCCATGAGCATCAGAACATCCCTGCTGCCAAAAATAGTCTCATTTTTATGACTGTATAACCTGCCAGCATCTAAATATGACTATTAGCCACAACACTAAAAAAAGAAACACTGCTTTGATTTTGTGAGCTGAGTATTCACAGATCCCCATTACGCAATAGTCCTAAATAAGAAATCCAGGTCTCATACAGCCTGGATTTCTAGGAGGAGCTGCATGTACATTAGTTGCAGAGGTGTTTTTCTTAATGCAAAAGCCACCAAAACTTTTTGTAGCAGCCTACACATAGTAGAGCATTTCTGAAAAAGCCAAATATATCCTCCCATTACAAATAAAATCAGGCATTAATAAAAGGTTTCAACATCTGCTGTTCTCACCCTGTTTCTTTGATTTTTAACTTTTTTACTGGAAATAATTAGGCAAAATGTTATATTTTCAAGTAAATTCCAGTACCAAATAAGCATCTTTCTACCACAAAGAATTTCTAAGCAGCTATCAACTTCAGCTTGTCAACTTCATAAAATGATTACAAAATTCCAAACCCTCCTTGAAACCTGCACATAAACCATTCTTTTTGTCCTGCAGTTCTCTGAGCGAAAGCAGCCTTGCCTCTATTTCCCTGTATGTGGTGTGACTGAATTAAGCCTGAATAGGGAGTGCCAAATTACAATGTTGAACTTCTTGAGAATACCTCTAGCTGATGCCACTGCTGGATGCTTTTTCAAGTTCCATTTTGTGTAGGGGCAGCATTATGTATCATGCTGTCTAACTCATTCATAATTGATTACCTCAAGCCTCTGTCCATAAAGCTGAAATATTATGCACAGCGCTGTATTGAATGGGCTGGATGCACACTTATGATTACACTTGAAAATGAAATGGGTAGACACTCTGCCCAGAATATAGTGCTCTATACTGCCATAATGGAGGAAACATAATAGAGTGTCACAGAAAACTCTCAGGCATTTCTGTCATTGAGAAGAATGGTTTTCATGAGGATTGACCAATCTATCTCTGTACCAATCCATATTTCTGTCTTCATTAATCTATTTCACAAGAGATATGAGTGGTTTCTCCAGATTGGAATCTGTGCTCTTATCAGCAAATCTTTTGGCCCAAAGCACTTTAGCAATGTAATGAAGGACTCACAAGAAATTAAAATCTACATTTGCCTACAAATCTGTTAGTCTTAGATGGTATTTTACGATTTTGTTTTGAATTTGTGAGCAAACTTTTGACTGAAAAGCCAAAAATTAACCTGAATCTCACTCTGCCTTGGGAGTGGCACAATTGTATTATCCTGAAGTTCAGGTAATTGCTATTGTTATTAGAATGATCAGATTTACGGTTATACAGCTTCACTCCCAGGGTAGTCATAAGTCATATACTGGTAGAAAATAGAATCAGTAGATCAATTATTCTTGCCTTTACAAAGACAATTTCTGCCCTGACCAGCCACAGCCTAACTAAAAAGGAAATTACTTATGAACCTAACTATGGAAGTGCTAAGTCAGCTTCCTTCAGAGAACATGCAAGCAGGTATTTATGTCCCGAAGTAGCCCAAGCATATGTGGCTTAAAATACAAGCAACCTCAGCAGTACCTGAGATTCCAGGCTGTGAAAAATCTATGCTTTAGCTAAGTTTCATGGTTGTGATTGTTTTTGGTGGAAAGGAAAAATCAAGTGATTCTCTACTCGTGGAGCTGGCTGAGTCTAGTATTGACTGCAAGAGACCTAGGACTTCATCACTGCTAATCTGGTACAACTTACCTTCACTTGAATGCACCTAGAGTTCCTTATGCCTTCTTTAAAAGAGACTCAATATAAAAACAGAGTACTAATTATTAACTGGAAAAAGAATACTCACTCTGTTATTTTGACTGCCTTCAACATAACAGTGAAAAATTTTTTATTAGTAGTATGATTATCATTATTATCTGGGAATATTAAGAGAAGGGTGGCAACATATTCAGACTTTATGCAGAAAATGACTGGTAGAAGAGAGATGAACTAAATGAAATCACATAAGAAATATCTGTCAGAACTAGTGTTCCCTGATGCATAACTCTGTACTTGGACCTTAAGAAATTCTCTCCTGCCAGCTACTTGTTGCATATGCAGAACAGGTTACAAGCTTACATTTTATACCCGCCCTGACATTCTTGGTACTGAGCTGTTTGGACATTCATGCACTCTGTGTCACAGGTCCACTTTATGTCATCAGGCTCCAGATGTGCCTTCTCTGTACAGCACCTGCTGCCAGACAATCTCATTGCCCCAAAGCACACTCATGAGCTATGTATAAGTGCACATGATCAGGAAATGTCAACATGCATTTGAATTTTCTACTTTCAAAGCAAAAAACCCCAATTAACTTTTATGCACCTTAAAAAAAGTAATAGTAAAAGATAGCTAAACCCCTCAATTAAACTAGGGAACTTCCTGCTCCTTCTGTTAGTTAAAAAAAGCTTTAAAAAAGAAAACCTATGGTAAACACATTTCCCAAGGGTTTTAGGGCTAGTCAGCTCTGCACTATGTATGTGAAATTGGATGAGTATGCAGTGTCTCCTAATCCCACAAAACACATTTTAAAGAAAAGACACATTTCTTTTTTTTGTCTTCATAAGAAAAGTTTCAGCTTCTTTCTCTCCTTTCCATTGGCCATAATCTGATCTTTTCCAAATCTGACACAGATTTCATTTGTGTCCTTTCTAGTTTTTTCTTCCCTGCACAGTGGAGTTCAAACATCCTATTTCATGGGATCTTTGTGCAAGAACAGACTTAAACAAAACAAAAACAAAAACAAAAACAAAAACAAAAACAAAAACAAAACAACAAAAAAATAGCATGCATCCTGGGTCTCACAGAACTAGAGAGAGGCTAAAATGATCCAAATTATTCTTGCATCCTCACAGGCTTAAAACTGTTGGAAAATCAATGCTGTTGCAACATCAGCAAAGAGGGAAGTCCTGTGCATGTTGTGCACACCCTGTGCACTGCCTGTGGTTTTGAGCAGCAATAACAACCCAATCCATTCCCAGCAGGGTGACAGCACCCTGCCTCCTGTAGATTGTTACCTGCCCCTTTCCAGGGGTAGTGTAGTGGCTGGGAATGAGGTGTATCCCATGGAAATTGCACACAGTTCTACCTGCACAAGAAGAATCCTCTCACTTGCTGATTTGGAGGTTTTTACAAGGTTACCAAGCATTACTCATGACAAAGATTACAATCTCTCTGCTTCTTCTTCTTCTTCTTCTTCTTCTTCTTCTTCTTCTTCTTCTTCTTCTTCTTCTTCTCCTTCTTCTTCTTTCTTTTTTGCTTCTTCTTCTTCTTTTATTTTTTTTTTTTTATGGTAAGAGATGAAAAATTAAAGGTGGAGAAATGTACCTACAAGCATACTCTTCCCTCCCATGAAAGATACTGTCTCAGGAAATAATTTTTTTATAACTCAAATAATAATTTTTAATGGCATCTATCAATGAGTAGAACTGTCCCCTCCATGTAGAAAGGAAGTACTCACCAGCAGAGAAGAATTCTTTCTAATGCTGGTGATGATGCAGCTATATTAGTTCAAGGCTAGACTGTCAATTAAAATTAGGAGCCAAAGCACTGCAAATCAAAAAGACACTGGCACACACTGCACAGTTTGGCACAATTATGTGACATGTGAATCAAGGTGTGTAGTACATGAAAGACTTAAAAATTAAAATCTTCATTCGTAATGGTTGCACAGGGACATGTCTTCAAAGGGTTAAGCTGTGTGACACCAATTAAAGTAAACAGAATCTAAAGCTTAAATCTCCTGTCCCATATTCAAGACTTTCCACATTGTAGCATGACTTGCTTCATACAGAGCATGAAATATACTATTTTCCCCTTAAAACCTGAAGTCAACAAAATGAGGGGTTAATCCCTGTAGTTTATGAGGCACTACCTCACCTCCTAAGCATCATATACACAAAAAAATTATTTATATATATATATATATATATATATATACATATATATGAAGAGAGGCATTATTTTGTCAGGTTTTGGAGTGGTTTACTTGTTATTTTATCTTTTAAGAAAGGTAAGTGGAGAGGAATAAAAGTCAGCCTCACAGTTAGAATCTCATTTTGTTGCTGTTGCATTTTTCTCCCTATTTTAACAATTTTAGTAAATCTGGGTTTAGAGAGATGCAGACTGGGAAACAGTGATGCAACCCCACAGGTTAGTTCTGTCTTAAAAGCACAACTGTAAGACTATCAAAGATCCCTGAGCTTGGCTCTTGTTCTATTTGCACCAAATAATTATATCCATGTCTCACTTAAATCAGTATTCATTTGTCCTTTCTCAGTAAAACACTGTCTTGAGGGAGCAGTAGGTATCTCCCACTGAGTATGTTTACCTATACTACTGTCTATCAGTACGTTGCCTGTAGCAAACCCCAATTTTCTTCATTTCTAGGCACAGCTTTAAAATCTTTTCCCCCATATGCTGAATTTCTGAAATATTTTGCCTTGGCAGCACTCAAAAATTCATATATGTCTATAAATGTGCTAGGAGTCAAATCTCAGATCCAACTTTGGACACATTTGCAGTCTGTAAAGAAATGGTTTGCTATAGCAAACAGTATAACAGTATGTCAAGTGATGACATACTGTTAAATAAAATTAACTATTCAGTATTAGGACTGACGATGAAGGCTAAACAGGACACTCAATCCCACTTCAAGACAGGGAAAATTCCTGAGTTAGTCTAGCAGCAGCAAGTAGAGTTAAAAACTAAAAGAGTGGCAAACTCTTACATTCACTTTGAAGACAAGATATAGCTCTAGTATTTCCCTCAAAATACATATAGTGAAAGTTCACATAAGATAGGCTTTTTATTGTTACAGGGAGTTGGGAACTGCTCCTTCTAGGCCAAAATTGAGGTTATCTAGTGATACACTTCTGTCTTGGTGTAATGCTACATGATTGAGCAGATATAATAATTTCGTTACTAATGAACGAGAGATGTCCATTCCCTATCCCACTTCAGCAGTCTATTCCTTTCCTGACTGTACAGCGCCTCCTCCCTCCTGCTTGCACTCATTTCACCCTGTGATGAATCAGTTTGATTCACAACTTAAGAAAAAGAAATTGGAATAACAGGCGAAGAAGTTTTCTGGGCTAATGAAATGCATCTGTCCATGAAGGTCTGATGAATATGAAAGTGGGCAGGAGTGAGAGTAGGAAGATTAAAAGAATCTCCTCCTCCTCCCCCCATTCACCAAATTGCTAGATTTGTTCAGTTGCTTGTTCAGCACATCCCATAACAGGTCAGCACATCCCATAACAGGTGTTTCAGCTAAGAATGGTTTGAAGTGTTGCAGAGAATGAGAATTAGATCCCTATGTCCTTTACACAGACAATACAAGGAGATGCAGGATGTGTCAGAGTGTGTTCTGGACCAGATTCCTGACCTCTGCAGTACTGGCACAAGTGTTTTCTGTCCAGCACAGCAGTACAGGCTCAGTTTCTCTGCATTCAGACTGCGAACACAATTAAGAAAAATAATAGAGAATAGATAAGAAAAATAATAGATAATATGTAGATAATTCAATAGTGATTTTGTGTGAGACTGTTTCTGCAAACTCCAGATACTTCAACAAACTATTGAGCCCTATAGATTGCTGATTCTGTAAGGGGAAAAAGACAGATATGGAAGGATATAAAACATAATCCCTGAAAACAAGAAAAGGGCTCTATAATGAAGCTTAAGAATTCTGTTTCCGTTTTGTTTTTAATAATTGCTATAAAGCCATTATTTAGTGCCTCCAGTGTTTCTTATATGGCTGTATGGCCATATATCTGTACTCCATGTGTTGTCTAACTTTCAGCTACTTGACAAATCTAAATTACGTAAAACCCTTAAGAGGCTGGATACTTTTGCAATTGTTTACTTGTTCATAACGTAGTTTTCATAGACAGTACTGAATATTTCTAAAGCTGAAAGCAAAATGTCATGTTTCTTTCTTTGGTGGCAGTGCAGGTTTAAACAATTTCTGCTCTCAGCCCTTCCTGTCTCCACACCACCACATCCATTGTGCCAGCACAGCTGTTTGTGCAGTTTGTGGTGAAAATGGGAACCATCTGAGAAATCCCAGGGCAGCAGAGAGGAATCAAAATCAAAAGGAAGCTTATAACAATGTGTGAATTAAGATGTATGAGAGACTAACCTTGCATTGTGATGTCTATGAGGTCTATGGAAGCCCTGTTATGTTGACCCTAAAGGATCTGAGATCGAGGGAAACCTTTAGTCTCCTATGAAATTTCAAAATATGTCTAAAGAACCCTCTAATTTATCGAATTTAAAACCTCTTTCTCTGTCTAGTGACCTTATTTTTTAGCTGTTTGCTGCTTTGAAGATTTCTTATGGAGGAATACTAAACTTACTCAAAAATAAATCTTTCTGAGAAGTTAAGACAGACCCTTAAGTGCCAACAGTTCCATTTCCTTTCTGCACTTCTCTCAGAAAGTTAGATGAATTGTAGCTAGTTATATGCTTATGTATACATATAGGTGAAGGGAATGTGTACACATAATCTTTGCAACATTTTTGAAAGCCATTCTATATTTTTTGTGTCAGGTAAGCAGCTTGTCTGGTATTGCTGCCTATGGGAGAGTAGAACATTCATGACAGCTTTATTAAATACAATATCCATATTATTAAACACAGTTTTAGTCAAAATATTTTATACTTTAACAAAGCTGAACATTTAATGTCTGCAGTGGCCCACAGACATTGATGTCTCCCCTGTCTGTTGGGCAGTTTCTCCAGAGTTCCTCAGCTCCTTCTTTTTTTGATAAGAAGGGGTTCTGTCACCTTAAGTCTCACACCAAATGCTGCCCATTTATAGGCATATAATTTTGGAGCACTTCACTGTCCAGATGCTTTGCATATGGGAGGATGGGTATCTGGTTTCCATTCTAGGCACCCAGCAGTAAAATGCATATCATTTAGGTGCTTTGAGATTTTGGCTAATTTCAAGTCTGTGATTAATGTTGGAGCTATTCATATCCTTGATGCTAGACAAATGCCCAAGAGATTTACTAAGATGTTAAATCACAGTAACACAGTGGACTCAGAGCTTTTAGTCACAAATTCAATTTTCTTCACCTCATATTCTCATACACTGGGTTTTCTCTGCTTTTAAGTAATTATTTTTCTCCTTAAACCTTAAATACATGGCAAAATTTCACTGCTATTTTACCCGGATAGTTTTGTCTTCAGATCTGACAGCTAAAACGAAGTCATTTTGGAAGGCTGCATTTCCTTAACATCTTTCCCCGAACATCTCAAAATGCATTATGAAAAATAATCAAGCTCTTCAGTACGTCAGAGACACTTGAATACTTGAAAGGAAATTCTGGCACAGCTCAAGTCTTTCTTCCCAGCAGAGTGTTCTCCTGTCCTGATTCATTCCTCCTCTCTCCTCCTGCTATGCTAACAAAACTTCAACTACCTTTGATTCATACCTCTGTTTAACATCTTACTGCAGACTATTTCTTCTAAAGCCTTGATTACACCATACTTCACCAGCCATCAAAATCTGTTTTCTTTCCGAAGTCCTTTTTTCCCCTCCATACCCCTTTATCTTTTTGATCAACTACTACCTGTTCAATTTACACTTTGTCATTAATTGAATGAGTCTTATTTCCTCAGTATCATTTTTTTTTCCTCTTTTAATGTGTTCCATTTCAGTTCCACCCCCTTTCATCAATCTTTTGACGTTTTTCTTAATTCTTTATTTGAAGGATTGCAAACAGACTCTTTCTTTGTGTGTGTTGCCTTTTTGCTTTAATCAAAAATCTGAAAATAAACTAGGCTTGCTTTGAGGAAATTTCTTTGTCTTTTCACACCATTCTTCTTTTCACTAATCAGTTCAACTTCTTTCAGTTAAGAGAGTATCTCACATCTTTGAACTTCTAGTGCTGGAAAACACCTTCTTTTTTCACCTGTTGAGTTTGGGTTAGACGTGAAATATTCAGAGGGCATCACAAAATCAGAAAATGACACGGGACTGAATAAAACGGGAGCATGTTTACATCTGGTTTTTTTCACTGAATGTATTCTTTATCTTAACACCCTAATTTAAAGACTATGCCATGGGAGCTGTCATCGCCATTCTCTGTATTTTGCTGGATAAAAATCACTAAAGACATGTTCTAATGCTGATTTCAGACAAGGTTGTCTTGGTTCATATTTTTCACCCATTTAGTTGTCATTAATGATGAATACAGTATAGATGGAGGACACAGTGGTTTTTGTTAGAGCTAGTGAGAAATACTTTACACCTTCCCTACCAAAAGGGTTAAACAGACACCCAAGACATATTTACCAGCTGTGCTACTCTTGAAATGGTACCGGATATCTCAGTAGCTGCTTTCCTCAAAAGCAGTGTTGCAGGCTAGAGTCACTCCTTCAGCTGCTGCCTCTTCTCAGTGTTCCCTGCTACCTCCCCAGCAACTTTCATCTACCTCCTGGCAACTTTAATCATTTACTGATGATGGCAGTGAGAAGCATTGAAGTTTTTAATATAATTATCAGTGTTAGTAGTAATATTAGTCAGATTCTCTTATTCCACTGATTTGTCAACTAATTACTTTGCTAATTTATAAAATAAAAATAGCAAGCAACAAGACATTTTTAAAATAATAATAAAAAAGCATGTTAGAAAGTACTGTTTCAAAATATTGATTCAAGAACCTACTGCCTGCTCTCAAGACCCAAAAGTGTACTACTTGGCAATGGGATACTGACAGCCTGGTTTTGCTTTTGACAGCATTAAAAATTTGGGGGTTTTGAAAATAAAACACCAGATATGTATGAAAGCTGCTGAAGGAGCAGATTATTAAAGTTCTGAGCTTTAGCAACACCATGATCATTCAAAAGTATTGTCTTGATAGAGAATAAAAATACATTATTCTGCCCTTTTCAAAATTCCAGAGCATTCAATTTCACCAACAGAAATGACATATGAGCACCATCAAGTGGCAAGGTATGTAAATTACAGCTAGTGTTTCAACTTTCTTTTTCCTCAAACCACAGAATCTAATTAGGCATTTAGATGTTTATATTAAATTTCCTGCATTTTTAAAATTCGCATAACTATCTTTCTGCTAACTTCTCGAAGATGTGGTAGAGGTAGAAAGCTTTTTTAGAATATTCAGCATGTCACCTGAATAAGGCTTTTGAGTGTTCCATGGTGGTTAATACAGGCAAGTACTTTCAGAGTATCTAAAATTCTTTTGCAAACACATCCTTTTTTCCTCTGTTACCGCTATCACAATCATAACTGATTCCTCCCTAGTGTGATAAGACCCTTATGGCAGGATAAGGATTCATCAACTAAACTGCATCTGCTGCTTCTTGAGAATAGCATTACGATTGTTCAACTCTTCCCCCACCTGCCCCTTTTTCATGCTTACATATTTTTCTTTTTTTCCCCCTTATTCTCTTTCTTTTCTTCACTGCATGATACTCTGTAAGGTATCAATAAAACTTTGATCCATCAAAAGAGACTAAAATAAGGCATCAAGACTGCATGTCTGTCCTGCACTTCAGTGAATTTGGGAACCTCTGCTGAAGAGTATGGAGGTGATTATGTGGCCTTCATTTCTGCCATATTAATTGTGACTGATTCTTTTAGATTTCTGTAGCAAAATCAGATCCCAGAAATAATATTGGTTAGAGGAACCTTATGCCTTCTGCAATAATTATATTGGAAATCTATTTTCACTTTCCACATGGATGATTTTGCTCTTAGGCCATTTCCTAGGAACAAAATTATGTAAGACTCAATTAGGATTTTCTTTAATTTTAAGCACGACTGACTTTTGCAATGATCTGTTCCTTAAACCACCCCCCTCACCCCCCAGATTAATTGTAGTTTTGACTGGCATGACACACAGACATTCTGGCTCTTAAGTAGATAAATATGAAATCTGTCTACTGCCCTCTTCTTTTACTACTTTGCTCCCAAACTAGAAGTACCAAAGCAGCATAAATTCCCTTCACTTTAACAGCAGGTGTACATACAAATTCTTTCTTTGCTTCAGTAGTTCTTTCATTAATATGTAAGAACCTGGATGTCACACTTTATAGTAACTACTATTAGATATTTTAAATCTTCACATCTGGCTATTTTTTTTGACCAGTACTGCTTCTTTAGGCTGGGCAGACTGTGCCTTTTTTAAGAGAGCATCATACTAAACCAGAGCTGCACTTAACCTGCACTTAAGGGTGTTCAGTCACAGTTATTATCAAATTATGAATTGAACATCTGACAGCAGGCAGAATATACATTCTGGGCTTTCTCATGCCTGAAACATTTCATTAAGCCAAGGTGATGTTCTAACTGGAGTTAATAGGAGGCAACCAATTGAGAACTAGTGGCTTAAATGAGTGGAAAATCTCAATACTCATTAAAAGTGTTGAAGTAAAGGGCAAAAGGGCAGACATATATTCCCCAACAGAATAACCCTGAGCAGTCAGCTAAAGCAACATTAGTCCCCTTTGAGATGCATTAAACAGAAGTAGCTATTGCACTTTAATAGTAAGATCTTGCTCATATTCATTTTAAGAGCTCTTCTATGGCAGCAAACATTTGGCCATGACTCTGCATTGATAACTAGGGTTTATATAAGTAAAAGCATGTGTCAGTACAGGTAACTCTTCTGTAAGAGCAGAATTCTGCACTGTGGAATGGGAATAGAGGGATGCATGGCAACTATCCAAAACAGTCACTTTAGAAGCCTGATATGGTATGATAGTGAAAATTTGCTGCTGCTCTGCCGCAGCAAAATTATTTTGTACATGCTTGCTCTGTCTCTCATGATGAGGCATTACACACATGCTAATATTGCCAATATATCAGTTATCAAGGAACAAGCTGCTTAAATTATGCCAGCTCTACCCCCTACATTCCAATACATGCATTTTAGAGGACTTCTTTAAATGCTTTTCTAGGTGCACAATTTCTATCACATGTAAAATAAGCCTGATAATTAAATATAGCTTTTTAACAACTAATGCTACTAGTTCAACTTTCTGATGATTGGAAATTATTTCAAAAGCTCTCAGGTTAAAAGTTGAAAATTATCTGAGCTTATTCTCCTGTGACAAAAGAGTTATCTATAAAGAATATTATCAAGTTGCTAAAGCGCTTTGGTTTAAGATTCTGCTCCTTTCCAATTATTTGACATAGCTTTTCTGTACGAACATGCTCAAAACTGTAGTCTTGAGACACATAGCTTCAGAGACTTGCATTTACCTCAAATAAATTATTCTGGTTCTTTGATGCTGGGAAAATGTAAGCAAGTTCTGCCCTTGGCTTATTTGAGGTAGAAAAGTCAGAATTTATGCCTAATTTTAAAACACTTGAAGGTAAGAAGTAGATAATGTACCAGCTTCCAGAGTACCAGCTGTCTGCTAGTTTACAACACTACATCACCTCTTGTGTTCACAGTAAGTGGCTCTGTTCACTAGTTTATTAGAAGACTGATTTTTTTGTTTTCAAGTTCTTTTAGCATCTCTATTCATCTAGTAAACATCATTCCTCCAGGTAGTCCAGATGAGGAAAAAGCAGGCTGCATTATAATAAGTGTATTAGGATATCACAGAGAAATACCTTCTCAATCTCTTTATTCATAGGTTAAAATGTAATGCCATACAGTTCTTAACAATTACTGACTGAAAAAAATTATCTGCATGAAACAGAGCAAAACTGAAGGAGACTAATTAAAAAAGCCATCTTGCTTTAACTTCTGAAACAATTACATACAGAATAATATACATATTTACATTACAAGTATATTATATAAATATAATATATATGTAATCTTGTAACCACAATAAATATCAAGGTCTTTTTTAGGCACACAGCATAGAAAAAAATGCAGAATCTGCACAATCCTTAAGATTCTTGGAGTGACTCACTCTAACATTGTTTTCACACTGAAAAAGCAAATATTTTACACAAAATATACAGCCACAATTTATGCAGTCCCCAGTGAATAGGGAATCTTTGATCGCCTTCCTATAAGTCTACTCCTTGATTTTCTAATACTATTGCTCTATACAGCTATTACATAAGAAAATAGTTTGCAGGTTTGTTTTTTACTCAGCTAATAGCCTAAGTAATTATCAGTGCTAATAAAATAAGTACAGCATATCTACATAAGGTATATACAGGTGTTTACACAAACACAGGTTTGGTGAACTGCTACTGAGCTCACTATTAATACTTGGGAGTTAACCTGAAGTTCAGCAGAAAAAAAAAATGATTTTCAATGATATAGCCTCACAAACATTTTATCATTCGAGCGAGACCTGGGCTTCAGAAATAGAAAGCTCTAAATTTAGAAATTAATTAAAAAATCAAATTCTTGGCTATGCTGGCAGATGTAGGCTGCCATTGAATTTGAATGTTTCCTTCAGTGCAAATAAAAACTCAGAGAATTAATCCAAAGGGAGTTTTCTCAACCAGTATGTACGGTCATGACATTTTAAAGACTGTCACTATGGAGCACCTGAGATCGCACCCTACTAAGTGATGCTGACCACTTCTCCTAGCAGGGCCGTGATCAGTGAGAGAAGGAACAAAGAGCACTCTGTTTTACTGTGGTTACAAATCAGACTCTGGCATGTCAGGCATATCTGCCATCAGGTAGCCGATACCATAACGTCCATTGGGAGCCGTGTCCAGAGTCGGTGATCCAGTCTGTTTTCGATATATGTTTTTGCCGAAATTTGGAGATGGCACCTCACTTGGACTCTTCCCATGAATCAGACTTGTATTATCTCCCTCCAGGTTAACAGGTTCCTTTATTATCCGACCTCTTTTGTAGGATACAGATGCCAAACTACCAGAACTGTCATCAATAAGGTTGCAACGGCGTACCATGAAGACTATTGGGACCGGCAGTATGGCCAACACCATCAAAGATATACAGACAATCATTCCCCATGTTGGATAGCTGTGGAACTCTTCCACAGCCTGAGAAACATGAAAGAAAAACTATTAATACATTTTTACCAGAAAAATAACAAAGACCTGCAGTTTTCACTGAGGTCTGTAGTTTTCAAGCACATAAGCCACTGCACGCACAGTGTGATCACCACTACAGATCTCAAAGTAGAAGAGTTACGGAGATGTAGGATTGCTATCTTTCAGCCAGAGAACAGGATTAAAACACTGTTGAACAGTTTCTGAGAGCACTCCAGCAGCACTCAAATCAAGATTTTCACTTTAGGCTATTACATTTCTCTGTAGGTGTTCCCTGATCCTTTAAAGGGTGTCCAGAACAGACAAGTGTGCAGTGGTATCTGTAACCATGCCTGCAAAATTAGCTCTTGTTCTGTAGGCTAATAGCTGGTCTAGACAGGATCCATCTCAGTTATTGCCCTTTGCATAAATGCCAGGTACACTATAATGCTATACCCCACATCTCTACTACATCCATGCATCTACGGCCAACAGGCTCAGCTTGCCTAATTTTGTGCTTGGAAAGGAACAGAGTGTTTTGTATTCCAAGGTATTTCTCTTTCTAATTTTTGAGGGCAAGAATCACATGTAATGGACACTTTTCTGAGAATCATATAGTTGGTCTAGACAGAGGCAGGTATACTATCTACCTATAGTAAAGTCAACATCTTGTGTTTATCCTTTACCTCTCTCTGCTGTGACTCCCCCCCTCCCCCAGATAATTTGGGAAAGTTTCATTAGATTAATTTCTCTGCCATTTTCTCTCTCTCCATTTTGCATCAAAAGCCTGTAGAAACAGCTGAGGCTCATGAGCCTACAACCAGCCAAAGTCTTCAGAGTTACTTTGACTGAGTCTCTTTCTGAAGTCAAAGATCAAACCGTCTTGCCGCTCACCCTGACAAGTTCTTTTCAGAGACAGGTTTTAATACAGGCGCTGCCTACACTGTGCTATGTGTTCCCAAAGGGAAAAAATTATGGCATGGCTAAATCTCAATATTTAATTCCACATAAAAAACCTGATGTGATATCTGAAATTATTTATGCAGTAATCACTTGTTTTCTGCAGTAAAATAAGACTTAATGAATGTGAACAACCTCTCCCAGCATTAAGAATTTCTTCATCATACATCAAAAAATAAAAGTCACCCAGAGTTTGTGTCAATCAGTTGTATTTTAAAGGAGAACTACTCTAAAATTAAAAAACTGTTAGTTTTACATCAAAGTTACTTGAGATAAAAGCAATCATGTTATTATTTATACTGATTTTGAATTTCTAATTTTAATTTTTTTGTCTGTTCATGTGCTTCTCAAATGCTTCAGATACAATCACTATGATGATGATGATATCATAAATACATACAAGCCTTACAGATACACATACACACTATTTACGTACCGTATCTTCAATCCAAGCATTGTAACCAGGAGGACTTAATCCCATTTGGACAATGCTAGCTACCAGCAAACATAACAATACAAATGGTGAAACATACTTCCACATGTAGTAATAATACTGGCTTGGAGAAAACCCCAGCATATCCTTCAGGTCCTCCATAAATCTGTGAAGGGATTAAAATGGTATTGTTAGTGTAGACACAGATTTTGAGTGCTATAACAGATACACAGCACCTAACCTGAGGGAATCAACACACCAGAAAAATGCATAGATAGAAATAGCTGTAGTTTAAATTACTTGATGGGCTGAAAAATAGAACTTATACTAGTAGTTCAGACCAGATGAACAAAAGGAAACCCTGCACAGTGCAGTGACTTAATAAGCTGCTTGCTGGAATGTGCTGGAAGATATTTAAACTTTTCTTTTATAACATTATTTTTTACATTTTCTTGTAGTGTCTATTGGGTTGTTTACCAGCACATCTTACAGATTGTGCAATATTAATTTTGTAACCACACATGTGCTGCAGTCTAACCAAATTTATCCATGAGATATGGTTTGCTTCATATAAGCTGCTGAAATAAAACTTTGCCAAGCAATAAAACTGCCTCCTTTCTCCTCAAAATTATAAGTTAAAAGACATGAACAAAACTCCTATTTTTGTACTCATGATGGACTACATGGTTCCAGAGCCAGCAGAAACAGAGAATGCTTTTAGAAATAATTCTTTTGGAGTGTGCACAAGCAATGACTTGTTTTAACTCCCTTGTGGGCCCACTCCCTTTTGAAATGTGCATCTCAAAAAAGCTCTTATAGAAGGATGTTTTCCAAG
The DNA here is from genome assembly GCA_013398595.1 of Tychaedon coryphoeus. Lineage (NCBI taxonomy): Eukaryota > Metazoa > Chordata > Aves > Passeriformes > Muscicapidae > Tychaedon > Tychaedon coryphoeus. Next base: position 394,503 of record WBND01000585.1, on the reverse strand, counting down.
CAGTTACACATGTGAAGCTTCTGTCATGTAAACCCTCAGAAAAAAATTTTAACTGCACAACTTGAGACATTCTATTGTTTGTTTACACTGAAATAAAACATCATTAAAAGGAAGCTGAATTTATAAATTGATTGTGCCCTCTATAAATAGCCTTCTCTTTCTGAAATCTCCAATTCTTCTTCCAGTTGAACATGAATTTGTTATCTTTACTTTAAAGTCTTCCATTGTCTCCATCCTACTTATCCTCTTCTAAAAGTCTCCTTAACTCAAGCTCCTAATAGCACTGATTCCAGCATGGGAGATTTTCCTTCCAGGCTACAGAGATTCACACATTGTCACTTTTCTATAGCACTCTTTGGATGCCATGCTTTGGTTTTCTACTATCTGATCAAAGACTTTATGTCTAATAAGACATTTATATGGAACTTCATCTACAAAGAATCCTTGGTACAGGATTCACAGCCAATTGCAACCTGAGGCTGTTGATACTGACAGTTTTTGTTTGGAAACCATAAAATTAAATTTTCTTCTTATAGTTTTGTTTCATTGTGACAAAGGATTGTCTGTACCCAGATCAAAGAAGTAAAAAGTCAAATGAAGCCCCACCCATTCTATGTCATATTTTTTCTTCATGCAAAGGAATTACAGATGTTTTAATTACTTCAACATATTAGTGCAGCATTCTCTGCTTGATCTGTGCATGGCAAAAGTTATTTTTGATACAAACGCTTCTATTCCTTAGGCATGGCCTAAGGCATATTGATCTCACTTATTGAACACATTCTGCTGATTTTGGATATAAAATGAATTAAACAAAAAAAAGAAAAAAAGTAAGAGGGATTTATGGTCATTTCTCTTCACCCCATCCCCAACAGGTCACTTTACTTCACTGTCAACTATACTGCTTCCAAGAAAGCTTTGACCCTGTTTTTTCTATCATCTCCTCTCTCACAACTAATACAAAGAAAAAATAATTGCTATAACATCCCAAACTAAATTTAGTTCATAAATTAAAACTTTTTCTTTTTACTGCTATTAGAGTTTGCTTTTAGTGAAGCAGTATTTCTCAGGCTGCCTGGAATACTGCATTGAAATACTCATCTGTTGCATAGAACATGGTTATTTTTGAAATCTCTCTTGATGCCTTTGAGACAAATTCCCTGTATTTTCATATCCAGCCTCCTTTCTAAATCTCTAATTTTGCCTCTTTTCAGACCTCTTGCAATCATTCTTTGGGTTTACACTGTTCTGATGTAATGTATCTTGCTCCAAACCTGTTCTTAATAAGACTAGATTCTTGACCAGATTGACATGCTTTCTAATTACTTGTATTTCTGTGTATATTGCAAATGTTTCATACAATGCAATTGAAATAGTAATAATTATTGTAAAGAATGGTGTTGATATGGACAGGGAGATACATTTCCTTCACTTACTTGTCTATTCCATAAATTCGGATGACCGCAATATTCTCCAAAATGACCACGATAAGCAGGGGCAGAGTAGCTGAGTAGTCATCAAACATCGTCACAAAATAATTTCCAGAGCGCTGCACAAAGATTAGGCCAATAAAAAATGCTACCAAGCAGCAGATGACTGGAATAAAGGAGAGAAATGTGAGCTACAACCACAACAAAGTTCCACGGACAAAGAGGAACTAACACATTATTCAATAAAAGTACTTTCATTTCATAGAAGTAAAGTCAATAACATTGTACTAATTAGAGGGGGGTCTCAATTTTAAGAATATTAGTAATCCTACCTCTTTCCTACAAAACAGAGAAGTTATGAAATTAGAATTACTAATCACCACAGCAGCCCTGATTAAGCAGCAGAGATTAATCAAGTGACTATTTCTCACTAAACACAATGTAAATGCAAGAGTAAAATCAACCAGTAGGCAAAACATCATACATCATGTTAATTGGTCACCAGCTCACTTTTTGGAAATCAGAATTGAAAAGAACTTAGAAGTGAAAATATGGGGAAAAAGAAATATGAAAAAGCTTCTATTATTCTAAAAAGACAATGATTCTAAAAAATACAAAGTCTGAATAGACTTACCCTGAAAGATCATTCATGGCATAAAGTTCTATTAGGATCTGTCTAAATGTATTTGTACTCTAAGCAACATTTCTGTCCCTTCTTTAGGGACAACCCAATACATCTCTCTTGAAAGGCTGATCCTGCATAATGGATCTCAATATAATTTTCTCCAATTTGTCAGTAATAGGACTTAATGCTTAAGTAAGTAAAATTTCAGTTAATTGTGAAATTAATTGTAGGCTGAGCATCAGTAAGACTGATTCTTACACTTAAAGTGCTCTTTCTTTTTTCTCTCAGGGAACTTAGGCTAATGATGTACCTAAGTAATCCAAAATTAGGTGAAATTAATCTGGGTCAAAATATAAAATATCTTTACAGAAAATACCCATTGCATGAATCCAAGACAATAAATTATTATTGATTTTAGTACTGAAAGATAATAAATTATTATTGATTTTAATACTGAAAGTAAGACAATGACACTGTTCCAAATATTGTGGTAGAATACTGTGGTAGAAGTCTAATCACTTCCTTGAAACTTGTAGGAACTATTACTATAATGACTTTCTGAACTTTCCACCACTCAGCATGAGGCACAAAACTGTTGAATGCAAAATAAATTTAAGCATTGGAGCTGGTTTTCCTGAACTCAAGAGTTGCAAATGTGCTAACAATTCTGTAAAAATTTAAAATATTTGTCTTGTAAGCACAAAATCTACTGTAGCCATAACCCTTCTTAAATGCCACCAGTACTGCATGAAAAATAATCCAGATATTTCTTTTTTTTTTTTCTTTTAGGTAAAACACCAAAACACCAGTTCAAGTTGTAATCTTTTGAGTACAACTGAGTTTAGCCAAAATCATGCATGTACACTACTTTAAAAAGTTACAAGAGAAAGGTAGTTCTTGAATATTTCTTTATCTTAATTATTTTTTAAACAGAGTGACAAGGAATTACTGTAAAATGCTCCATTACCCCAGTGTAATGACTATATATCATGGTGCTTGCAAACATACATAGGAAAAACAGGTAATTTTTACTTGTTGCACTGGTTGTTCAGCAAGAAGTTAAGACCCAATTTAAAAAAAACAAACAGACCAAAAAGTGCTCTATAGCTTAGGACTTCTGAAAAATCAATTTATTTTTTTTTTATTTTAAGAATTTGATTTTTTTATCTACCAAACACTACTTATTATCTCAGTAAAGTAAGGAAAGCAGTTGGGGAAAAAGCATTCCTCTGCTGCATCAGGGGTATTTTAAAATTTATTTTCTATCCCATCTAGTATAGGCATTGACATGAAAACTGAATTTGTGCACAACACACCAAGTCTCTTGCAGCTGTCCTGAAGGTTTTTAGAAACCTAACTTTCACACCTTTGCTGGTGTTTTATATAAAAAAGAGAAATCCCTACAAGTCAAAGCTACGTGAACATGATACACATCAAATAACTTAGGGTACTTAAGTTATAAAAAAACCCCAAACAAAACAACCAGACGTCTTGTTTAAGACTTTATAAACATTTAACAGGGAAAATATGTTTCTCTAGAGAGTAACTGTACGCATTTTAGCATAATAAAAATTTCATCATAAATTGAGATTTCTTCTGGCCCACTCAGGAATAATTTGTAGTAATTTGCAATGTATTTTCAATCTTTCTTTTTGTTTCTCCAATGTGTGACACAGGCTGGAATGGAAAGTACTCTGAAAGAGACCAAAAAGACTGACCATACAGAAACTTGAAACAGAAATTAAATTAAAATATAATTTTTAGGGTGTTTATGCTACTGTAACATTCAGGAAAAGATTTTACTGGCAGATATTAATGTGCCTGTGCATGGAAATGCAGTCTGGAATACAGTGATTTACTGCTCTGTAAAATGCTCTGTAAACTTTCATGTCAAAAAAAGAAAAAAGGAAAAAAAAAGGAATTCATAGTCTCAAAACAAATTCAGCTTACTGCTCTATGGAGAAGAGAAAATTTGTCTAACTCACCAGTAAGAATTTCTTTCCTGACCTTGAATGTATCAACAATCGGCGTGATAATGCCTTCAATGGTTCCAAACATACTTCCAAGTCCCAAATTTACTAACATGAGAAAGAACATGACTGACCAGAAAGGAGAAGCAGGGAAGTGGGTCATTGCTTCTGTAAATGCAATAAAAGCTAAACCAGTTCCTTGAACTGCCTGCCAGTGAGGAAAAAAACAATTATATTATTACTGATTCTTTTTTTATTGTTATTTTTTCAGTAGTGTAACTGCCTGACAAGTCTGCCTTCGTGTTCATGCAGTGTCATTGATTACATCTTGAAGGCAGAATGGGAAGTTGCTATCTAATATATAATTCTTCCAATTAATACCATTTATTGAAACATGAGAATTTGTACATTTATTGGCATTAACACAATTCTTTCATAGAATCATAGATTACTACGTTTGAAGGTGTCTCATGGATCACCTGGTCCAAATTTTCTTGGCAAAAGCAGTCTAAACAAGATGGCCCAGCAACCTGTCCAGCTGAATCTCAAAATTTCCAATGATGTGGAATCTACCACTTCCACAGGAGATTAGTCCAAGGGCTGATTTTGCTCATTATGAAAAATTTTCTTCTCATGTCCAATCAGAACTTCTCTCTCTTTCACCGGTAACTTGGCATGACAGCTACTATATAGGACTACTACAAAATACACTCTGTTTTCTCCAGTAAGCATACAAAGGATTTCACTTCTATATCTTTGTTTTAAATTTAAACAGCAGCCATAGTATAAGTCACCAATTTTATATTTTATCTTCAGATGCTGGTATATAGAAGTCCGTGTTTCAATCTGCAATTGCCTCTCTAAAGCTAGAAAACTGTAATTCCTGTTACAGATTTGGCTTACTGTAAGATTTCAAAACAGGATGATACTCATTAAACAACTGCCTAATAAGTAGATAATAATTTTTTAGTGTTAGTATTTATATCTAATAGTTGTATCTTCACACTAGAATATCTTGCAGTCTGAGAAATTGAACAGGTAACACCTCTGTTCAGTCTTTGGAAACCCTCATGCTCAATTCTTCTGAAAAACAGAGTTTTAAAAACTTATCACCTCCTGAGAGGAATGATATAATAATCAAAATATAATATAAATAGTGAAGACTATATTAAGACATCAGAGCTAAAAGTCCTCAAGCAAGCTGGAATGCAACCATGTATTCATCCAGGTCTTTTATGTGCACGGCTCACAGGCACACTGGACTGATACCCTATGCAGGTACACTTCACAGCTTACTTCAGGCTTACAAATATTCATCTGTTCATAATCTCTGTATTCAAAACTTAATCTCACCTTGTTAAGTTCATCTTCAATTTGACAAGATTTCAGACCAAGAGAATCAAACTGTTCTTCTTTGACTTTCTGTATAATGTCATAAACTAAATTGTAATCTTCTGCTGTAATGCTTGAGAAATTGATATGATGTGGGATCATATCTTGGCTGAGATTGCCCATTTTCAAAAGTTTTAAAATCTTCTCTGAATTTCTGTAAAACACAACAGAACAGAGAGAACAAATTCAGTGGTCTGTGTTAGTTCATAGATGAAATAAACAGTAAAAATAATTTTTAAAAAATAAATGGATAATCATACTGGGTAACACATTTTTCATTTATGATATTGGCTTTGAAGCCCAGAACTGCAAACACCACCAAAGTTGCCAGCACAGAAGTGAAAAAATTGATGAAGGACACCAGTACAGCATCAAAATGGCAGTTGTTGTCTCTCTTGTTGTAGCTTGAAAAGGCAATGACTCCACCAAATCCAAGCCCTAAGGCAAAGAACACCTGAGTAGCAGCTTCTCTCCAGACCTTGGGCTCCAGCATTATTTCAAGCTGTTTGAAATTAGATATAATATATGTCAGCTATAAAATGCATTTCTATTATATTAAAAAAACAACAGAATAAACCCTACATCATACAATGCTAATACTCCACTACAACCGTATGTTCATTATGATAAAATGAAAGCTGAATGCGACCTCTGAAGTTGGCAAACTTATGGGCCAGAATTTCTAGGTATTTTATATTATCTAAACATCAAAGAGAAACATGCTATACAGCATGTTCCCAACAACGAGACACTACTGGAGATATGTAACTGAAGTAGCTGATAGTTATACTGAGAAATGAGAGAACTTTTTTTTTATACTATTAACTGTCTTTTATTTACAATATATGTACTGACTTCTGTTAGTCTTAAGATGTATTTTAGATTGATCTAAATATCTAGATCTCTTAATAAACGCAATGAGTATGATTAAACTTGCTTTGTTGTTACTTTTCAAACAAAAAAAAAGGTGCACCAGATACACATGCTTATATGGAATTCTATTACATGCAAATACGTAAAGCAAAATGAAATGTATGAAATGAACATTTGCTACCACAAGCTGTATAGTGCATGAGTCAAATCTCTTAAGTCAGATAATGAGTATGATTAAACTTGCTTTGTTGTTACTTTTCAAACAAAAAAAAAAGGTGCACAATATACACATGCTTATATGGAATTCTCTTACATGCAAATACGTAAAGCAAAATGAAATGTATGAAATGAACATTTGCTACCACAAGCTGTATAGTGCATGAGTCAAATCTCTTAAGTCAGATGCCTTGAACTTAACCCTATGTTCAATGGGTCATGTATTTCAGAGGTAACTAAGCCTTTCATCAAAAATTTCAACAGTATTGCTCGCTCAGATCAACTACATTGCTCCTTCAAAAACAAAACCAACTTTGTAACAAAGTTATGGGTCATTACCTGTCTATCTCAAATTCTTCTAGATACTGAATCACAAAAGAGAATTAAAGAAGTACATGTCAAATTTAAACATCAGATTTGCTCAAGCTTGATTCAGGGCCTCCATTAATGCAAGTGACTTTTCTTTAAGCCCTAGCTTTATTCATAAAAGTAAAACTAAAAAGCATCAGCATAGATGCCAGCATTATTAGACTGCCTCTCTTACCCTCAGGAGAAATAAATATGCTATTGTTACAAGATTTTAAATAAAATGTCTGTTTCCCATGGAGATATAATATGTATTACAGATAAGCAGTAGAAAGATTCTTTATTCATTTATATATAGCTGAAATACAATATGGTTGGGAAGGAAAATGTGTTTATGACAATAAACATATTCCTGACTTACAATTTAGATTATAATTACAATGCACAAGTGGCTATTGCACATAGTTCTAACTCCATATCCCACTGTCATGCCAGAGCTTTCCCACCAGAGGGAGCAGGAGGAACATTCTTAACTACACCAAAATCCCTAATTGGTTGAAATATCAAAACACTCCTCACTTCATAAAATATATCCTTTGGTATCATCAAAAGGAGTGTGCTTTCAGATACATGTAGCCCAGACTTCCAAAATAAACTCTAAAATTATTTTCTATTAGGTATTGTATGTGAAATTTTGGAGTCTCTGCACTTCAGCTTCATATTATCCTACAGTTTAGATGCAGTAGTTGAATTAAGGGGTCTTCTCAAATACCTTTCTTTAGGTTTTCTATTAAGTTTCTTATTTAGAATTTCTGCTTTGTTTAACAGCCATGCCAAAAAGAGCAAATCTCCCGTTCCACATTAGTCTTGCACTCTCACACCTGCATCAGTGTGTGCCAGTCCTCTCCCATGCTGGCATAACTCATGGGAATTTGCTGCAATCATCTGTGCTCAAAATGTGGTCATTTGCTCAGCTAATTGGGCTGAAAATATGCTTCTCCCTCTACTCCCACATCTATCTACCTGGATAATTTTCTTGCTAGATTGGTTTAACACTTCTTTTTATAGCCTGGGTGCCCAAATAAAGTATTAGCATAGAGGAGTGAATGAAACAGGTGGGGGAGTATGAATTTCTTCAGGTGGTCTCATATGAACCTGAAGTCCAAATTAGCGCTCAAGTACAAAAAATTATAATGGAATTATTTTGTAAGGTTTATATTCACATATAATACATGTGACATACAGGCCTCCTAACTTCAAATTTAAGTCACAACTTAAATTTTGATACAGAACGGGAAACTGTCAGAATAAATTAAGAACCATTTCTCTTTTGATATCATTTTATATGAACAATTGAAACAATTGTATAATTAAGTATAAATGTAACTGTAAAGTAAGCACAGCTGACACTTATTTTAAGTCTAACTCATGAAGTAGTGAATACTGAAGAGGTGTTGGTATCCAAGAGGAGTTTTTATATTTATCTTCCCTCAGTATCTAGTGGTACTTATCCAATCAAAGAAAGTATTAACACTGTGGTTGAGAAACAAAATTATATCTTATGGATGTCTGTATGTCACCTCTGCTTTAGACTTTCTCTCATTAGTAAACATTACATTTCTTTCTTCCTCAGGTTCCCCAAATTTGCCTGAGCAGCCTGCAAGTTCCTGCACAAGCATGACTCCCTAAAGCGGTGACAGTGAGTGAAGTGGAACATGACTGCATCAATGTGAGAGATGACAAAGGTCATTTTTATGGGATGACAGTTTTCAAGACTCAAAACACCTGGAATCAAAACAACTGACAACAGCCTGTCATCTGGCATTAGCCACCATGTGCATTGATTTTGATTATCTTATTATTTAGCTTTCATTTTTGAAATAATAGTCCTGTTCTTCTCAACTGCATTGTGAAGTGGATTTTTAGGAAAGCCCATTTCATAATACAATATGAAGCCCAGACTTATACAACCCTGAGTATGGCTCTGATTATTCAAACATGCTGTTCCTATAGTATAGATGTAGTTGCAAGCATCTGAGATAAATGTGGGTAGAATTATGATCCTCAAGCTAAACAATGATTCATAACATCCCTTATCACCTCTGTAGTTAGAAAATCTAAAGCTGTGTAAGGCACGTTCCTGGTAAAAATATTGGCAGTAAAAAATATATGCTTAGAATTGCTGCTATCTTGGCATGTCATAAGAAAATTGATCAAGAAAGCTGAGTGGCAAGTACTTACACTACCTTACTGTTAAATACAGGTCTCCTGTACTTTGGGCTACTATGTAAACAGCTTTATTTTTTTTCCAGAAAGGAGGGGGAAAAATGCTCTTTTTCAAAAGGAACAAGTTAATTACGTATGCCTAGATAGTTCAAAGTAAGGCACTGACAACCTAGAACTAGACATTTCAATATTAGAAAATGGCTAACTTCTCTTTTCAGTATTTAGGGGTCTCTAAACTTCCTGAATCCTCTAAATTGTACTCTCAGTTGTTTAGCTTTGTAGAGGTATATAACTCTGGGAACCCTCACCTAAGAGAGGTAACTCTACAGACCCTTGGAACACCTAGAGCCTTTGGACTACAGGGCTTGGTATTGTGCCACTGAGATAAACAAAAATTTTGCAATTTAAGCAAACAGAAATACAGCCAAATGTTCCATGAAAACAATAAGCTTAAATGAGAGCATTCATAAATGGTCAAATTGCCACTGAAACTTTAATACTCTGCAAACAGAAATTAAGTACACACCTTAGGGGTGAACATGTGACGAATTCCATCCACTGACCCATTAAGGAGCAGTCCTCTGATCAGAAAGCATAAAAGTACCACATATGGAAAAAGGGAACTAAAATACATGATCTGAAATACAAAAAGGTAGCATGACATTTAACATAGACTTTCTTTTCAATAGGTTCATTCACTACACACTATTCTTTAGATACATGACTGAATTGATAATCATCAAGAAATATGCAGAACACTTCCCATTCCCCTTGTCTCTGCAGAAGAAAACAAAATCACATGATTGCAAAAGAAATTAAATTCTGTACCGTACAAAAGCAACATAACTGCCTGATGTATTTATTATTAACATAAAGACCCACTGGACTTCCAGGGAAATTCAGTATTAATTCAACAAGATGAAAATAAAGAAGTAAACTGTTTCAGAAATGCTTCTCTTTACAAAAGCACTTTGACTGGGTATGGCAAAGTTACGCAGCATGAATAGAAACTAATTTTGTCTTCAGAAGGAATGGGGACAAGAATCAACAGAAAGTACATAACCAATGAATTCAATTACTAAGTAATGCTTACTGTCAAAGCAACAAAAAATAGTAATCAAATCTGATCTTTCATTACCCATCACTGAAAATTTATTCTGTAAAGTTTAGTAAAATTATTTGCTAGTTAAACTTGCTACTTATTTCTTTAACTGAAATGCCCCAAGGAGGTCACAGAAATTGCCATGTCAGTGCAGAACTTTTTAATAGCAAAGAATTTTGCTATTGGGACAATTTTTTTTTCCTCTGAAAATCCCACTGAGATCAACAGATCTAGCAAATTTTTCACCAGCAAATTCAGCTGGCTGCATGCAGAGGAAAGAAGACAAGGTAACAGTACTCAGATGCAAAGGGACAGTAAATCATTAGTCAAAAGAAACAATCCAGCATCCTAGAAAGCAGCTGTGTCAATGCCAGAAGCATGCACATGTGGATGCACTGCAGTCATACGGTGAGTACACATGGAAATTTACTTTTTTAAACACTCAAAACACAGAGATGCTGCACAATAAAGCTGAGGTACAGTTATATGCAACAATTACACTGATGAGAAGCAAAATGATTCCTCTTCAGATCTCAATTCCCACTAAGTTACTGCCATTTCCAATAAAATTGCTAGAATTTTAATGCTTAAATACTAATATTCCTCTAGTTGAGATTATACAAATACAGGGATGAGTCAAAGAATTTAACCTGCTCCTACAGATTTCAGGTTATGTTTCACATAAGCAGGGTTTGGTGAACAGAAATGTCCTGAAATGCTTCAAAATAAAACAATGCCATGCAGGTAAACCGTATACTCACTTTGCCTGAAGACTGAATGCCTTTGATCATGGCTAAGCATACCATGACCCAGGCAGCCAATAAGCAGATGGTCATCTTCCAATTTAAGCCCCCACTCTCTGACAGAGAGCTGGAAATATTCAGTGCTTCTCTGTACCAGTAATAAGTGGTTGCAGAACTTTTTTCACACTCTGGCTCCACAACTGTCAAAGAGATGTTAGCAAGTAAAGAATGGGTTCAGGAGAGGTATTTCATAACAGTGTTCTACCACTTCTCAATATTTCTAATTGTGCCATCATCATTTATTAAGAAACTAAACTCACAAAACAGTCTTAAGATGTCATCTAAAAGAAAAAGTGACTGCTATTGTTGAAAGCTTCTGGGTATACCTTTTAAAACACCCTTTTGTGTATTCCTCTGCATTATGGTTAATCCTACTCCAAGGCAGAATTTATTTCTTACTTCAGAACTAAATAGTAGGCAGGCTTAGATGAAGACATATATTCCATTTATCACACACAAAATTACATTATCTGCATATGATACTATGAATTACATACTATGAAAATGATCTCTCTGCAATGAACACAACTTTGAAGACATATGGAAAACAAATTGTTGATTGTGTCTGCTTTGATATGACACTCAAATAAACAGGGACTTAACTACCATTATAAGCAATAAAATAATAACATAATAACATAATGATATCAAAGCAACAAAAAAATGAAATAAATGTTTCCTACACACATATATTTAATGAAAGTTGCTATGTGTATTCCAGAAGTGATTCTTTGGATCATACTGTAATTCTGGTATAGCCACGTTACCAAACAGTTTAAGAAACTTTGTGTATCTAGACATGTAACACATCAATAGAAATATTTCCTCAGAAAAAATATTTACCTAAGTTCCTTATAAATTATTTATACCTGACAATCAACCATACACGTAAGCACATCCTGAGTCAAGATAATTAATGAAAAAAAGGAGGAAATACACTCTTTTTAAGAAACCCAACACAGATGACAGATCTTCATTGAATTAACCTATTAAAAATTGAAATATATTATCAAATATAATAGTTTTTTTAAGCTTAGTTCAAATGGCCTCTGCTCAAGTTAGGCTGACACGCTGTATCTTAATATTTAGGAAGGATAATAGTACATAAACAACCACTGCTGCTCAATTAATGGACAGTAGCTTGTGGAATACAGTCAGTTTGACTGGGTGTCAACATTTCTAAGTACTGACTATTTCTGTATAATAACTGAAGCAAGCAACTCTGGAAGAGACACCAGAAAAATGTTCAACTTTTCAAACACCCTGGTCGTTCTTTACTCAAGCGGTAAATAAACCCACAAAAGATAATAAAAGAAAATTTAGGATCTGAAATAAAAAGAAACTAAAAGAAGAAATAATTCATATTTCAATAGCAATAGTAATAGAAAATGTGTACTGCTACAAGATAACCAAACCCAAGGGATAAGGAACTTCTCATGCTGTTATAGAATATGCCCATAACAGATTATCTCAATACAGCAAAACTCAAAGGACTGATTATATAATATCTATTAATTTACAAAGAAAATACTGCTCTTATCACTTGCATTTCATTGATATTTAAGTTTTTCATTTTCTCCTTTGTTAATAAACCAACAACTTTTTGCCAGGAAGTATCCTACTAGTTTAAATGCAAAAATGTCCTTCTTTCACCTTTGTTTTTTACCAAGTAAGTACAAAAAGAAGTATCAACATCAGAAAAAAAGAAATAAGATTTTTTTTCTGCAACATACTAAATAGCATTCTCCTAATTTCATTACTCTTTAAAATGCTGTTGACAGTGATGCTTCTTTCCAAATACAGTGTATTTGTCTTAGAGTAAGCTTTTGTTGTATTTTTTCGAGTATTATAACGTGACATCTTAATAAGATAAATACCACTTTTGCATAGAGCACTTTTGCACACAAATATCTTCTTAAATTGTAGTTTTTCTCCTTTCTGTTTGAAAATCTCAAATTTTATATACTTTATATGATTTTTAAGAACCTTATGTTAACATAGACTTACAGGTATGAGATGCATTTTTAACCAAAGGACATTGGTCCCACGGTAACGGATGCTGAAAAGACTGGGAAAAGTAAAACAGGCTCCATCCAATAATGACATTGTAGTACAGGGCCACAAAGAAGCATACCTAGTAAAAAGGGGAAAAAAAAAACCCAAAAAGTTACATTTATGAAGTAAATGAAAAATTCCCTGCTGAACTTCTGCATATTTCTGTACATTAGTTAATGAACCTAAGTTTAATTCAACTAAATCAGAAGAAAGGAACAACTTGTCCCATTAAAATACTTAACATTTTCTACATTTTCACTTTTCTCCACATTTATCATGTTACACCTATACTTTTACAGGCATTTTTTCCTCCAGAAAACTACTCTATTCCACTGCTCCTAATTTCAAAAGAATCACAAAATACAAGTTGACTGATTTAACAGATACATATATACCAAACAGTTTTAATGGATCAAGTTCTAAGATCTTTGAAAACACTGTAAAAACTGAACTTGATGCCCAGATATAAATCAATGGCCTTTCCCTGCAGCAAAACAGGAAATCTAAATCATAACATCTGAAAGCAAACAACACAATGTTAAAAAACTTACCACACAGCTTGCAAATCCAATTCCTCCAAGTTTGGGGCTGATATAATTCCACACACCAATACTCCCTCGACGGATCCTCTGCCCAACAGCGAGCTCCAAGAAAAAGAGTGGAATCCCTATTATCAGTAGCAAGATTAAGTATGGCACAAGATAGGCACCTGTGAGGGGAACAAAGTATAAATCAGAGTAAATGAAACAAGAGTCAGAACTTGACAGAACAAATGTGAAAATTTCTAATAGCTTCAAATTTGAATTAATGTCCTTCATGGTAAAGCTTTTTTGATGCAAGAGTAATTTTAGCTGAACCTTGATCATAAGTCTTGTAAGATATCAAAAACCCAAAGACACCTAATTTATAAAGCATTGTAACATATTTGAGGCAAGGCTTACTGCAAGGGAGATATTACGGAAATGAGTTATTTGTTTGAAATTTTGGACATTCAATCAAACTTTTTGGAAATACAGAATCATACAGAGCTGAATCACCATTTCTTAGGAAACCTTACAGCTTGACTTGTAACAGAGCAGCAAGACTAAATAAAGAGGAAATATAGAAAACACTGTACATTCTGACTGAGCTTCAATCATCAGAAGTTCAGAAGGTATCTCCTGATTTCTCCATTTCTCATGGAGATGCTCAAAAGTCATATTTGAAAATGCAACTGTAACTTCAGCTTTACATAAACATTATATATAAAGAGCAATTCCTCTTTTAAAGTTCTTATTCCCAGGAATNATAAAGAGGAAATATAGAAAACACTGTACATTCTGACTGAGCTTCAATCATCAGAAGTTCAGAAGGTATCTCCTGATTTCTCCATTTCTCATGGAAATGCTCAAAAAGGGGATTTCATACTGTACATAATAATGATGCTACCCAGCTGAGCAAGAAAACTGTATCAGCCAGTTGCTACAAGGCTCCAGACAGAGAACAGAAACATGAGGTGGAAGCAAAATAGAATATTGTAGATCTGCATCTTGCAGTACTCCCCAACTCTCTTCTCAAAGTCATATTTGAAAATGCAACTGTAACTTCAGCTTTACATAAACATTATATATAAAGAGCAATTCCTCTTTTAAAGTTCTTATTCCCAGGAATGATCATACACAATTCTAACCTAAGGATGCATCCCCATTCAGTTCAAGAAGTCTGATTGCAAGCAAATATATCCATACAATAAGCACACTGACAAGTTCCAAGCCTAACTTCCTCCTTGGTGTTGTGGAATATTTAGTACCAGAGCTAAGAAAGCATGCAGTCATCAACAATAAGCAACGTGGCACCTGACTTTGTGTGGCTCTTACACTGCAATATAGACCACTGTGCTCAAAGGCCTTGGAACTTCGGTTTGAAACTATTATAAGGCTCAGGAAAAACATTTGAGAGATGGAGACTGCAGCGTGTTGAAGCAAGCTACAAAGCAAAGATCTAAAAACCTCAGAAGCTTAGATTCAGAGCTACTAACTTGTATAATCAATGTCTTCATCCTATGATAAAAGAGAAGCTGAACAAAGTTCAGAAACCAATCTGGCATTTATCCTCAACTCCAGCTAAGTCCTACTTCAAGTTTCCTCATCCAGGGTCAATTTTCTAGGGCTTTTTTAGAAATCTATCAAAATGCATGGGCATTTTCATATCCTTAGTGGGCAATTTATCTCATGGAATAGTTTATGTTAGAAAAGCTGAACTTTCCTAGGCTGTGCAAGAGTCTCAGATGTTCTGGTAGCATTTGTTCCTGTTAAGTTAGGTCCAGTTGCTATTTTGCTCCTCATGAAGTACACACTAATTGGACATCCCCTTCCATTACAAAGATCTTACAAAGATATTAATCATGGAGTAACTGCAGTCTTGAGTTCAAGACTAGGGAAAAAAAAAGAAAAAAAAAAAGAAGAAATAAAATCTGAGAAAAATGGGAGCCCCAACACAAGATGTTGACCTCCTGGAATGAGTCCAGAGGCACGAAGTTGGTCGCAGGACAAAAACACACCTGGGAAAGTTGGGGTTATTTAGTCTGGAGAAGAGAAGGTTCTGGAGAAACCTTATAGAACCTTACAGCAGTACCTAAAGGGGACCTACAAGAGAACTGGAGACCTTTAATAAGGGCATGTAGTGACAGGATAAGGGGGAATGGCCTTTAGATGAAGGAAGGCAGATTTAGATTCGATATTAGGATGAAATTCTTTAGTATAAGGTTGATTAGGCACTGGAACAGGTTGCCCAGGGAGGTTTTGAATTCCCCATGCCTAGAACAGTTCACGGCCAGCTAGATGGGGGTCTGAGTAACCTCGTTTAGTGGAAGGTTTCTTGACTACAGCAGGGCAGTTTGAACTAGATTATCTTTAAGGTCCCTTTCAAACCAAGCCATTCTGTGATTCTACGAAAAACTACTGGTGCACCAGAAAAAGAATATTAATCTCATGTACCTCACAGTCTAAAGGCTATGTTATCAATGAAGTAGCTCATTAGTAGTGTTTCATTTTCATGACTTGATAATATGCTATGCAATGATGTTGTCTGACAGTGTCTACTGAAGCATTGTTTTCACTGAGGTAACAGCTACATTCTTATTCAGTACTTTGGTGTCTCTTGTAGCTCATCTTCTATGTGCATGTAATGGAAAAAATGCAAAGGATTTACTTTCTATTGAGAGATAGAAGTAAATAAATGTGAGGAAAACTGAGGAACAGAGCAACAATCACATTCAAAAATTAGAGGGACTATCTGTGTTAAAAACATACAACACAGAAACCATTAAATACCCCTGACTGACTCTCAATATTTCTGCAAGACAGAATTTACATAGCAAGTGAGAAGCTTTGGCATCACTATCTTTAAAAAATCTGCTCATTGAAAGCCAACAATACACAGGTGTTACATCATGCTACTGTAAATGATACCTTAGATCTTAATTAGACAGATGTGG
The DNA here is from genome assembly GCA_013398595.1 of Tychaedon coryphoeus. Lineage (NCBI taxonomy): Eukaryota > Metazoa > Chordata > Aves > Passeriformes > Muscicapidae > Tychaedon > Tychaedon coryphoeus. The sequence continues at coordinate 378,030 of WBND01000585.1, read as the reverse complement.
CATAGCTGAGCAAGACAAACCTATACAGCTCAAAAAAATTGGGGCCTAGTGACTTACCCTGTATCCCACTGGATGACTGTATTAGAGCAGGAACTGAACCCAGCTCTTCAGTGTCCCAGTCCACAACCTTAATCACAAGGCTGCAAAGTTAAGCACATGTTTAAAGACTGGGCTGATGTGGGTGTTTTATGGTGAAGTATCAATATAAATTGCAAGATTTATCAGTTAGATTCTACTAAATGAGTTAAATAAGTGTGGTGTTAAATCCACATTGCATTAGACATGACAACCCTGTAATTCAGTGGGTAGCCAGACAGCAGAGTTCACCTCTATACTGCTAGGTTTGTGCAAAGTGCCTGAAGTGCTGGTTCTTCTGATTATTCAAATCTCCTGAGCTTCCTTCTGATCTTGTTCCTCTCACCAAAACAGATATAATGGAAAATTGTGCATGTGTGTTTCAGTACAATAGAGCTTGGACATAGCTGGATTATACAACTGTATCACAGCTGCAAAGGGCTTCTGTGCCCCATAGTCAATATGAAACCACTGCATCTCTGGGCAAGCAATTTGCTGAAGTCTTCCTTCAAAGCTAGACTTACTTCGAAGAACTCTAAGACATCCTCACTTCATCCTAAAAAAGATTCACTTTGGAATCAGCATGTCTCATTTCCCTGTGCATGAAAACATGGGTCCTTGCAGTTACAGTATTGGATAAGGACCATTCTAATTTGAATTTGAATAATAAATTTGCCTTGAACAACATCCTACAACCAGTTGTCTGCTACACCTATCAGCTAAGCTGCCTTCTGAATAGTGCAATTCTGTGTACTTCAGGATCCCCAGGTCTGCTTTCTACATTTACAGAATTATTCAATTCTGAAGTCATCTCTTTTTTTTGCCTGTTTTGGTCTTAAACATTGGCTTTCATATTAAAAAAACTCATCTCAATAAGAAAAAAAACCCCTCATCCTTCTTCACTAGAATGAATGGCAAAGATATAAGAGATTTCATGAAGAGTCCATGATTGTTAAAACAGCACTGCACTGACTGTAAAGGAGCACAGCACTGATTTAATTTCTTATTTTTTTTGTTTGATCAAGTACCAGAATGGGATAGCTGGTAAATTGTCTTTCTTGAGATTACCATTGCATTTGGCAACATTATCAACTGAAATGGAATAATGACATTGGTTTTGATTTAAGCTCTTAAAAATGCTCAAAAAAACCCCCATAAAGTTACATGAACCATTAGTGATTTAAGAGTTGGAAAATACTTTCAAAAGCAGTAACACAAGGCAACACAACCATTATCACCTTGATACTACAGAAGAATTTTCTTCTCCTAGCAATTCTTGATGTAACCTGAAAAACGTATTAAATTTCCACATTTGTTTCAGCTGCTGCTGTGCTAGATTTTAATTAAGTGTCTGGTGTCTGATTTAATTCTTATTCAATCAAGGTGAAGTTTACTACTGTCTTGAAGAGATCCCAGCTCTTACAGTTTACTAGGCACTTACTAACAGAATGCAAGAAAGAAGTTGATGTTCAGAAGATAAATTTATTTTCAATGTCAAATGCTAAAATTTTTGAAGTTACGAAAAGTGAGCAACAAAACACTATAAGTTAAAAGTATACTAAGCTTCTGTAAATAGAATTATTTACTACTACAAAATAGAAACTGCTTTTGTCAGGAAAATTCTGATAAATGATTTTATGTTTTATCTGTAGGTTTATAGTCTGTCCTGATAGGATAGTCTTCCTGTCACTAGTTTCGGTTTCAGTATGTTCAGGTGTGGCTTTTTAGAAAACTGTGGTTAAAGGGTGAATACCACCTTAGCCAATTAGCTTCAATGAAGAACTCCACTTCCAAAATAGAAACAAGACATTTCCAGTACACTAAAGCACAACTAAATTTTGAGTCTGATAACATTAAACTAAAAATTATACTGTATATACTGTATCAGTGAACTCAAGGCACTGAATATAAATTATTGATCCAAAGCTAATAATAATGTCTCTGAATCCATACTCAAGTATTGGAATACAAGGGAATACTTGCTTTGCTCTCATTTCTCTTGTATTAGTTGTTAGCTTCTAACAGAGCACTGCAGAGGAAAAAGCACAACTGCTGTGCTTTTTCATTAGACCACAGAACTTTAATGTCAATCTGCTGGTATTTCAGTAAAACCTTCAGACTACTTAACTGTAAAAACTCACAGTGTGACTCTACCCAGGTCAAACTTTTCAAAACATAACAATATTATCATCTGCTACAGTTTTTCCTATTTTGCTCACAACTTTTATCTGTAATTGTTTAGTAGTTCTTTTGACTTTTTATACCACGGATAAATTAAAAAAAACTTACCTTAAAAAAAAAAAAGAAAAATTGAAAAAAATTAATGCTTACAAAAATGCAACACAAAATCTTTGGGTATGTAGTACCTTGTAGACTCCTCACTTTTCTTCAAAGTAACAGTCATTTCAGCAGAATAGCTAATTTAATTTGCTTTTGTTAATTCTAATTATGCAGCAGTATCATTATACTTCTGCTAATCCTAAAGGGAAATGACAACCAAACAGAATAAACTTGAAATTATTTCCTTTATTTGAAAATAGTGAAAGGTGTGCAAGCTGTCCCTCAGATGACAGTTATGAGCAGCAGGAAACTATAAATCCAGTTTGTCACTATTTATGAGCATCTTGGCGAGACTGGGTAGACCTGAGCAGTTTTTAAGGTTATCAAACACAGGAAGCTGAGGCAGCTCTGAACCTGTGTTATGCTAACAGAGGTTATGAAATTGTTATATAGGAACTGTGCTTTCTGAACAAACACACATTCTCCTTCATGTAGTAAAGGAGGAATAAACAAATCCTACAGTACAAAAATGAAATTGAGCATACTCAGCTCCAGCGGAAATCGCCTTTATCAAGAATCAAGGATGAAACAGCTTTTTTATCTGCTGGGCTCCAAAGAGTGGAAGAGGTGCCCTAAGTGCCACATGGGGCCTGGGCACTGCCTGCCAGGGGTAAGAAAGGCCTGTTTGAGGACAGAGAGATCTACAGTCAGCTCCTCAAAACTTTACTGAGCATCTACAGCCCCTATGTCACAGAGCCTAAAACGCCTCTGTGCCCTCCCACTCAATGTAAAGAAAACCAGCACCCTAGGGTGCTCTCGACTCCTCCCAGACTCTTCTTTCCACTCGATAAATTCGGCATTACAGCCACATCCCCAATGTGGATCCAAGTACATCCCAGCTGCATACCAGCTTTTCTCTCACCTCTCCCAACAAACATTTTTCTGGGAATAAGACGAGTATAAAAGTCAACAAAGAGCTACCCAGTCTAGCTGTAACTTAGTTACTAACTATAAAAAATACCAGATATGACTCTAAATATTTATGAGTTGCTATGAATTAAAGCAACAGGATTAAGTGTTAAATAATCACTAGAAGTAAATGGAAGGACGTTGGTTTGGTGAAACAGACCAGACCCAGAAACAGAGATTGCAAAGTTATCTACAGACATCCAAATTCTCACTGCAGCCTGGTGCTAGTCAAGCTGCTTTGAAAGATAGCATCACTGGTATCTCACTGAAGTAGTAGAGAGCTCTGACGTTAGGAGTGTCATTATACCACAGGCCACAGCCATAAACAAACAATCTCTATTGAAAACAGGGTGGGAAACACACAATTTTTTCTCTACAAAATTCTCAAATAACATATATCTATTTGGGTTAACCTTGCTGTGTCATATCTATGTTTATTTTGTTGTTCTTGTCACAGAAGTTTAAAAAAAATATTAAAATGAAGATTACTACACAGTTAAGATTTGGTTTTTCTTTTACAGGTGGCTTTAGAATAGAGTGTTGTAAGAGGACTGTGAAGGAAACTACTGAGTAACTATGGGTTTTACTTCTTTTTGCTTTAAATTGGAACAGGATTTATTGGTTTACTACTTTTTAATATACTTCCCTCCCTTCACATGGTATTTTCAAGTTATAAGCTCCTTAAACATAGAGAAGAAAAGTAAGATCTAAACTGAAGGTAGAGATCTAATCATGCACTTCACTAAAACAGTTCTAACAAAAATTCAGAGGAAGTTTTCTTTGTACCAAGAGACTTCAACAGGTATTCATAGTAAAGCTTTATCAGAAGATTACAGAACAGTTCTAACACAGACATTTACATGGTTTACATAAAACCACTCTAATTTTACCTAGAATAATTATTTGAAATAATATGTGCAGCAGAAAAACAGAACCTCATATAAAAATTTATGTAGCTTTTCTTATCATGTGTTTGAAGTTTTCATTCCCCCCATTCCTCTAAGCATTTGTGACAATTATCTATCCATCTGCACACACATACAGGCATCAATGTACTTTATATATTTCCAAGTTTTGTGTCACCTTCTCCATCTTGCATTATGATTAACTTGAAAACCAAGCAAGCTTCAGCTCTAATGATCAATTTCTTTTCTCTGTTGTTCAGAAGGTTGCCATTTGCTAAAATGGTGCAAAATTATTGTTAAAAGTCAAATACACCCTTGTCTCAGTATGTGCAGAAAAAACATTGTATCTCCACAGACTATGTTAAACATGCAATTTACTGCAATCATAGCACAGGAGAAAACACTTAACTACAATATCACGTGACACCATAGCTACTTTTTCAAGTTTGATTAATAAAGTGTCATAATCCTTGAATATTGGCTGGTTTACTGTTTTAGGGAGTTTGGTTTGTTTGGGTTTTTTTTTTTTTGAAATGTGAAATTATTAACTAACTTAATTAATTTTTATCTGACCTGAATTAAATTTACCTCTACTGACAGAGTAACTTTAAAAGCACCTGACAGCATGAAACCAACAGCCCAAGGAGCACACCAATGGATCCCTTCTTTTGGTTCAAAGGAGAATCCAACTGGCTTGCAAAATTCCTAACTACATTAGACACAGACTTCCAAAGGGACACAACTATACAAAATAAACTGCTGTAGTCCATTATCCTTGAGACTATATCTTGACACCATACTTTAAATTATTCATTTAATGACTTTCTCTCCAGAAAAAAAAGAAAAAAAAGAAACCTAAATGATAGCAAAAAAAAATCAGTCACTAGTTATAAAGGAATTTAACTTTATCCTGAAGATAGAATATTTGAAAGCATAAGCTTAATTTTTAGCGCTTGAATTGAGAGAAAACAAAAAAAGAATTCCACTTGTATCATATTCTAGGCTCATTTCTATACTCTTCAATTACATCAGTTGTATCATTCAGCTTTTAAAAATGCAGCAGGAGTAGAAAGTTATTCTTCACTTTCTGTACACATTCACTTTGAGTATCATAAAAAGCAACAGGTTTGTTTTGAATTAGGTTAGTAATTAGCTACAATAGTGTGTGCATTAATGTAGTAAATTTGGGCAGGGTATAGATTTGGATGAAATGCTAATCCAGCACTCATAGAGGAGGGAAAGTCTCCAGCCTCATACTTCAAACTGCATTCAAGACCACAGATGGTCAACTAACAAACAGCTTGAGGTTATTGTTTTAAGTGAAAGGTACAAAAAAAAACCAAAAAAACACACACCACAAAAATACTCCCAGAGTATTTTTAAGTTCGTGCCAGAAGTAAATCATGATCAAATGGCCAGGAGCTAAAAGCAATTAGAGAGTAAAGGTGTGAAACTTAGTACCACTAAATACTAAAAGACCAAATGCTGCTTTGCTCTTTAAAGTGGGTGTAGTTTTAATGCCTTGGTTTATTGCCAAAGTACTATAAAGAACACTTAGCACAAGAACCAGGTCCTAAACAATGCAACCCTCCATAACTATGTGTTATGGGAAGCCACTGGTTTGAGCAGTAGCTATGTTGTATCAAGAGCTTTCTACCCTAAAATGAGGAAATGGCATCTTAGAAGAATCTGCTACTTACTTTAACAAATGTATATTTCTAAATAAAGAGAATGTGGGTTTTTCCTCATAGGCTCTGGCAAAATCCAAAAGAAAATCCTGACATGTTGGAGCAGGTTTGACTGTGGCTCTCTCTGCTAACTTTGAAATCTGAAAGGTTAGCATCATCATCTAGGTACAGCCAGCTGTATCACAAAACTTACCTCCACCATTTTTCTGACACAGATAGGGGAATCGCCACACATTCCCCAATCCCACAGAAAATCCAACTTGTGCCAGAATATACTGGAGTTTGCTATTCCAAGCAGGTCTTTCATCTTCTACATCTGAGCCTTCTTCAACATCTACATCTTTTTCTTCCTGATCATCAACCATAAGTTCACTCTTCTTGAAGGCATCATCTGAAGAGTCCTCATTAGAGAGCAGGTCCTTAACCGACTCGATGACCTCATCATCTAGTTCTCTTTTCACTACCTTGCTGTTCTTAGGCATTTGTAATTTGAAACAAACAGCAGGGAGATGATGATCAGCTGAGACAGATGGATACTGAAGTAGACTCTCCCTCTGCTTGGGAAAAAATACTGAATAAAAAGACTGAAGATGGTGCCTGATGAGTTCTTGATACCAGGGAATCAAGAGTAAGGACTTCTGTCTCTGAGTGCTTGTTCTACTGAAAGTACCTGTGGAGGAAAAAAATTTAAAGTGATATTATATTATTAGGCAGAAAAAACTTAATTTTGAAATAGTGTGCTTTGTTTTACCCATTTCTGCATATCTCAATGATTTGACAAGAGGAGAAAACAAGAAGAAAGGGATGTTAAATCACTTTCAAATTGTAGGGAATAAGCCCACCAGGTCTAAACAACTTTATAAAACACATTTCATTCATTTGTTAAGGGTTTTGTTTTGGTTTAGTTCCTAAGGACTGATAGGCTAACTGCTCATATTTTAATACCATAACAAGATCCTTCTTATCAGGCATAAAAGGGTATGCACTTTACATAAAATGTAGGAGTCCATTACTTCCTGGCTTAATAGCTGTCCTTGAATTTATTAAAAGTATATTTTAATCAAAATAAATTAAATTTTTCAGACCATTTCAGAAAGTCATGCAGCAATTAAAATTTGATAGAGAGGATGCACCTAGTAATTCAAAAGGAAAGGTGACTTATTTTCTTATTATTCTTCATCCTGGAATATATAATCACAATCATAGTTTGAAAGGAGAGATGCTCCTCTCTTATAGGCTTTGATGCTTTAGATATTTTTAATTATTTCTTGTTTCTAAGAAAGTGTCTGAAATATTTGAAATGCCAAATCCATTTTAAAAGCCTAAGGATTTAAATGTGTATGAACATAAACAAAAATGTCTGCAATTGAATACACGTTTTTCTTAAACACAATCATTTAAAAAGACAGCCAGACTTGCTTGCAGCTGCCATACAAAAGGTAACCATAAGATTTTGGGGAGGAATGTTTTTCAATAAATTCTTCACTAATCATGGGATAAAACTAGTGTGTGCAAAGCCATCTGCACAATTAAGAGTCTTAGAAGGGATTTAGATTATGCGTTAAGCTTCATGAAAGCTCTAAAGAGGGCTTCTGAAAAGAATAGACAAGAAGTCTAATCAAGAACTGCTAACTGACAAGAATCAGAAATTACTTCAGGAAACATGACACCTTACAGCTCTTGCTTATGGACTTGCTGCAACATCTGGTCCATAGTATGAAGACTGCAGCATGTCCTGACAGAATCCCATGCAGTGGAGAGCAGCAAGGTGCTGTTCACACAGTCACTGAGAGATCAAGCCTCGCGCCTGCTGCCGTGCCAGACGCAAAGGCAAGGCGTTAAGCCACTGGAACCCAGCCCACAGCTTACCAAGACGAGACTTCACAGCACCAGAAATAAAACCTCTGCCACCACAAGCACTGTCACCAACCTCCCAGCCAACAGGGCAATTACTTTTCCCAATAATTTCCAGGGATTTGGAAGTTGAAGTTCACTCCAGTTGCCTACTGAACTGCATCATAACCCCTTTTCATTGATTCCCTAGACTCCGGTCACTGTCTTCTCACTTTCCCTTCTGTTCCTGTCTCCTCTCAGCAACTCTAGCTCTGGCAGTCAGCCCAATTTTTTTAAGCATAGTAGAACCTACTTGGCTTGTGATCTGCTTCATGTTCATCGCTGTTACTGAAGGGTTCAGGGTTCTATAAACCTTCTCTATAACATGCAATGAGACTAGCATCAGGCTTTACTCTGATACCAGTTGTTCCAGAAAAAAAAAATTAAGTGTATGAGCTATACAGAGAACAGTAGAATAGGGAAAAAATGTTTTATACACGAGAGAAATCCTAATACTCTAGCCTGTATATCTAGGCTAAATTAATGTCTGTGTGGGCCTCTCTTCATTTGTTCTGTCTTTTGCACTGCAGTCTTCAAAGGACTACACCCTCTTCTAGTTCATACATGATTCAGTGGTTTTTAGTTCTGACTGAGATACCTATGTAGAACCAAAATGCAAACTTAATACATTACATTGAAGCATTTAAGCAGTCCTAATGGAGCTTTGGAACTATAAGCCACAGCATCTGATACTTCAAACATTACTTTTAGTCACATTTCAAACTTTTTTTTTCCCTTTGGTTCCACTGATGTAAATTAGAGCAGCTTCTCAGTTCCAGTAACTAGTAATAAGTTCAGGGATTACATTAAAATGAAACAGCTGCACAAGTGAAACTACATCAGTATTTGTCTGTAAGTCTGAAATGCTTTCCTAATTGTAATAACAAAAAGAGATTTTCAGTCAAAAAGACATAAGCCATCCATCAGTATTTGCTGAAATGTTTTAAAAGGTCATACCTGTTTTAATTATTTTAGATAGAGTAACTTGCAGGGCAGCTATATGATTTATCTGGAGCTCTCAATGATGATTCAATTCCAGCAAAAATTGCATCACTCTGTCCTGTCATGCATTAAACATTGCACTGCTACACTTCAGGATAAACTAGGCTTGAGGCTTTTAATCCTAGCACAGTATCATAAGAATTTCCCTTTTATTAACCTTCCATTAAGCAGTATATTATCCACAGAAATATCACTGTATAGACTTGCAACATTCGCAGGGCTTGAGAAATTGTGGGAGACATGCTCAGCAGACGGAGCATGGCCCTAACAGTACTGCTTTCCTAATTAATTTTCACTGGCCAGACTGCACCAAGGATGGATGACAGTCCTTCCGGACACATCACAAATCCAAAAGCACTCTCCAGCTGCCAGATTTAACCACTTTTCTCTGTATTAAAGGAGCAGGTACTAAAACAAATAAGCAGTCCTCTCTCAACAGATACCACCATCAGGTACAAATGTTTGAAGTGTGGTTCCAGCTGGCTTGTGCGAGGAGTCTCCTGCTCCGTGCTCGGCACTCCCAGAACTCAGTCAGTGACACGCACAGAAGCCTCTCTTTGATCCAGAACAAACCCGCACAGAAGACTGATATCAAACTACTCAGATCAAGCTAGGTCTAGATATGAAGGTCCTGTGTGAAGTCTGAATAGGTAAAAAATAGTTACTCACCAGCACCGTTTAGCTAAACACGAACCACTGAACAAGCTATCTTCTCTTTTTTCTCATTAGAGTACTGAATTTGAGCATTTCACCATATAAAATGCTATTCTATGTTCCCACATCATTTGGATGTAGTCCAGTATTGAAGTTCATCAGCATTAAACTAGGAAATATCACATCAAATTCTGTTAAACATCTCCAGTTAGTTCCAGTACTTGTTACCTTCTACACTGCCTTGTACAGAAATACAGCAATATGTGATGAGACAGGTAATTTTGTAAATCCTTGGTGAAATGGTGATTTGTTATGTAGATTTTTGAATGATACTTAGGAGAAACTGTCATTATATTAGGACTCCAAGTCCTAAATTTTGTCAGGTATTTAAAAACATTACTATGTTTTTTAATCCAGTACCTTGGATTAAAAGTAAAATGTCTAAAATATAATTTAGCCTTATTAAAACTGTTTGTAGGTTGTATTTCTTTCCTGTCTTGGATCTAGATCATGGAATTTGATCAACTGATTTAGTTCTCAGCTTCTCATCCTTTTCATGAGTCAAATGATATAGCCTGTCAGATGAAAACACTGAAGGGAAATTTTTATTATCACATTTATTGGAGAATATAATATTTTTCTGGACTTTTCCATGACTGAAATGAGCAAATAAGAGTGGTTTTCATTTTTTTATGCAAAATTCCATTTATAAAGAAATCTAAAATTACTCTTAAACTGACCTGACAAGCATCTGCATTGTTTGATGGAATTTGACAGAATGGAAATTGATGAACAGTACACGGTTCAGTTAAAAGAACATTTAGAATATTATTCTCTCACTGAAACAAGAGCAATCAATAATCTGAGTTGGCATAAGCAAACTTTTGCAAAAAAAGTACTAAATCAAACATATGAGCTAGATTTTAATTATGTCTTACTAACATTGTCCTTGATATTTAAAATCTATTTCTTTCACATACTGAAAAATAAAACAGCGAGTTTTTTTCTGACTTTTTGATTTCAAGCAAACTGCAGTCTCCAACTTTCTCTCTCATAACACAGCGGGAATTTCTTGGGTTTTTTTGGTTTTGTTTTTTTTTCATGGAAAAAGGATCAACTCAATGCACCAGCACGCAGAAGTAAAGTAACCTGATTAGACCTCCACATTACTAGCAGATTAAGCAATAATAATCCTTTGCAACAGGGAATTCAGATCCAAATTAGCTCCCTGGGAGACACAGGCTTGCTATAGAACTTTTACTTCAGCTTCAGGCCTGCATTCAAAAATGCTGGCACAGGGAGATAAGACTTGCAGTGCCTCCACTGACCAAACTTGCAAGCGTTTGCAATAAGACCCAAAGCAACTTCATGAGTCAAAGCACCAAAAGACACACTGAAAAACTTCGCTGCATGCCTTTTTCTCACAATCTTTTTTGTATGGAATGCCTAGCAAGGGAGTTGTCCTGGTTCTGTTCAACACTGCTGCCCCTCCTCACCATTGCACTGGCAATGAATCTTATGTTGGACTCCTTCTGATGCACCTCTATCAGAGAGATCTGCATGACAATCAATATGTAGGTACCTACTAGAAGAACACCGTACTCCTGGTTCTCTTGGCTATGTAATATCAATAAACATTAAAAGTTACAAGGCTGGAGATTTTCCCAACACATACAGAAAAACAGGCACAAAAAAACACCTCACTTAGAGATTTGAAAGTATAATGAGTACAGCTGCCCCGTGTTCTTGGAAATTCAGCACAAGCCTCTATAAAAAGCCATTTGTAAGGCAATTTCATGTTTAAAACATCCCACAATACTATTGCAATGACTGATATAACTAAGCACTAATGAACTTCAAACTGTTTTTCCAACATAAATTACAATACAATAATTCTTACATTGCATTTCTTCTTAAAACCAGCACCGCCCTCTGAAAAGGAAAGCCAAAAATATTCTTTTCTAACACAGTGTACTTTTTTCTTTCTTTTATAATCTTATTTTTACTTCTGATAGAAACACAGCAATTTGACAACATTATTTACATTTCATTTGTAATGCATTACAAAGAATCCTCAATACCTTTTTAGGTTCAATACCTTTTGCATTGAAGAGATTAAAGAGATGAACGTTCTGTTCTTCAGAGCACTGTATTCTTCCCTGAGGAAGCAGCTGCATACCAACATGCTGCTGTGAAGGTGGAAAAATGCAATCAAAAGCTACAGCTAGTTCACATCACTATAATTTCATCTTTGAAAGTGGATTGTGCCACTGTGGTGCACCAGTCCAGTCCCACAAGCTTGTGTCTTATGTTCCTGTTCATCAAATCTCTTTGACTCCCAATGAAGAAACCAGTATGGCTAAGCAGAGGACATGGAACTGAAAGTCAGGATTTTCACCATTACGCATGTTCATAAAAGATCTTTACTGATATTCATGCCAAATGTTTCAGTCTGTATGAAATCACTGGAGGAGAATCATATGCAAAAGTGAAGAAGAGGAGCCTTTTGCACCAAAAGGAAACATACAACATGCATCCTAAATATGAGTCTACAAGCTGGGAAAAAAAGCATGTTGGGAACAACCAACACAGAAAATGAAAACCAAAGTTTTAAGAGCAAGGGACTGCTGTAAGTCTGCAAAAAAGAAATCTGTGCAGACGGGATGAGGGAATACCTAGTGACCATAATATCTGAGTATAAAAGAGAAGAAGAAGACTGCAGGAGCAAACCAGGTTTCATGGGAGTACTGTGACTGTGAAGAATGGCTATCACTGGGGGGATCTGTGTACAGATAATTATTTCAGGAAGAGTTACACTATGTTACAGTACTCATTGCACAGACTGAATTACTGCTGCAATGCAGCATTGTGCTCTTTGGCGGAAATAGGAATACACAGTATAACCTTTTTGTCTAGTCAAGCCCATCTCTGTGAACTGAAGCAACCATTATGTTGCTCTTCAGCACGAGCTGCATGATCTAGCATTTTTCTCTATCTAATTTAATACAGCCTCACAGTAAGATAGATTCAATACATGCTTAACTCAATTACAATTAAAGATAATTATATTCTGTACCATTGTATTAGCATGTCTCAGAAAACATCACTGAAGAATGTAAAGAAATCTGTTACACATTCATGACACTGTAAAAAAATAAGAGCTCTGTGGGCTATAGGAGATTCAAACGCATTAGAAAAAGTTTTTATTCTGGTGTCTACAACATTTATACTATACATTCATACTACAGCAAAACTATTTAAAAATGCGAGACTAAATTCACACCTGCTGCAGATACAGATAGTTATACAGACTTCAGTGCATCTGTTTCATATTGCTGGGAAATCTCTTCTCCATTCCTAAAATATTTTGTTCATACCTTTATCCTACAACAAAACTTTCCACAGACTCAAATGCAAAAATATTCTGGTCCAGATTAGTCTCTTTAAATTTTAGTTACAGGAGAATACTTCCTACTGTTACAGAACAAACACAATAAATTAACAAAACCAGAAAAGTTTCTTTCTCAGAATTGTTCATTATCAATAGACACTATCTTAACAGCTTGTATGACTACTGCCAAATCACTGGCCAAACAGAAACATCTAGAGACAGAATGTTACAACCTAGAGCTCTTAAATGTCAGGTTTTCTTTTCACTGCACATAATCTCTAAAGAATTAATTTGCCTTACTGTAGCTTCTCACTTCTGCTTTCATGGGTTTCTCAGTATTTTCTTTTCACAAATCAACTTCACTGAAATACTTCAGAGACTTACAGGATGAACTAACTGTAACCTCCTATTCAAATGGAGAAAATATATCATTTATTCAGCACTCTTTTCTTATATATACTTTATTGAAGGAACAAATTCTGTACTCCTTCAAGTGAAGTAATGTCAGCAATTATGAAGAAACACTATCCCCAGTTAGTCAAACTCAAAAGGTGCAACTACTGGCAACTTGAAACAAAATATCCATATTTTAAGCTCACCATATAAGACACAAGAGAACCATGAGTTTATTGCAGAATTTTATCACACCTCTCAGAAGTGAGAGGTTATAAAAGTATATTTAATATTTCAATAAAATATTAAAGTTATTTAAGTTGCAAAATCAATTACTGAAATTTATATACTACCAGATACTTTAGAATGGATCAGTAAGTCAATCAAGTTGCCCTTGGGAAGAATTTATGTGATTACTTCTTCTTCTGTGTTTTTTATATACATGCAAAAAGCCAAACTGAACACATGGGCTAGTGGAAATCTTACTTCTCATCACATCTGCTTATTTGATTTCATTATATGAATCAGCTTTCAAGTTGTGTTACAATAAATGCCTATGTCCTTAAAAAGAAAACTATTAATACCAATTCCACCATAAACAAATCAAACACTGTAAATTTCCTATTACAGTTTTCATCCCTTCTCCATTTTGGTTTAAGGAAAGCATGCTGAACTATTAGTATTGCAGTACACATTTCTGACACTCGAAATGCAAAATGATCATTTGGCAGTAGCAAGAAACTCTTTCCCCAAAGCGGGAAATAGACTACTGGCACCATGACTAGAGGCACTGCTGTCCACAGCATTACACAAACCTTTTATTTGCTTTCTCCCATAGAAACAAGGAATCCCTAGCCTTAGGAGTGAAGGATAAGAATGCAGAGCTCTAATTCAGTGTAGGCTTATGGGAAGCTCAGTCCAATTACTGCCATTGCCTGATGCAACCGTTCTGACAGTTACCACTGCATTTTCACACCATTGTGTACACTGTCCCGACAGGATTTGTGCTTCTGGCTCTTCCGTAGAATAGCATTTGGTTGTCATTCATCAATTATACTTTTTTTTCCTAAATAATTTCAACACATTTCCTGAGCAAGGTTACTTTGAATCAATTTTCAAGGACAAATGGGGTTGCTGGAGTTTTAATCGGCCACCTGCTGATATGTCAAAGTTATTCTGCAACTGAGAATTCAGGGACCTCTAAAGTCATATGGAAAAGCAGCTACCATTGCTATGCTGGTCTATAAAATTGGGGACTGAAAGCTGTTCTTCCAAAATCAACAGGTATTTTGTCTTTTATTTAAGAACATTACTCATGGACATAAGTGAATGGTCAGCACAAAGGAAAACAGTTGGGAAAGCAGGTAAAAATGTCCTTAATGTTGTGTACACTTCTGGTACACTACTCTAGAGAATTTAAAATTAAAAAAAAATAAATCTTCTGAGAAAGATTCTACCACATATGGTAATTCCATACCACTTGAGCAGTGACTACTCCTAAGACTGTAATCTAAATCAAAAGCAATAGCTGCAATGAGTAGATTTTGTTTCTGAATGTGATTTTTTTTTTCTGATTAATTCAGCATTTGAAAAGTTTTGTGCACACAGGCTTTTGCAATATGGAAAAAAGAGAACTGTAAGAATGACAAGACATGAAAGGTCAACGGGAACCAGATTATGCTATAAAACTAGTTTCAAGATGCCTTGGCAGTTTCACACACTGTTTTCTGTACTGGTGACACATCTGAACAGCCATGAAATGGTTTGGTTTTTCACGCACAGATCAAAACCAATTTGAGTTTTTGTTCTTGAGTCTGAAGTGCAGAGCTGAGCCCAAAGGGAGTGTCTGATATGCACTGCATGCAGGCTGTGATTCTATGGTTGTCTTAATATGGAGTGTGGGTAAAGAAAAAACTTGCATATTAGTGAAAATGAAATTAAGCAATCTTTCCTAAGTATTTTTCATGGTTTCATTTCTAATGTGATGCTGATAATGGGAAGTATATTGCTAAACAGAAAGAAACTGATTATGTTGTCATCGGTTTATAATCCAATGGAGAAAGCTGCCTCCATAATACATCCAGTGTACATTTAAATGGCATCAAATAACAAAATCTTTACTTCATTTACAGTTTTCCTTGTAGGGAGGAAATTGGGTCCATATCCTATAGTGTGCCACAGTGACACACAAATGGTAACATACTATTTCAAAATTATTAGGCACATCTTAGAAAACAACAGTACAGCAGTGAGCAACTATGTAGCAGCGTCACACTGAAAATAAAGCAGTTGATTCTAATGTGGCCTTCAACAAGTAAAACAAAGCGCAATTTACTTAAATAGATGAAATCTCATCACAACTCTCGTGTGTGCCAGGTCAGTGTGACTGTGCAGACATATTACAAGCATTTCATTTACTTCCACAACAAAAGCAAAGCCTTGCGAAGAAATTCCAGTTCGTTCTAACACTAGCAAAATGAGAACAAAACCAGGCAATACGGGCATAGAAAATTAGAAGGATTAATAAGGAAATCGAAGAGAAGAATCACTCCAGGAGAAAACTGTAGGTATGAATCTATCCTGTGGACACGCCGTGGTACACGGCGGGCTGCAACCATCAAAATCCTGCACGGAAAATAAACGCAAGAGGCACAAAGGTTGGGAGAAGGTCCTCATTACCATACCCACCCAAACATGGCTGACACCGGGGCGCAGCAGCCCCCGGCCGCCGGGCTGCCCCCGCCTCCGCGGGGCGACAGCCGCGAGTGGCGCGGCGCCGGGAGGCACCGAGCGGCCCCGCCGGGCGACGCCCACGCTCCGCAGCAACAATGCAGCGCCCGGGCCCGGCCCTGGCCCCCGGCACACGCTGGGGATGCACCCGCGGGCCGCTCCCCGTGGTACCCGGCTCCCTCGGCTCGCCCTGCTCTCCCCGAGCCCGGGCTCGTCCGTGCGGCGGGGCGCATCCCCACATCCCCGCGGTGCTCCCGGCGGGAGACAGCCCGCGCTGCTCGCGGAACACGCGCTACACACGCAGCTGAGCCCTCCTACGCAACACGCGGGAGATGAATGAAATTTCTTTCACTCGGAAAAGGATATAAGTTCCTCGCCCTTGCCAGTAGCAATAATAATAATAGCGCTGATTAAAACAGCCCCGTACATCCTTTTAACCTACCGCCGGGTTAAAACACATGGGCGGCTTCTAACCGGCGCTCGCTATTGTTTCCCGCGGGGCCGGCCCTCTCCCCGTCAGCGAGAGGCTGGCGCCAGGGCGAAAGCAGTCTCCCCGGGTGGGCTGGGGGGACCCCGACCCGCAGGAAGGCGCACACCGGGCGGAGAGGAACCCCCCGCACATCCTGTCCCTTCCCGCCCGGCGACACGCGAGGCGGCCGCGCTCCGCCGCGGCCCCAGCCGCATGGCAGGGCTGGGAGAGCGCGGGCGGCCCCGCGCACCCACGCTCAGCGCCGTGCCGTGCCGTGCCGTGTTCTGCCCGGCCGTGCCGTGCCTTACCTCCACCCGCCGAGCGCCAGCTGCCAAAAGGGAGGCCCGGGTGCCCCCACGGGCGCGGATGGCGAGCGGGGCCGTGCGGGCGCGGGGCTCAGCGGCGGGCAGGCGGTGGCAGCCACATGTGCCCAACCCTCACTGCGGCGGCGTTTAAAGACAGACATAAAAGCGGCGGGGGGAGAGGAAAGGGGAGGGCAGCGCCGGGCCGGGGGAGCCGCACCTCCTGACGCAGGGAGGAGCGCCCACCCACCCGCCTGCAGCAGCATCTCTCTGCCGGAGGCGGGCGGGGAGGAGGCAGACGCGGCAGCGACAGCGCCAGGAGGGAGGCGGCCCTGTCCGCACCGCCAGCATCCCCGCGGCCACGCTTAGGCACCGCGGATGTCTCATTTCTACCCTCATCCTCGTCCGGGCCGCCTCTGAGCCCAGACTCGTGGCGGTGCCCAGGTCCCTTGTGCCGCCCGCACGGGCTGCCAGCCGCCCGCCCTGCCCTCCTTGTTGGTGGGGTGGCGTACGGGCTGGGGGCGCCCTCCGGGGCGGCCTGGAGAAGGGAAGGAGCCGCACAGGTGGGAGCTTCCTTGGGGAACACGTAGGTTTTCCAAAAGAACGGGATTAGTGGGAGTGAGGGGTGTGGGACCCAGAAAGGAGGAGAGGTCGATCGGAGAAAGGGGGACAGCCGCAGCGAGTACACCTGCGTGCTGCAGGTCGACAGGAGGCTGGGAGTGAGCCTGGGGGCTGAAGGGATGGACAGAGACGGTGGGAAGAACGGAAGGCACCGACCATCCCCGTGGTGATGGTGCACAGGTCTCGAAGCCTTGACTCCTACAGTTGCTTCAGTCGCAGGAAGGTGATGCTTTGCTTCAACGCCTCCCCTAAACATGCAGTCATTAAGTGTTCACTGGCCTTCGGTCAGTGTTTTCTCTGCTCGCATTTCTCTTTGGGAAAAAACAAAAAAAACAAAAAAAAAAACCAACAAAAAAAAACCAAAAAAACCCAAAAATAAAATCCAAACAAACAAACAAAAAAAAAACCGCAGATCGATCCTGTCTAGCAAGGAGGACTTGTAGTAAAGACGAGGAAGTGAGTGTTCAAAGGCACGGCAGCCAGGTGGGAGAGGCACACTGGTTTTGCTGAGGATAGGCACGATCGAATGGAGAATGAACTGGTTTAATGCTCTCTGTATGAACAATTATTGCAACAGCTTCAGTCTTAACAATCATAACCTTATTACATCTCGTGAATCAAGGAGGGATTTTCCTTCAGAGTAGGGAAGATAGTCTGCCTAGATGATCTCATCTTTTACTGAGAAAATTGTGATACAAACTTATTTTTATTTCTGCTTCGTTATTAAAAGTAATTCATCACAGCGTTGTGCATTTCTTGATATTGATGCTAGTTCACTTAACTAATAATTTCCACAATGTATTTCAATTATGTATAAAAACAGCCCTGTAGACTGTAAATTTTGTACTCACTGATTGAATATTGTTTGCAAAAAAATGAACTTGCCTTGAGTAAGTTTCTAACTGTGAAATAAATTTATTTTATACTAAGTATTAAGAAGAGGAAGAATTTATGCTTTCATTTACCAGATCATGAGTGATACTTCTATTTAGTAAATTAAATAGTAATGTTATCACTTGACTGCATAGTTAATTGAAACAGGAAGAAGTCATTTCTGGATCCCTTTAAGTTCTGCGTACCACTAATGGTGAGCTTAGATCTGAGGTAGGGTAGGGAGCTACACATGCACAGACATAGAGAAAGCCTCATTTACTGGTCAAACTATCCAAGTATCTCTGCTTGTGACTCAGGAGATTTGAGGATAGAGAGAAAATATCTAAATGGAAAGCAAGAAATGCCAGCAAGACAAAAATCATTATCCTAAAAAGCAAAGCCCAAATGCTGATGTGCAAAAGCTCTACACCATCAAACCTTAAGAGAAAAAAAAATGCTGAAGGAGAGAAAATAACTGAAAGAAAAGCAGTTATGCCAATTTTATTTTTCTGCTAGGTTTTGCTATCTTGTCACTTGCAGAGATTTTAAATATCGCGAGTTGGAAGAGACCCACAAGGATCATTGAAATCCAGATTCCTGGCTCTGCACAGGACAGCCCCTCACACACTGTGTGTCTGAGAGCAGTGAACACTTCTCAAACTCTGTCAGGCTCGGTGCTGTGGCTGCTTCCCTGAGGAGGCTGTTCCAGTGCCCAGCCACCCTCTGGGTGAAGAGTCTTCTAATATCCAACCTACACCTGCCCTAGCACAACCTCAGGCCATTCCCTCGGGTTCTGTCACTGAACACCACACAGACTGGTGTCAGCCCCTCCTCTTCCCCTCAAAAGGAAGTTGCAGGCTGCAGTGAGGTCTCCCCTCAGGCTCCTCCAGGCTGAACAGACCAAGTGACCTCAGCTGCTCCTCAGATGGTTTCACCTCAAAGCCCTTCACCATCCTCATGTCCTTATTCTGGATGCTCTCCAGGAGCTTAATTTCTTTCCTATATGGTGGCACCCAGAACTGCCCCCAGCACTGGAGGTGAGGCTGCCCCAGCTCAGAGCAGAGCAGGACAATCCCCTCCCTTGCCTGGCTGTGATGCTGTGCCTGATGTACCACAGGACACCCCAGGTTGGCTCTCCTGGCTGCCCGGGCACTGCTGACTGTTCAATTTGCCATGGATCAGGACCCCTAAATCCTTTCCTGTGGTGGTGTTTTCAGTAGCTCATTCCCCAGTCTGTCCATCCAAGGTTGCCCCATCCCAGGTGCAGAATCTGACACGTGGGCCTTTTGCATATCATTAATATTCTCCGTGCATATAAATGACACTTTTTCACATGCTGGGTAAAAGTAGAATTAGTATTACAACTTTTGAATCTGTCACTTTTGTGAATATTCTCTCTTTGTCTTAATGTTAGCTCAGCATTGAATTTTACCTTAAGATATTGCACTCCAGAATATTGTGGCTTATAAACTGAGTGATATCAGTGATTACCAGCTATACAAGTTTGTGTAAGAAACAGCCATTCCTATTTTTTTCCATATTTTTCAAAACCTTAACGATCTAGTAATTCTAAATCATTTGTGATACTTTTCAACATAAAATTCTTACTTTTATTTTATTAAATGTAGCCTCTTTAAGAACAGTGGTAATATGTTCTAGAAAACAAATATATTATTTGTTTCCAATAGTAGAAGTAGGATTAATTAAAAAAAAAGAGAGTAAGGATGTTTTACATAAATTGCCTATTATCACTGATTTTATGATTATGAATACTTCTGAAGTTGAGGAATTCAGCTGAACAGAGCAGAACCACTGACAAGTCACTATGCCTTCTTATTGCTGCATCATTCTAGCTGCTCTTAGTTATCTAGGAGATGGCATCTGGTCAAGATTCTGAAGGAGATTTTGCCTTATTGCTCAAGACACATATTATCCCTTTGGATATAGCAAGCATACTAAGCACAGATTTTCCAACTGCAGCACCTGTTTTTGTGTTCTGGAGACACTGAGAAAGGAGCCTTGTTCTTCCCAGACTGGGGCAAATCAGAGTATATTGCAAGCATTGAACCATTACAGAGATTAAAATACTCAGTTCCAGGAACACTGTCAGTTGATGATATGGCTAGTTAGGGTTTGAGATATGTGTTTGAAGTTTAGTTTTCACTAAATTGAAAGTCTAGATGTTATTAATGGAATGGTATAGTGACCATAATTTCTTAAGCGGAGAAGAAAGAATGAGCATTTAAAATATTCAGGTAGATACAAAGTATCATGTAAAGTATAAATGTAGCCATAAATGTATGAATTTTGATTTTTGAAATGCAGAACCTACTGCTTATTAAGGAATGCTTCCATGTGTTAATGTTCATTTATGTAACACATTATGAGAACCTCAGAATCTATAATCTTCTCTGAAATCCAGTGCTTACCATAAAGTCATACCAATGAAGTCATACCCAGGGGAAGTTCTTTCTGATCCCCAAAATTCACTGACACTAGGAAAAAAATATTATAGCAACTCAAAACTTTGCATAAGTTAAAAATAATTTTCTCTCGTGATGTGCTCTGAGATGCTGCATTTTCCAGAAATAGGTTGAAGATTGTATTTTTTTAATAAATTAATACTTCTATGATAGAATGAAACAAGTATGAACTATTATTTCAATTACCACAATTCAGAATAGCATGTAAATAACAGAATCTAATATTGAGACAAAAGAAGAGCGTTTGTTTTCAGAAATCCCCAAAAGAATTTTGCTAATTTAATCAATGATAAAATAATTTCTGTGGCAGCAAGGAATAAAAAGCATAGGATGTTCAATTGCAAGCCATCCATGAGAGATACTTTAATGTATTTAGGCATGAAAAATGAACATTTCTAGAGCGCATTTGAGACCATCAAAGGAACGTCTGAAACTGTGCTAAGGCACAGAGAAAATAAGGGCGTGATTGGTATTGTCAGTATGACTTTGCTAAGGGCAAATTATGCCTGAAATCACCTACCTGGAACTAGTATTCCTTCTGGAACTGTACAAAGCATTTGACATTGTCCTGCATGAATTCTGGCCTCCAGATTGGAGAGACGTAGATTTGGTGATGGAACACTCAGTGGATAAGGAATTGGCTGCCCAGAGTTACAGCTGCATGTCCAAGTGGGGTCCAGGGTGAGTGTTCCCCTCAGGGGTTGGTGTTGGCACTGGCGCTGCCTAACATCTTTACTGGTGGCATGGACAGCAGGATCAAGTGCAGCCTCAGCAAGTTTGCAGCTGACAGCAAGCTGTGTGGTGGGATGGACACACTGGAGGGAAGGGATGCCATCCAGAGGGACCCAGACAGATGTGATGAGTGCAAACCTGGTGAAGCTCAACAAGGACAAGTGCAAGGTCTTGCACCAGGGTCAGGGCAATCCAAAGCACAAGTACAGGCTGGTTGGATCAAGATGAGCCCCAGTGAAATGACTTGGGGGTGTTTGTGTATGAGAAGAGTGACACAAATTGGCAATGTGAGTTTGCAGCCTGGAAGCCCAACTGTATGCCAGGCTGTATGAAAAGCAGTGTGGCCAACACGGTGAGGGAGGTGGTTCTGACCCTCTACTCAGTTCTCATGAGACCCCACCTGGAGTGCTGCATCCAGATCTGCAGTCCCCAACATAAGGAAGGCCGCTCTATGTAGCCTCCAGGACACAGGGAAAATATCAAGTACTCTGCTTCAGAAAATAGAAGAAAAAAGGTCTCAGCTGTGGGTGTCACTGCTACAGCTGTGCTAAAAAATACTTAATTTGAAAATTAAGAAGTCAGCGGTTTACTGAGTTGTTTTCTTACATCAAAAATAGATCCGTATTGCAACACAGCATTCAAAAATTAAAATGTTTACATAGAAGTCTAATATTTTCAAATTGACATATACTCAGCTTTAGCACATTTTATATTAATATGAACCATTAATATAAACCATTATATATATGGACACATAGGCATCATGTAATAGTTCAACATACAGCTGAGCTCAGTGATCTGTTCATAGATGTACTATGTCCTGAATGAAGGTAAAATGATGTCAGGAAGTTTGTTCTTTTTTTTTAAAGCTTGCAGAGTAGTCATCTAAAAATTATTTTTGCATGTAGAACAATGTGTCATATTTTAAATATTATACTTAGGTCTCAGTTCAGAATGGCCATCATGTTAAGTTCCTGCCTAAAAGTGCACATGATACTCAGAATTGTTCCTTATGTTTGAGCTAGGTGAATTAAAACGTTTTGCTATGCTTCGGAGTTTTTTTTTATCATTGCATAAGGAAGTGAGCTAGAATGGAGCCCTAGGCTCCTCAAATCTAATTCTAAAATTCATGGATCTAGGATAACATGAGCTATGTTAATCTGTACATTGCATCAAGAAAAGTGGTTTAAAGAAAAGTTGCACAATGTCTCTGACTGCCTTGTCTCATGAGATTTCAGAGCAAGCCAGTTTGCCAGTATATTTTAACATACGTCCTGAGATGACAGGCTTCTGGGCTGAGAAAATCTTAATCCCAGGACTGGCAAGGGCAAATGTAAGGCTCCACTAATGTATGCAATCCTGTGAGTCATCACTGCCCACAGAAGCTATCATTCTCTACTTGGAGCCTAATAACTGGGTTATTCTAGAATAATATGAAATCCATGTTAGATTTTGCCCATGTCTTACATATGCTGCGTCATTTTTAGTTATTGATAGGCAAGGGTGGAAATTACTTTTTTCTCCTGCATGGAATTTTCTTTAAAATATGTGTACAAGAGACTGGTATATTCCATATGCTTCAAGCTGAAACCCTTATGAATCAACCATACTTGACCCTTGTGTCAAAAGACACAAACAATTCATGTGAAATATTTTTATTTTAATACATTGCGGTTGTAAAGCAATGAGGATACGTAAGCTTATAGTGCATTAACAGAATTAGAATTTAATTGTTGGCCATCAGTTAAGGACAGGGAGTGAGGATCAGGATGTGTGTTGCATTCACAGGACTAAGAGACTGGAGGGAACAACTGGCAGTAGCAAATCTAGTTTTGTGATATCCTAGTTAACCTGCCTGTATAAACTTATTCCTATATTTATCATGTTCATTCTTAAAGCTACATAGGTTTCACCACTGCATATTGCTGACATTTCTCTAGAACTTCTCTTCTGTGATTGTTTAAAACCTTCTTTGAACAGTCACAGCCACAGTCACGTCATTATTTATTCTTGCATCAAAAGGTTTTAAAACTTTCTGCCTTTCTGCTTTCTGCCTTTCTATTTTATGTATCATTACGTATTTTTGGAGGGTAGCTCCATCATTCCCTTCCTTTGTTTTAGTAGGGTATAAAACTGAGAGTTTTTAGGGCAATGAAAGATGATACAAAACTAAACTCATGCATATTAGTCATGCACATCATGAAAATGTATTAGCTTGAGTCTTAAAAGGAGCAGGCATGTGATAGTTTACTCCAGTATTTTGCTAGAGAAGTGTTTTTCCTGAATTAATCTATTGCATCTGTGTGAAACAAGAAATAGCTCCCATGTAGCACAGTACAGTGCCCATGTAGTACACGTTGTTTCGAGTTAAATACAGGGCCAGAACTAAGGTCCTCCTGGTCAGTATCTCTCTTCAGCAGTGCTATATACTAGATATTTACAGAAAATCATGAGGAACAGTGCCAGTACGACTTCCGATATTATAGCAAATGTTTTATATATTTCTGACATTTTCTACAATTAAGAGAAAATACTATTTTATTCAATAGAAATATGAAGCTAGTATGCATGAATTATCATTAGGAAATCCATACAGAGCTTACCAATTTTTATTTCTCTTTGACTACTTTTTTTTTTCAATTTGATTGAAAACTCAGCATATGATTGAAGTCAAATGAGTAGTCCTACTGTTTATCTCAAATATATTTATTTCCAGATATATTTGGAATTCTTAATCTATTCATTGTCAAAAATCACTAAGGAAGGTCTTAGAAACGTATTAGAATTTATAATGTGTAGTGCTTCTTGGTATTCTGGGATGGAAATCATCTGGCTTTTTCCTCCCTTAACTGTCTCCAGCTACACTTTCAGAAGTTGAAGTTTTATTGTTGAGATTTGCTCAATTTTAATCATTCTCATTAGCGAAGCTGCCTTTGCAACCAAGAGTTACACCACCAATTTTTCTTGAAGACTCTAGCAAGCTCTCTAAATTTTTGCATATTTTACATAAGGACATTCTGTACTTATTTATTGCATAAGTTCACAAACTTCTGTAATAAGTTTCCTAACTTCTTAGTCTTGGCTTCTCTGAAATAAAAAATGTTAGTTAGAGAATTACTTAACCTCTGTGTTTATGCAGACCAGGTTCAAATTTGCAATGGTGCCTTTAGTTAGGACTAGAAAAATTAATAACTCCTTCAAATATCAAATTAACTCACTGATTAAATTAAGCTGTCTTTTGGGGGGGATTGGGGGGCTTTTTTTGGTTTTTTGGGGGATTTTTTTGTTAGGTTTCGTTTTAGGGGGTTTGGTTGGTTGGTTGATTGGTTGATTTTGCTATACTAAATGCAAAAATACATATTGGTGTATCCAATTACTTCACAGACATGATTTACCTAACACAGCGTCACCCAGCACAACATAATTATTAATTAGATTCCTCCGGGGGGATGTGATAAGTTTGTTTGTGGATACCTGTGCTGTCCAGCATCTGGGAAGAACTCTTGTTTAATGTAGACCCCTAATTTTGAGGCAGTTGAAAAAATTCCATTTCTCGCCCAGGCATTTTACATAGGTAGAGTTATGAGATCCCAAGTCATTAAATTGATCACATTATGACAGAAATATTTTGTCATAAGCTTGAGATTCAAGCTAACTAGTTGTACACTTTGACTAAATCCGTATTATTAGAATCTGTGATTCTAATTCTAAAGTGTTTGAATGACAACTTACTACTAGGCTATGTAAAAATGCTAGTTTAAAAATAACTGTAGAAAAATTGACTTTGGATTCTAGATATTATTTAGCATCTTATGTATTATATTAATATGAATACTAGGAAAAGACTATCATGATTCAATATGGGCATAAAACTTTCTCAAATTATGTTTTTCTGAATATGCATTTACAAGTGCTGAAAATTGAAAACACTTATTTGCCTGAAAATAAGCACTATTTTCTGTACAGAGAAATCAACATAAGGAATATTTACATTGATGATATTGTAGGATGTTTTCTTTACAGAATACTCTAATTTGGTTTCCCCTTACTGCTAGACAAATGTTGTATCAAGGAATTTTTGTTGTTTTGGTGAGAATTTTCTTTGACATGGATACCTAGACCTTGAAGAGTCATTTTAGCAATGCAGTTTAAACTTTCAAAATGAGAGACATTCAGCTATACAGGGCTTGTGAGTCAAGAGCAAACCTTAAATGCAATTTTCAGAGGAGATTTGTAGGGACTGGCATGCCAAACCAAGGTCTGGAATCTGTGGAGACTTGTTAGATTGATGCTTTTTTTTGGGCTGTTACTTTAGCTTGGATACTGCTCTGTACCTGAGAGCAATATGGAGTGTTCTACTGTGGAACTGAAATCACAAGCTAATGAGTAGTTTTATTTAATTCTCTGTACATGAGAGAGATTTACATGTCTTATACCATCTTATAGGATCTGGTTATTTTTTTATAACTTTTATACTATCTGGTTTACCCTGTTCAGGCCTATGACAGCTGGGTTTGATCCTGTTCTTAGTGAAGTCAATGGCAATATTTCCATGGTAAAGCAACAATTAGAGTTTCCCAATCCTTGACAATGTTAAATCCCCATGAACAAAAGCTTTACTTTGCTGCAGGTATGAACTAGCAAGAAATAACTCCCTAGAGTAAGAGAAATAGGCAGGAATGTGCACCACAGCCATGAGTGCCTCAGGGCAGACAGACCAGGTACTTGTAAGTTCTGCTGCTTTGTGCACCAGACTTGCTTTAAGCCAAAAGCTCTCAGGAAGTCAGCACATGTAACCAACATTTCATGTAACTGATTGAGAAAGTTTGTCAAGGTTGATGTCTGTATAATCATATACCAGGTGAAATATAGGATAAAAAAGACAGAAAGCTGCCTCACATTTACACATTTTATTCACAAAAATAGAATGTTCAAAGTAATGAATCTCTTGCAAATATGTACAAAGAGACAATTCTTGCTGGATGCATTACATAAAAACACCAGTTAGAAAGCTGATTTTCCTGGTGTCTTATCTTTAAAATGCAGTGGCCCTATTTAAACATGGCAAACGGGGACAAAACCCTGCAAAACAAGCCTTGTCTAGTTCATAGTGCTGATATCATTGTTTAATCAATGAAAAGGATGGATTTTGTTTTAAAAAGTGAAAATATATTATGGTTTCCTAAGAGATCCCAGTGAAAAAGCAGGCATGTAATATTATTATTTAACCTGTGAAAGTAAACTGAATCCAAACAATTAAACTTTAGTTCTTAATTATGAGAAATTCTTATTCATATTGGGGGCAGAGAGTTACAGCCATGTTTACCCAATAGAAGTGATAAGTGCTACTACATTCAACAATTCAGGTTTTCCAGCTGTTTTACAGAGGATTATATGTTTTCAAAAGATTTTCATAAATCTGTCAAAATCTGGAAAAAAGCTTATAGAGGACAGAGTGTCTTGCTAAAAAAATAAGCTCATTAATATGCCAAAAGCTGGGAGGATGAGGTTGGGTACGTACTTTATGATGGCAACTTGGGTGTTGTGTAATTTTGGCAGCCAGATTCACATATGCATAAGGACTCTGGTGATTGCTGGAAAATTAGAACAAATAATGGATTTTGAGAATCAACATCACCAAGAGTTCAATTGAGAATTTAGTGAAAGAGTCAAGGGTGGACTATGCTGAAGAAGGCAATTTAGTTTAGCAAAATAAAGTTCTTCAAATAAATGTTTACGTTTCCACTTTGGTGTAAGGTCACTACTCAGAGCCCAATTTTATTCTCTTCTGTGACAATATTGGAGGACTAGAAAAGCACCAACAAAGTAGATACATCATTCTTCAGACCAGAAAGGAGGTTCAGAATTTAATTTTCAGCTGCTGGGTTCAAGGTCCTGAACAAGGACTCTGGCAGGATACACCCGTTCCACAGTGCCATGATAGCAAGTACACGGTTCCTTTCATGGTACCAAAGAAGGTAGTCACCTTCCTCACCTGTTTGCTCACCACTGGCTCATAACATGTCTTTAATGATCAGTTAAGAGTGGGAAAATTTTCATTTTTATTCAATAGAAATTACAAGCTAATTTTTTGAAAACAGAGAATTGTTTAAAAAAAAATTAGAAACAAAGCTTTACAAATCTTAAATAATTTAACACTGTTATTATTTTAGCCTGATTCTTTTCTGAAGCAGTAGGATATTTATGTATTTGACAATTTAACTTTGTATTTAAAAGAGCAAATTATCTGTTGTATAACTTCATTAAGCCAGCTCTCTTGTTCATGCGGTTTGAATTTGGCTGGGGTTACAGAACAGTACATACTTGAGGGATTTGCATTAGAAACTAAAATGGGGTTAGAGGAGGGAAAGATGACTTCAGACATTATAAATTTGCATATTTAGAAAGTTTATAAAAAAATAAAGAAAAACAGATATTCATGTTTTCGCTTTGCAGTGATTTAGCAGACTTTATGTTTAGTTTCTTTAACATTTTCTTTCTCATATCTGAGCCAAAACACTGAAATCTCTTCTATGTCATCTCCTTTGATGTGAGAAATAGAAGGATTATAAATCAAAAAAGCCCTGCAAAGAGAATCTACTAAGTCCCTTGGAAAAATGAATTTGGTTACACTGCTGTGAAACCCAAACTGAAACAACTTCTGTTGTAGGAAGAAAAAAGAGAGTTCTCAGTACCTCACACCAGCCAGAGGACAGCTATTTTATGCAGAGTGCTTGGTGGTAAAGAGTCAGTCATAGTTTTTACACAGATTAGCAGGTAAAGGGAAAAATAGAAGGAAAACATTGTTACTAAATGCTTCTGTGTAAAATAAAACACTGTGGCTCATATTCAATTTCATGGAAACAAATGAGTTAGTAAACATATAGTGTGTTAATTTAGCAAAAAGACTTGTGTTTTACCATGGGAGAAGAAAGAGTGTGACTAAATCTGTGGTACTTAGAAGAATAGTGCCTCTTTTACTCATCATCACACCATTTGCTTTTTAATTGCAAGTCTGGCAGGAATAAGATAATCATACTACAAATGATGGACTAACATGAAAACAGCTTCAACATTTAACTCTTTTTGACCGACAGGTATATTATACATATTTCTACCGGAGCTGGCATATATTCTCTTTCTGTAAGAATGTACACATAAAATGTTCACCCATATATATATACCTGTACATAAGCATTTTCAGATATACATACATGGATATCTGTGTATGGGTATACATACCTATGGATAATCTCATATATTAGAGAGAGAGAATGAGAGAAAAGGGGTGGAGTGGAGGTAGAGACAGATGCATATCCATCTGTCAGGTCTACCAACTCCCACAACTCAGCACTGTTTGCTTGTGCAGACTGGGGCTACCAAGCTGCTGTTTCTAAGCACTGGATGGATTTGCTCCAGGAATCATGTGCTGACGCTCCGTGGTGACAGGAGACCAGCCAGGCCTAAAAGTGTGATCAGTGGAGAGAGTTACTCCAAGGGTGGCATCAAATTTGGAACTCTGTGTCTCCTGGATGAACACCTTTCCATCCATAACTAGAGGGATCCTGGAGAGACTGTGCCTCCAAAAAGAGCATCAGGATAAAGCAGTTAATGGTAGAAATGCTGTATGCTTTCCTTATCTGTGTGAGTGAATCCTTGTGGGAATTACTTAAAAACGGGTTCAAAGGAGGGCGATGGTAAAACAGCATGTGGAAAATCTACTTAATTGATATATTTGCTTATTTTATTTGATTGACTAAATTCAGCATCTTATGCCAGTTTCTAGACCATATATTGGATGACATTATGTCTGTTGCATGTAATCAAAAGAACAGTATCCTGCCAGCTTCCCAGTTGTAAGCCATAAAATTTGTCCTCTGGCTACCTGAATCTCAAATTTAAAATGTTGCCCTAACTTGCAAATATGCAGAAATTATTTACTTCTAACATCTTGTTAGACTAAATATAAACTGTACAATTTATTGTTCATTATCCAGTTATTTCTTTTCCCGAGAAGTAGAAGAAAGTCATTCTGAAAGCTACTGGGGTGCAGATCAGTGCCAAATGAAATCTGAAATAAAATCATCTGAAATAAGCAGCAAAGTTGTACATTCCTCTGCCATATTTTGGTATAGAGATAGTAATCCTTTCCCTTAGGATATAACCCCATTCTCTTGACAATAGGTATTTGCTTCTGGCTATGATTTCTAAAATCATGAGTAAGTAAGTTACTTCAAAGAATGATTTTTATCAATCTGAAATGGAGGCATGCTTCTGAATTACAGATACACTTTAAAATTGATTTCCTTTCACCTTAGTGATATGTACTCAGGTTCCCTAATATATGGTCACAGACTGCATTTTATCTTTTACCCATTTCTACATATGTGGAAATATATCCTGTCTTTTGTTTGCTTGTTTATTTTTTGGGTGATATTTCATTTAGATGATAGCATAGAGAATATTCCAACTCACCCATAGGACAAAATATACTTTTTGTCGCATCTCAGATAGAACAGTGATAACAGTACAATGAAAATATTAATCAATCCCTAGTTTAAATGACTGAATTGTCCAATAACCTAAAAGCAGGCTGCATATATGATTTAAAACAGACACAGGTTTCTGGCCACAGAAACTTCTGAACTTTCTTTTATTATAACAATTAATTTCAAAATTTATTCAGCATTGGTATGGGGAGTAGGAAACATATGTCAGCTTGAATATACTGCATTTTTTTTATATCATTCAATCTTTTTTCTTCTCTCTTATTTTTAAGTTGACCACTGGGCTATTAAATTTTACATGCTGAAAAAAATGGTCACTGAGGGACTGTCTTAGGATTACAACTTAGGATTACAACTCTTGGGATGAATAAGGCAATCCACAACAGGTTGGGAAACCTTGGAAGCATAGACTAGTCAAAGCAGTTTGTCTCTCTGGTGATTTCACATATACTCTACGATAAAACAGTTATTACTGAGATCCCAGTTTTATTCTCTTCTGTGAGTGACAATATTGGGGGAATAGAAAAGCACCAACAAAATGGATGTGTCATCCTTTAGACATAAGATAAGCAGAAATGAGGTGCAGAATTTAATTTTTAGCTGGCAGGGTACACCCATTCTGCAGTGGTAGCAAGAACAAGGTGTGGTACTAAAGAAGGTAGTCACCTTCCTCCCCTGTTTACTCACCCACCACTGGCTCATAGCACATCTTTAATGATCAGTTAAGAGTGAGCAAATTCACAAGTGCTCTGTGTTTTAGTTCTTTGAGAGTTTTTTCCTGCTTTAACATCTTGTTAGGAATATTTCATCATGTTCAAAGCTCTGGGCAGCATCGCATGTTACTCTGCATGTCTTAGCCTGGCTGAAAGAACTTTTTGTCTATATTTCTTCCCTCCCAGCTAAGGGAAATTGCCCTTGCTCCCCTTTACCATAACTGAAAGTTTGTTTATGTTTGGCTGGTGCTGTCGATTTTGGTAGCAAGAGTGAACTGGTTTCTTTTACAGCTCCATTAGTAGTGGTACAATACCAGATGGATGTGTGTTATTCCTGTTTCATCCTCTTCTCTTTCATTCTTTTTTCTCTGCTTATTAAAAATTTTTTTTAAGACCTATCTTGATGTTCAACCTCTGATGCTCAAATCAGAATGAGTACTTACAGCACTTTCTGCTAACTGCATGATACTAAGTGTGTATTGAGAAATGATGCTCAAACTATTACTAGAACAAAATTTTGCAAGTTTAGGAGGTTTACAGAGAGGGAGAGACCTGAGGTCTAGAAATAAAACCAAACCATATCACATGCTGTGCCATGGCACTGGAGGCACCGCGGCCGCCTGTGTGACCGCTAGCCTGGCCACGGCCACCGTGGCACAGAATCTGCAGGCAGACAGACAGACAGACAGACCGACCAGGGGCAGGAAGAGCAGCTGCTGGGACTCCCCTGCCTCCAGCAGTGAGCTTGCTGCTGTGGTCTGCTCCTCTACTTGCACACATGTTCTTGTTCATGTTCGTGTTCTTGTTCTTGTTCGTGCTCTTTTTCGTGCACATACTCACTCATGCAGCCCTTTTCTCACTCTCCCTATCAAGGTGATGATAGTAAACATGAAAAACAAACCTCAATATACAACCTGAAGTGTGCTGCTTCTAGCTCATTTAAAACACACCAGTACTCACTCTGAGTAACATTGTTTAGCAGTGAAAAAAACAATTGAAGTATAACCTCAGAGGATAATTAAGAAATAACATAGTTTTTTCTTTTGCTTTCCTCGACATATTTTCTTTACAAGACTCAATTCAACTTTAATTAAGTTTTGCTTTGAGGCTCTGAACCTGAAGCAATGCATTTTTATTTTCCTTGTAATATAACCTTTACCTTGCAGGTAAAAAATCCAAAGAAGTCATGAAGCTATAATCATCAGATCATAGAATGAAAGGATTATGAGTTTTACACAGGCTAAAAAATAAAACCTTTGATTTAATTAGCATTTTATGAGTTTCAGGTACATGTGAAATATCAAATTAATAGGGCCTTATTCTATTCTTTTTAGGTGTTAGAAGAGTATTAAGTGAAAAAATGTAACTAACTCCTGTTCAGTTTAAGAGCTCTTCAAACTAGGGAGATGTTGGAAAGTGATTAAAAGCTAATTCCTGAAAGCTTCACCAGCTTTAATAGTTTAAATTAATATATGCCATAGGTTTGGGGGGGTTAAAATGAATAAAATCCTGCATCAAAAAACCCTACCCTTTTAAACTGAAATATCTTGTCTTCAAAGTTACTTTTTTATCTCTGATATGATCACTATCATTTGAATCTCTCCTTTCAGTGGAAGACTACAAAGCCTATACTATTGCTCATTATCCAATCCTGTGTGAGATGCAATAGAAACAAGTGAAATAATCAGTCGAAAGTAGATGCAGTTGCAGCTCTGAAAGATCACAGAACATGAAAAATTAGTAATAAAGCTCACATTTTCTTGTGTATTAAACAGGCAAATCATTCTCATTAACACTATATATGCATGTCAAACATTTTAAAGCCAATATCAAAATTGTCATCTAATTTTGATAATGAAATGTGTTAAGCATTTCTACAGTTTCATTTTTTGAGTCACAGCAATATTAACTGCTTTCACTGTTCCAAGAAGCAAATATGAGTTTCCAAAAATCAAAGAGACTTATCTCAGTCTTGGTGAGAGAATCAGAATCAGAGAATCAGAGCTAAAGGTTTCACTGCCCAAAGCGTAATCTATTCCAGTGCTGAAAATGCAAATAAGGAAGTATTTCACTGTGCATGGCCAGAAACTCAAACTAATTTTGTAGTTTTTTCTACTATGGATATTATAGATGACTTTGTCATGTAATTTCTGGAACGTTTACTATCCCATTAGCATCCTATTACTAAAATGAAAAACATGAACAGATATCCATCATGCCAAAAAAGAAAAAGCCAAACGACAAAATAGTCTCTTGAAGGGGTACAGAAATGTCAAAAATCAACATAAATTTCAGAGAACAGCCAGACACATTCCAAAGAATCTATTTTTTTATTGTGCAGCTAAGGCGTGTATCATGTACCCTAATATCTACAGCAAGAAAAGCAGAGAGAAATTCTGATTTGAGATAGACTTCTTTATGGAACTCTGCTCTTCAAGGGAAAAATTGTTAAGAGAAGGGAATGAGTACAATCCAAACATAGGCAGTATTACTTCTTCAATGTAATTTTGATTTCATGCTGAAAACCATAGGTCTGAGACAGAAATTTTGTCAGAAACAATGACACTAACTTAACTTTGTGCCCTTGTGTGCTGTTGCTCATGAACTGAGCTTCAGATCCACCATCCAAACTTCTCTTTTAGTGCAGCATCTTGCTACAGCCTTTTTTGTGAGGGGAAGGTAGAGATTGTGGAGCAAGGTGTTTGGAAAAAATGGTAAGCTCACCAAAACAGAAGAATCTTTCAATATTTCAGTGCTTTATCTGGTCAGCTACAGAGATTTCAGCATCTTGCTGATATGTTAAAGAGGCCTATTTCGATGTGCATGTGTGACTACAGGCTGTATTTTGAACTGTTAAAACTGTTCCACTGTTGAATGCAGATAAATATTCATCTGTAACTTATACATTTTTTCCTCTGTGAAGATCAGTCATTATGCTGGTGCTAACTTTATTTAAAAGTTAAAGTCATCTTCCTCTTTATTCACTCCTCCAACCTCATTTGGCTTCGTTATGTGACTGCCAAAACTTACTCTGACCTGAACATTACAATAACATTAGAGTAAGACACATTTTGGGTCAGCATTTAGCATTGTTTTGATCAAATATCAGGATGTGATAAATAAGCACCTTTTAGTGCAGATTTCTTCAGTGTAGTCCATGCCCCCTTGACTTTCTCCTTTAGTAAATCATGAGGCACTATACACTCTGCTGCATGTTGCTTGGTCAGGGGACCCTGGACATTCGGGAGCACAGCACCATAGCTCCAAACACCTCCTTGACCTCTTTCAGGATGCTACTCATCAGGTCCATCTAGACCACAGGAGTGCAAAAGTGCTGAATCTTGCTAAGTCCAGGACAAGATCCACATCAGCATTTAAAGAAGGCTAACCTGTATTTCCCCTTCTTTGTTCATAGCCATTACTACAAAGTGCAGTCAACACAATCCAGCAGCCCTGCTATCCTTTAATAAAGTGTTTTTCCGTTCACAGCTTCTTCTCCAATTTGCTGCAAAGGTGGCATGTGCATAAAATGGGAATGGAAATTTGGAGACACATGGTGAGGAAAGGACCATGGCAAAGCAGTAAGCTCTTCCACAGCATAAAGCAGCATGAACACAAATTGCAGGACATTTTATAAAGTGGCAGCAGATGTTCATCTTGACTACGCCGATTAAGGTGTGTTTTCCCCCTAGCCATATAAAATTAATATTAATCAGCAGAATGTGACATCAAATTGTACAGATTAATATGACCTTCTACACAAAGTTGAAGAAAAGGGACTATCTTTCCAAGTGTTAAAGCAAAGAGAAGGTGGGTTGTTTTAATAAGAGTATCATGCAGGTTCTTGTCCTGTTAAAATATTTTTATTACTACTAATTACTTATGTTCTAAGGGGAAAACAATGCTTTCTCTGTTCATTCTTAGCCCATTTCACAGCCAGAGTGCACATGAGCCAGCTTGTATTTCTTAAACCAAGTAAGTGCAAGCTGTAGTCTTGATGATATTTAAGGTGCAAGACAGAGTGAAGATTTTACTAGTTCTATGTGGTTTTCTCTGTAGAAATTTGTCCTATAACATTTTAAATTTTTTATTTATACATTTTTAATAGTCTTAATAACAGATTTATATTTTCACAAATTTTATATATTTTCGAATAGGCTCGTAAAGCTAGAATTAGAGGTACTTTCTCAACAAGGACCTAAGAATTTCTGAGATCAGTTTATTTGGTTAAAATGACTATAGAAATTTCATTTTGAAACCAGATGTGCAGATGTGCAGCTTTCTATCAGAGAAAATTGAAATTAGCTTTCACACTTCTGTCTATCTTCCATCTTTGATTTTGAAGATTAGACCTTGCTCTTGGTCCCTCAATGTTTTTAATTGAATGTTAGTGACTTTCTCAGTGACACCACCTCTGGCTAGTGCCTAGAAGCACAATCTGACAAGGTTGAAGTTTGTCTGCCCTTGCTGCCCACTGCACTCTTTAGTGTCTAAGTGAGCCTGAGAAGCTCTTACTGTTGCTGTTTCCCCTCTGTAGTTTCCATAGGAAAGATTCAATATCCCTCCCTACATCCCATCTGATCTGATCTTTTCAACTATAAATTAGGCCTCTTCAAACCAAGACAGAGAAGCCAATGTTTTGCATTATGATTATTATTGTTATTATTATTGTTATCTCTGTTTGGCAGTCATTTTTACTTTGTTACCACTTAAAAACAAGTCTTGGTCTCATTGCCCTATTGCATGAACATAACTGGTGAGAAAGTCTGTGTGTCTAAAAGCTTTCAGTCTGAAGGATAGGACATAAATAGCAGATGAAACAATCAAATCAACTGGACAAAACTGAGGGATAACATGCTAAGAAAAAAAAATCCACAGTTTAATGAATTCAGCATCCCAGCCACAATTTTCCCATCTGCTTCTGACTGATAACAGACTGAGAAATACCATTTCCCCCGTTGCTGCTTATGTTAAATGTTATGTTAAAAAGATGTTGCCTCTCTCAGGGACATTAGTGAAATGAATACAAGTGAATACAAAGCTTAAGGGGTTTTGGCCTCCCAATTATTCCAAACGAAAATAAATGCCCTAAGCATCAACATGATTCTTTGCTGCCCTATACTATCAACAAAATTAGTAGTTCTAATAACAGGCAAGTCAAAGCAGCGAGTACTTCTGAGTCTTTCAGCCTTTCTGTGTGTAATCCCACCAAAGTCAAGAGCTGTACAGGAAAGGATTCAGCCATAAGAGACTGCAAATTAGTTTCAATTCAGCAAACAGGTGAACATAAACCAAATCAAAGCGTAAAGAAGGGAGAGGTTTCTTTTTCCTTTAACTTTTCAAAGGGAGGAAAATAACTTTTAAAAGGTAGCATCCAACAAAAGGAAATCTAAGCAACTTTTGCTTAAAATAGCTAAATGCATATTATATTTGAAACTTTTTATCAGTCTTTTAATATAATCCCATAATTTTTTCATCAATGCAAGCCAGCAAGTTATGTCCATTATTATTATTATTCACAGTAATTTGTTGTCTTAAAGAATTTTGGCAAAATTTGCAAAAGATAGAAAGCTAATAGAAAAATTAAAGGGAATATTTCTATATTTGTTCACCTTAGAACAAAAATGAATTTTAATATGGTAACACCATCTAGACAATTTTCCTTTTGAGATAAATTTTAGGTTTATTTGAGCCTTGTTTACCTTCATAAGTAATATTTAAATGTTCAGTTGTATTTATCAAACTGATTTTTACTGATTTTTTCTTCTTCCATGCAGTTTATTGATTTATTTGTACTACTGAAAATTGTGTGTGAGCTGTCGGATTTGACCCTGTGCTGTCACTGAAATTCTTCCCTCAACCAGTCATCTAAAGATAATTCAAGCTCCTCTGTCTTATGTTGTGACCCATAATATGACAGTTATAATATATTGCGCAATAATTATAATTATTGCATGATAATTTACAATCATTTTGGTACAATAATTTATCTACATCTCAGAGGACTAGGTTGCTTTTGTGATCCTTTCATAGGTAAGAGGGAAAATGTAATCCCATCTAGTAATGAATTTTAAAGCAAGTAAGTTTTCTGGCTCCATTTTGAAGTGTCTTCATGTTTTTCCTTTCTTTTCTCTGATCTGATCAATAGTCTTCGATTTTTCTGTCAGGCCCTCTTGTACTTGGCTGCTAATTTAGAAACTTCCGGAAAGAGAATTTTGCACCTTCAGTTTTCTATTTAACACATTCCAAGTGTCTCTTCTCAGGTAACATGACGATAATTTATTTTTCGCCACATGAGAAAAGAAAATTTCTAGCTATTTTCAAAATTATTCTGAAAGGATGGAAGCTGTCTGCAATTTTTTTCTGACCATGTTTCTTTCTTTTGGTTGGTTTCAGGGTTTTTTCCTTTTCTTTTCCCCCAGAAGCCCCAAAACAGAATAAAATTCAAGCTGTTGAGACAAAGTAATTTTGAAAGATTAACTTGATGTCTTATATTTCTTTAATATGCTTTAACTAACCTTGGTAATTTAAGGATTCTAAACAAATATAAGACACAAGTTCCCCAATAATACACTGAATAGCATAAACTACACCCACAGGAAAGCCATGAAGAAATTATGCTCTTTGCTTCATTTAATTTATTTTTGCTTTTGAATATAGGCAGGGTGAAGACACAAAGATTTGTGTAGTTCATAAATAATTAAAATCTTCAGGACTAATTTTTTTTCAAGATTTTGCTCCCACTACCAGAAAAACAGGATAGAAATCATAAGGTAAATAAATACCCGAACATCTAACAAAAAAATGCCTGTTAGAATATTGTAAGAAGAGAAATAATAAAGTATGTAAAAGGGATAGAATGAAAGGAAAATCAGGAACTGAAGAAGTAAGCTAAAACACTAAGAGAAGAAAATAATGGTACAAGAATAAACTTGCCTGTAATTTCTTCTCAGTCTTGACTTGCAGAGTTTGCTTTTAAACACTGTTCCAAATATAATCATTTAAATATATCAGATGTGGTCTCAACAGAAAATAAGATTATCATATACCATTTCACACATCAACTACTAATTTCCAAGTCAGTATAGATCTTCTAGTTTGGAATGATTCTCGGATCTTAAAAGATCTTAAGTAGAGATTCAACATACAATTAAACAACCATACAATTAAATTCTGGTGCCTGTTGTCTTTTACATATGCTATTAACCTGTCCCTATGTTTTAGTAGATTTGACTATGTCATTAAATGCCTTTTATTTTGTTGGTAAAATATATAGGTGCTTATATATTACTTTTTCCTGTATGTATTTTCTTGAAAAGTAAGAGAAGCTACATTTTAATGGGAAATTCATTATTAATCGGTCAACATTTTCTTTCATGATTCTGCTGTCTTTTTGTGCTGTATGCTTATATGGAACTTGCTTACTGTCATACTTCAGAAGTAATTGAAATCTATAAAACACATCATACTTTAAAGACAAGAAAAGGGGAATATTTAGCTATACAGCTTATCCAAAGTGTAAGTAAAAGGAAGTCTGATGAGTTGTTGTAAATAGATCACATTTTCAGGGCAAAGAAATGTGAATTTTTATTTGGTATTAAATTATTTTGTTAAACCTTACTGGAATCTTTATTCCTGCTAATAATCATAATTCTTTTAAATTGCATGGTACTACCACACACAGTAAATAATGTCCTTTTCACAGAAATATATACTAAAGCCTATGAAAACACCTTAGAGTGAGGCAAAATTAATAGCAGTAACCAGTAGCAATATTTCAGCCTCTTGTCAGCTTGTAGCTGATAAAATATTAATTCTTATGTCTGTCATAGAGAATTGAGATTATCACACTCATCAGGCATTATCAACTACTAAATATTTCATTAAAAACTGATGTAGCAAATCAGTGCTCCTAGGTGTTGTTGTGGGTTGTGGGTTTTTTAGGCATCGCATATCAATATTCCTGAAGAAGCCAAGAAGTTCCACAGGCAGCTGATTTTGAATTGAAACAAAAAACAGTCTGATGTACTACAGAAAACTGCAATTGATGGTCGTTTACCTTAAGATGCCAGGCTGTAATCTGCTGTCATTATGGCTTTAAACTGAAAGAAACTAGGTTTAGATTCTCTGCTGAGGGTGGTGAGGCACTGGAACAGGTTGCCCAGAGATACTGTGAATGCCCCATCACAGGAAATATTCAAGGCCAGGTTGGATGGGGTTTTGAGCAACCTGGTCTAGTGGAAGGTGTGCCTGCCCATGGCAAGGGGCTCAGGAGTAGGTAATCTTTAGAGGTCCCTCCAAACCCAAACCATTCTCAGGTTCTATGACTTCAGAAGCATGTGAGCAGCCCCAGGGAGAGGCAGGTCAAGCCCGAAGGTTCCAACATGGGGCACAAAGACCAGAAGCTGGGAGGATGTCTGGGACTACCACAGTCTTCTATGGAAATACATATTTCTACCCTTCACTAGTTAGCCACTTTTGGCTACTGTTGGAGGGGTGTTACTCTTCTGTAACTTACTCTTTCAAGTATAACTAGGGAACTGCAACAATACTCCCACTAAATATTGCAGGGATAGGGTTAACATTAAACTTGATCCTTGGGAACTGAAAACTGTAGGAAATTACTGTTTCTGTGACCCGAAGACCTTGATGTTTTAATTACAATCCTTCTAATTACTGCTTTCATTCTGACCATAACTTGAGTCACATGCCTCTCTGATCATTCAGTCTCTGCCAACTCTATTCTGCTTCTCTGCACACTGTCATTTCTGTGTGCTAACTTATGTCATGCCAGTGATTTCGAACACTGATTAACTGAATTACTTATTGAATGGAGACATCTTTTCTTCCTGTTATTTTCCCTTTACTCAAGCCTGCAACCTTTGCAAGTAAAAGAAAAGCTGCTGTGTTCCATGAGCCACACAGATGGTGCACATGGTGGTCTCTGAAATGATATTCAACTACAATTGAGTCCTTGAAGAATATTTAAGCTCTTTCTCAATCAGGAAATATCTTTCAGATGAGGGTATTATGTTGCTGAGCTTTTTGATTATACTTGTGATAGCCTCATTTCTAAGTGACTGGGCTTCTGCAATTCTAGTATTCAGAAGAGTATATATCCCTTGACAACCTACACGTGGTATCAACTGCATGTGACTTTGCTCCTAAATTGAATAAACTGAAAAGAAAATTGTCCATGCCTATAGATTTTTTCTGTTGGTACTGCTGTATCTCTTTTCCACAGAAAGCCAGCATTTCAGCCATAACAAATGGCTTGTACACACATGATTTTGACTTTGAATTCATCACTCTCTTTACAATGAAAACTGAAGCTGAGGTGTTTTCATGACATCCTATATACATACATAAACACAGATGATAGATAGATAGATAGATAGATAGATAGATAGATAGATAGAGCAAAACAAACAAAATACCCCTTTTGTTGATTCAAAAGTGTTTCTCACCAGTAAAAAAATTAGCAATGCACAAATTCAAATCTTTATTTACTGCATGTATATTTGCAGGTTGCCATTTCCTGAAAAACCACTTCTCTCTTCTATCAGTTCATGAAACATCAGTCCTTTATAAAGGAAGTCCCTTCTCTGTAAAATTCCAAATAATTGTAATCATATAATTATGGTTTCACAATTGTTTCTAATGATGATAATTTTATATTAAAAGATTGAAATTAATATTAAATTTTCTGTATTACACAGGAGACATAATTTGCAATTTTACACAGAAAAGGATTTGAGGCACAGATTCATCATAGTGCTTCAATTACTTATTACTATATGAAACAATGGGAAGAAGGTGGTATGTAAAAGTGCATATGAAGTTTGATCTTTTTCTTTTGTTCCTTTTTGTTCTCTTCTTGTAGCATTAGATGAAGGTAAATCATATATGAAAAATTACAATTTTAATCCCATTTTTTATGAAAATGATTAGATTTTGTAGAAAATTTAGGAATTGTCCAAAATCCCACACAAATTTTCCAGCTTTTCTGCGACAGAAAGATTTAAAAAGATGACCCATATGTGCTGAAAGGACCAAAAAAGCTGAAAAGCAGATACTGAAGTATAAAACAGAAGACACACTTTAAAATGATTTGTAATTGTTTGGGCTGGTTATTTGTTTGCAAAAATTTTGAGTTTTTATAATTTTTGCAATGAAAATATTTCTGTTTATGGGAATATTAACAATACTGATTCGTATTTGTTTGGACTGATATGCAGAAAAAATAAATATATGTGCAATGTACACTATGTTCTCATATGTTTTAACATATCTATCTTATCATAAATATTGTGTTGTGTTTAATTTCAGATTTGTTTTTAGTTTTAAGACAAGTGCATTCCAAGATGTAACTTGTTTCTATCACCTTCCTGTCATAAAAACCCTGACCCCAACAGAGATTTCAGGAGCATGTTCCTCTACTGTAGAACTGAAGAGAATTAAGAAATGTTAGGATTTGCATAAGGTGTTTTGTATGGCTGGCAAAAAAAGGCCAGGAATGACATTCACTGAACCTCATTTGACCATAAATTAAAAACTACATAAAACAATTACATTGAAAATACTGAGGGGGAAAAAATGCAAAAAAGCCCCAGATGAAGATATGAAATTGATCTCTTCAGGGGGAGAGAAGTGTGTAATTTCATCTTTAAACTTGTATGAGAATTTTAATTTTCAAGGAAGGAAATAAACTTAATGATCACTATACAGAAGCCAAAGAGGAACATGACTAGGATCAATCTCAGTACAATCCTTTAGACTTTTAAGATCATCTTCACCTGATACAAAAATTACTTCTCTACTCCTTGCCCTAATCCAGTTCTCTCAGACTTTACAGATACGCAAGTTCATATAAATGGTGTCATCTCTGAATCACATATTTACTGCAGTTCTGAGACAGAAGTGTTTATGCACCATGACAACATTTGTTTTTCATTTAGTAATGTCTTAGCCTTATTAGGACATGTGAAATACTTATCTGCAACAGTTTAATCTGTAATATTTTAATTACATTACACACATATTTATGCCAACTTTGCTCAATATTCACATGGAGATGTCATTTTAATTTCATATTACATAAAAATGCACATGAGTATTTTGAGTGAGAACAGAATACACATTGTCATCATTCAGCTACAAAATGTTTATTCCTTTATTATGTCTCCATGACTCATGCTGAATTGTATATTACCCCTCAATGAGTTCTATGGCAACCCTTTGGCACCTTGCAAAAAGAAGCAGTTTAAAGATGCATAAAATATTTTGAAATACCTGCAGTTCTTATTTTCTTAATGTTTGTGCCAAAATGGATGTCATTTACAAGCTGTGGAGTACAGTGACCTGGTAAGAAACAGGCTAGAATTCACTCTTAGTTACCTGTGTTAGTAGATTTTTTGCTGTTTCCAGGGGC
Organism: Tychaedon coryphoeus; assembly: GCA_013398595.1. Lineage (NCBI taxonomy): Eukaryota > Metazoa > Chordata > Aves > Passeriformes > Muscicapidae > Tychaedon > Tychaedon coryphoeus. Next base: position 335,919 of record WBND01000585.1, on the reverse strand, counting down.
TCTGTTCGTGCGTGTATGTATGCAAGTAGATACACATAATTGTAAAAACTGCCAGGCTGTTCTGTTTGCCTTCTACATGTTTAAGGATCATTTAGGTTTTTCGTTACTCAGCAGGTTGGATTTGATTCACATGCACTTCAGTTTCATTTGTGTTGAAGAATCCAGAAAATCTAATTACTTCTTCAAGAGATCATTTGAACAGAGATTCATGAGAGGTCATCCAGATATTTCTTGGAGAAGTTTTTAGAACCACCAGGAAACTTTTTGTGCAGATTGACTAAAATTTTTAATGAAGGCTTGACACATAGGAGGCTACTTGGTTAATCTGTTTCAGAGAGAATGCCACTACATTCCTACAGGTATTTTATTCGCTTTTAGCTGAACTTCACAGAAGGCATACTAAAGGCTGTTGGTTAAGTGGTGTAATGTTAGGGAAGGGGGGGAATATGGTGTTGAGTGGGATTCTTTTTTGGTTTGTTTTTTTGATCTTCCATTGCTGACTTTTAGTCGTATTCAATACTGCTGGGGAGCAGAATTTATATCATTTTCTCTAACTTTGCTACTCTTTCTCAGGAAATGTCCTAAATACAAAATAATATTCATGTATCACTCACTCACTTTTCATAGCAAATGTCTGCTAACTGACTTTTCAATAATATTTACACCGACCTGTGGCCTTTTGTACATTTAATCTGTGGATTAAATGTACAAAAGATAATTGGGATTAATTACAATACATTCTTGGTGCATGAAAATACATGTTCAGGTAAATTTGCCTGCCAAAATAATTGAATGTTTCTTCTTCTATGCATTTCTAATTGAACATAATTTTCAGCATCTTAATACGGCAACAGTTCTTGAAAAGTTGCACCTACACTTGTACATATAACATAGAAAAAGATACTATTTTAAAAGTATCTCAACATTATGGCATAAATTTTATTTCATTGCTTGACATCAGGATGTTCAAGAAGCTGAACTTTTTACATCCATAAATACTCAGAGCACCTTAAAAAAATCTTAGATATATCTCTTTCATCATGTTTCCTCTTAAAAAAAATTATATCTACCCAAATTCTGCAACAATTAAATGCTTAAAACAACCTGATCCTTTTGTAGCAAACTTAAAAAATAATCTATATTTTGTTGAGCTGACAGAGAAGAACACCCAGCTTTCAGGGACAGAAATGTTTTCTATTATACTGACAGTCCATTAGCAATCCCCATTCTATCACATTTTTTCTTTTTTCCTCTGCTCAGAAACATGATACAGATGTTATTGTCTCAAGCTGTGTTTATGACACAAGCTGTGGCAGAAAAGAAAAGCTAGTTGTTTTAGTTTTTGCAGGGAGGAGGGGATATTTTTTGAAAAAATATTAGAATTGATCCATGGGCCATCACATTTCAAAAATATTTTTCATCACACAACTTATTTCCTTTGGGGAGCTGTTATAACAACAGCAGAAAAAGCTTGGGTTTGGGTTCTTTTTTTTTGGTTTTTGGGTTTTAGGGGGTTTTTTTTTCCTTTGGGGAGCTGTTATAACAACAGCAGAAAAAGCTTGGGTTTGGGTTCTTTTTTTTTGGTTTTTGGGTTTTAGGGGGTTTTTTG
>WBND01000585.1:292562-334223 GCA_013398595.1 Tychaedon coryphoeus | reverse complement strand
GGGGAGTTGTTTGCTTGGGGTTTTTTTTGTTTCTTTTTCCTTTTTTCTGTAGTGTATATAGATTTTAATGTTACAGTACAGCTCGCATGTCTGTTCCAGACTTCAGTGTATTCTGATGTATTGTGCAGGTATAAAATTACAAAGTCAAGAATATACTTTGAGTGCCTTTCCAGTCAGGTTGCTTCAGTGGAGCACTATTTCCCTCACAGATTCAGTGGCTGGCCTGCTATTGAACTAGTAGTCTGAAAACTCACATACATTAGGTGAGAAAATAAAAACCCTGTGAAGTTCATTGGAGACAGAAATCTTGCTAAGCTGGACACTCCTTTTTTACCCTAAAGAAGCCTTTGTTGATGGTAGGAATCTCTAGCCACTTGGGATCTCATTTGCCAGGAGAGAAGCACATGGTAAGTGTGACAGCCTTGTAGCTGAGCAGTGAGGAAGTTAGAACTCTCTCTAAGGAAGTGAGAGGCCTGGCTTGTAGACATTAGAGAACCTACAGGTCAAGCTACATCTTCCCTCCAGCAGATGACTGGTAGCCCATGAAGTATCTTTGGTATGGATGCTCTGGGGCATTTCTGAACTTGATTCACTACACAGCTTGAGAGACGAGGATGATGTTCCCCAACTGAGCAACAGCAAGTTTCTCAGTACTGAACTGCCATCCAGACCTAATTCCCAGACCTTTCATCCACCATCTGTACACACATAGGGAAAATCTCCTAAAAAGCAGGATGAATATCCCCCTGTTGCGTTCAACTGCTGCTAGGGTGCACTGCCAGCAGTGCCTCGGCCAGCGAGTTTCAACCCAAAACAAGATACCTAGAGTGGTCCTCTGTGCTGCTAGTTTGAAATATATAAAGTCATGATGCAGTCATGTAAAAGCAGGCATGTCCACCACTTGGCAGTAGAAATTATTGAACTCCTCTTTTACAGAAGTTTCCCAAATTTTGTGGCTCTGTATATGATAATGTTTAGTAAATGCAGTTAATTCCATTTAGAAGACTGCTAATTTTAAGTTTCAATAGTGTTATTTAATGTCAAAAGTGTTTGCATCTTTTAATAATATGATGAAATAAGAATGCATTTGCAGCATATGTGGTGAGTTATGCTATGATGTGTGTTATTATAGGGGACATCTGCAATTCAAAGGTGCTTATTACTTCTTTCAACCATTTGGGTTCATAAGTTGGATATAAATTATTTGTTCCCTTTTGAGTATTTTGAGCTGAGTATTTCTGTCATACTGGACTCTCTTAATTTTTTCTTCATTTCTCCTGCAACACAATGAGTTAAACATTCTCAGACAGTGTATCCACAGAAAAATATTATTCTTTAGCAGATTTTTTTTAAAGTTCTCTCCTAAGGTCATCTTAACAATTCTTCATCCGCAGTGTGGATATTCACATGATGTGCAGCATTCCTCTGAGAGACCACAATTTAATATCTCTCATTTTAAAGTGTTTATCTTGTATAGTCATACAGGAAGATTGAGCATACGTGATACTTTAGCAGTCTTGGAGAATGAATAACAAAAAAATTCCTACTCTTTGGAACTGCATTTGAAAGATAGAGAACTAAAACTTTTCTATCAGTGTCTTTCTGCTTAATCCACGATGAAACTATTTTCCTGGAGAAAAAGAGAAAGAACAGACAATGATCTTTTCTCTGTGGTGAGCAATCACAGGACCTGAGGGAAGCTGTGTCAGAGGAGGTTTAGGTTGGATATTAGAAAAAGGTTCTTTACCCAGAGGGTGGCTGGGCACTGGAACAGAATCCCTGGGGAAGTGGTCACAGCCCCAAGCCTGACAGAGTTCAAAAAGAGTTTGGACAGTGCTCTCAGGCACAAGGATCTGATTCTTGGGGATGATCCTGTGCAGGGGTTGGGAGTTGGACTCAATTATCCTTGTGGGTCCCTTCCAACTCAGTTGATTCTGTGATTCTGTAATTTTTATTTTTAAAAAACATGGAAGTGTTTTTATGTTCTCGCTAATCTTCATAGATGAACACTTGTGTCTAAGTTCTGCTGATGCACTTATCATCCAGTGAAGCCCAGAAAGAGGAACCAATAGTAGGACACAATTCCTCTAGAAAAATCCCTGTGGTTGTATCCTGGAGAAAGGAGAGGCTTTATATGACAGAGGGCAGATAGGCTTCTTCTTCAACTGGCCATCAGTTACTGTATTAAAAAAAAAAGTGAAGACATAACCTAAACATTAAAATAGAAATCATGATAAACATATCCAGACAGTCTTTGTTTTCAAATTCAAACTCACACCTTCTAGGATATTTTCCACTGCCTCTTTTAAGAAGAGATTTGCAGTTAGTAAAAATGAAATCAAATTGAATCAAAAGATTTATTTTTAATACTTAGATAATATAAACTGTTTCTGTCAGGTCTCCTCGTACAACCTGACCAGCTCAGACATAACCACCAAAAGAAATCCCTTTTGGAGACTAATTTATAATCTGCTCTGGTGTGTGCATATGCATCTGTCAAAGGATATTTGTCACCTGATTACCAGGTTTCACCTACAGACTAGGAGTCATGTTTTCTGTTCCGTCTTGAAAGCTCGAGACATATTTATATGTCAGTGTTATTTTACCATAAACTTGGTAAAATATGAAGAAAAAGAAGATGCAGAATAAAAACCCAAAAAGATTTATGAAACTGAATTGTCTCAAAGTTTCTCAATAATGAGAATATCGGGAATATTGGACTGGAGGACAAAAAAATCCCTCTCCTCTGGTGTGGCAAGTTTCTTCATCAATTTTCCATCCCACTTCCTTCCTTCATAGCTTACACAACAAGTAAAGTAGAAGTACATATTGTTTTCTGACAGGTAAAAATTGATCAAGTAAAAAAGAAAAAGTCAAATCCCAAAGGTTTTATCAGAAAATAAGTCAGTAAATCAGCATTCTGAATTATTCCCAGCGTAAAGAATATCTTTTGGTCCTGTCCCACTGAACTCAAAGAGCAAAATTCCCATTGGATTAATGGGAAATAGTTCCACAGTCTATTTCATGAGTCAAGTAAGTATGTAGTATTGAAATTTTATCATAAATTTTCAAATGTAACTTCAAAAATTAGTTCTGCTACTGCAGATTGTAAAGTTATATAAACACTCAGAAAGTTGATAATAAGGGGCTATTGAAAAGATTTGAATAAAATAATGACTACATAATTTTACTCAGATGCTCAGGAAAAAAGAAATGCATCAGAAGTTGTTAAGAGACACAAGAAGTATCAGATATACAATATAGATGGTGTACAATAAATGTTACTCTATTTTCTCTCAGTAAAAATATTAGATATTATCAAACAAAGATTGATTTCCAAGAGCTCTCTAGAAATATTGAAAGGACATTTCTATTTTGAGCAATATGGAGAAAACAGACACCCACTGATTTTTAACTTTTTTTTTCCAGAAGCTGCTGAAAAAAATCACTAAATGCAGGGTCTCCATGAAAGAATTTTCTGACAAAATGGCTGCCTTTGCCTAGCTTTAACCAAGCTACAGATCTGGACCTTCTAACACTAAGGGTTTTATACAGCCACTGAAAACTCCAATTCTGAAGCTTATTTTACCTTATACTTCCCTATCAACAACTGTGTCTGAGTAATCACATTCCAAAATATGAGTGCGATTTATTTTCCAAAAAATATTTTAAGTTTTGGGAAACCCAATTATTTTTAAAAACAGGCTGGCAGTCCCAAAACTTGTGTTAGCCAAGCAAAGATAAGAGGAAGAAGATTACAAGTATATATTCATCTTCTTACTGAGAAGACTTTTTTGACCCTAAAGAGAGAGGCACGTAGAAAGTAAGTGCAGGTCGACCCCTCCTTCATTTCTGTGGGGAAGAGAGGTGAGGGGAAGGGAGGAGACAGCTCTTTTTCTCTCCCTTCTCTTGAAGCAAGCAGTGCTTTTGTATTCCCTGTCCTTAAAGAAATTCATACTTTCTAACAAAGTGCACAGACTTACACAAAAATGGCTCAGCAGTCTCATACCTATAAATTGCTGCTGGCATATGCTGAAAGCAACAGTTAAAGGAAACACCTATTTTTTATATCCCAAAACTCAACTATCAAGGGAGTGACTGCTTGAGTCAACAAGGAATTTAGTCCTTGGGGCCATCAGGACTTAGAGGACACAAGCAAAATCTGGTGGAATCTCCAGTTCACAAAGGACTTAAGTTTAACTCTGATATTTAAATTCTCAGTGTTCAAATAAGTTTGAATTGAAGGGAAAAAAAGGTCTTGTATTCACTGGCTAAAGGATTTTCTTCAGAATCCCTTTGTCTTTTTTCTTTAAATATTCATAGGCAAACCTCATTTTTCTTCCATAACTAGAAATAGCGAAAGTAATAATGAATCGGATCTAGGCCTGCCAGCAAGCCTGGTCTAAATGAGGTTTTCATACAGCTATTAGGATTTGTGACTCTCTTCTTTGATCTCTAGTCTTGCCTTTGGCAGTTGAAACACTGCTAAATGGACCTTGACAACACTTCATGTCCACTCTGTGCTCATACGCTCAGGACTCTGTGAAACTGTGCCGTAATTAAATCTGTCTCCATCAACAGTCATAAGAGATTTTCTTTGGCTGCAGGGCAGGATGAAACATTTCTGGCTTCCAGTCTGCTTATATAATGATCACAGGTTGAAATTAGAAGTCTCAAAGATTTCCCTTACCCTTGCTATACAGAATCTTAAATTCACCACAAAATGAAACAGAAGATAGTAGATTTGGATCAAAATTAATACAACAGCACCAAATATAAGAAATGTACAGAAAATTAAGGTCAAGTCTTAGTTCTGCTAGAATTAAAAGCAAAATATCTAGCTGTCACAATTGAGCTCATTTTGATTAAAATACTACAAGTGAAAATACAATTTATAAATCTGCACAATTGCAAAATTTGGGATTTTTTTATCACAAATCCTAGGGATAATTTTTCTTGGGATGAACAGCTGAACAAAAGATCCAGTTAACGCCAATAAGTGACTGTAACCTGAGCAATCAATAACAATTTTCAGCTATAACTGAATGACCATCTCATGTAGTAGGATGTTATCCATATCCATTTTCATTTTTATCAAAAATCACATTTTTCTCTGCCTTTTTTTCTTTATTTCTTTTTCTCCCCCCTCTTTCTTGCACACAATTTTCTAATTGGTAGTACTCATAGGGTAGTTTTAATTTAATTATGACAAATGTTTTGTTTGTGTTCACTCTCTCAGATTGCTCTCAAACTCTTAGTAGTTTATTTTCCTTCATGGAATTTTGCAAAAAAATTTAATTTTAATTTAATTTATCTTTACACTTTGAGATGGTATATATTTTTTTTTGCTTTAACTTTGAACATAAAAACTCTTAGGACTACAGTGAACTCATTACTTTGGAACAGAGCAAGTATCCATCACAGATCTCAAAATTAGGATTTTGTGTAATCAGGGTAGAAAATATTTAATTCACTTTTCCCATAGACTTTCATTAAGGAGATAGCACAATCATTTGAAAATCTTTGCCACTCACTTGCCACATGCTTGTCCAGGTTGCATTGGTATAAATCATTATGCCTCTGGTTGTATCTGGGATCAGGGCAGAGCTCCAGCTAGGTAGGATGGGACAGGCAGTTCCTCAATTAGGTGAGTCACTACATTTACCTCTAATTAATCCACCAGATCCCAATCACTTCCCATTCCCTGGTCAAGATGTTGCATTGGTCAGCTTCCTAACAATTTCAAGAATGTATCAACAGTTTACCTCCAGCAACAGTATTTTCAGATTTTCAGTACATTTCATGATTCCAGAATGAATCCTGTATTTAGGGAGAATTTTTTGGGGAGAGTTGGTGGTGGGGAGGGAAGTCGTGTTGTAATGAATGAGTACTTTCCTTCCTCTCCATTTAATAGGGAATAGTTTTATAATTATGAGCCTTGTCTTGCTGATATGGTCAGGGCTTGTAATTCTGTTCTTTCTGATTCAGATTGTAAAGCTACTTCCCCAATTTCTCAGGCTACATATGTAACTTGTTTTAAGAAGGATACTGTTCATAAGATGGAGATGGAAAAAATACAGGCTTAGGTCCTCATTTGAAATCATTACACCAAGATTTCAACTTGGGACTACTGTTTTGTAGGTCATGGCTTCAGCTACAAGTCCATGATCTGTAGGTTGTGAGCATATAATCCATATTTCTCAATCATATAGAGAGAAGATCTACGTAAATCAATGACTGTACCTTCCCCTATGATCCATCCAGGCAAGAAGGAAGTACGGTTAACTACAGTAAGGACAAAATAGTAGTAACTTGGACAAACCCTTCTCTATAACTGCTCATAAGACATGGGACTCCCACAGCATATTCCCATAACTGATGAAGGGTAGGTGCCTCGCCAGCAAGTTTGCTGACAGCACAAAGCTAGGAGGAGTGGCCAATGCCTCCGAGGGCTGTACCACCCTTCAGATACCCCAGCCCTTCAGAAGGGCTTGAAACATCTTTCAACAGCTTGAAAGATGGACAGCAAAGAACCTTCTAAACTTCAACAAATGCAGCAAATGCAGCATCTTTCACCTGGGAAGGAATAACTCATGAACCAGCATAGGCTGGAGCTGACCTGCTGGAAAGCTGCTCTCAGAGAAGGACCTGGGGTCCTGCTGAACAGCAAACACTCCGTGATCCAGCAGTGCCCTGGTGGTCCCATGGTATCCTGGGGTGCACTAGGAAGAGCATTGCCAGCGGGTGAAGGGACATGATCCTGTCCCTCTACTCAGCCCAGGTGAGGCACAACTGGAGTTCTGTGTCCATTTCTGGGCTCCTCAGGACAAGAAAGACATGGAGCTCCTGGAGCAGGTCCAGCAGATGGCTATGTAGGTGATTTAGGAAATGAATGGAGCTTCTCTCCTATGAGAAAAGGCAGAGGGAACTGGGCCTGTTCAGTCACAAGGAGAGGAGACTGAGAGGGGACCTCATCAATCTATTTAGGTGTCTGAAGGGACACATCAGCAGAAGTTTCCAGGCTCTGCTGAGTGGTGCCAAGCAATAGGACAAGAGGCAGAAACTGATTCCCAGTTTACTGTGCATGTGACTGAGCACTGGAACAGATTGCCCAGAGATGTTGTGGAGTCTCCCTCACTGGAGCACAGTCTGAACACTGAATCTTGTGCCATCTGCTGTAGGATGAAGCTGCTTGAGCAGGGAGATTGGACCAGATGACCCCCTGTGTTCCCTTCCAACCTTACACGTTCTGTGATTCTGCGAAATTATTTGAATACTGGAAAATGTGGGTTGTGCAAATATAGAACAGAAATAACATTCTGCCTCTCCTGGAGTCTTACCAATTTCTTTAACTGGGCTATAAAAGCTGCATTCCAAGGGCTCTGGAAAGTATTTCACTCACTTCTTTATCAAGAGAGCATCTTGATAGAGAAATGGAATGTCTTGCATGAAATAAAACATGAAAGATGACTAAAAAACAGGCTTCTGAATGCAAAGTTCCTGATGTGTGGTTAGTTATGGACAGTGGATTTTATTTCTACATTGTGTTCTCTTTCTATTGGAAGCTTGCTGAGTGAATTCTAAGTGTAATGGAGACAAATAGCTATCACATGCCTTGGTGTGCAGCAGGAAAGATTAAAAGTACTCAAATTTAACCCACAGAACTTCTGTATTTTGGAGACAAATTATTTTAATCAGTGATTCTTGTTTGTTTGTTTGTTTGTTTGTTTTCCAAATCTGGATTTATGACGTGATTCACAGACTGTGCAACTATTTAATAATTTCCCACATTTTTCTTGAAGTGAAAGAAAGAGAAGTCCTTTTTATATATTTCTTGCTCCCAGATAAATATACATGTCCTCTGCAGTTCATATAAAGAAAGAATAGAGGAGATGTTTTTACACATAAAATGAGATGACTGTAACATTTCAGTCTGAATAGTCCTTTATGCTTCCTGCTGTCACATTCCCAGTCTTACCTGTAGCCACTGGTAAGAAGTGCAGCCTCAAATCCACACTGACATTTCAATCCAGGCTTTTCGAAAAGACAGGGTATAAGGGGTTATTTTCTACTGATTATTAAGTGTGATGAATTGTGATGAGGTGTTCAGCTGTTTTGATAAGCATTTCTTGAAAAGCAGGATTTTGCATTCAGATCATGCTCTCATTTTTTTGAAATGAGAGCAGAACTTAAAATACATTGAATATTCACTCTCCCATAAAAAAGGGAGGTCTGTATTTTTCTAGAGGTTTCCAGCATACTGGAATCTATATTTAGATTCCTATATATTTAGTCTCCTAATTGAAACCACACAAACCCAGCTGGCAGCAGCCCCTATCCCTAATCTGGGTTAGACCCTTTTGCCCTCCACAAGGAGAACCAGATATTCGGAGACCCCCATACCAGAAGTCACCTGCTGGGATGTCTTTGAGTGTCACTGGATTTGCTAAAAGTTGGTAAACCTGAGGATATTTTGAATAAAGGGATTCAAGTGAGACAGTATTAACAAATGAAATCTTATTTGTTTATTTATTTACTTACTTACTTATTTTGATACCAACTCAAACAGTAAGCATAAATATTTACATATTATATATTATATTTAATATACCAGATTACTGGATTTTACTTCTATGTTTATGCATTTAGATGGAACACAAGAACATAAATCTGAAAACCAGATTTTTTTCCAACAATACTCCCTGTAATTTTCATGGTGGTGACAGAAGTTCATCTCAGAACTGGGTCTTGTATCTCTGCCAATGCACAGCATGCCTGACCTGCAAAGCCCTTGCTATTCCAGAGCCAAACGTCCACTGAGCAAACTCTGACAGTCATGCCGACTATGGCAATGTGGATCCGTAGCCAGCTAACAGGAAAGCAACATCAAGGAATTAATTTTCACTTGTGGCATGAAGCAGTTCTCCAGATAAGATAGCAGAGGCATAACTTAGTGTTCCTCAACATATAACACCATTTCCTAACAACTGGTGTTCATCTTGCTGCAATTTTGAAGTGAATACTCAAAAAATACAATTTCATGATGACAGCCACAGCAGCAGCAGCAGCCAGAGCCAGCCTTTGAGAGGCAGCGCTGCGAGTTCTGCTTTGGACAGCTGCAGTTCCCACTGTGTCGCAGTAATAATGTGGATTGATAATTCTGGTGGAAAAGAGGACAGCCACAAAAAACCCTATTCGCAGTTCTAATTAATTTCCTAGATGTATTTCCAAGAATTATTTGTTTTGAAAAAAATTAAATCACACAGGTGTACTTATCTCATGTTAGAAACATTAGCTTGGGTTTTGCTTTTTTTTCTCTTTGACTATTATACCCTAATGTAAGAAAAAAGAATGACCAAGACATTTAACAGAGAAATCATCATATATTTAGTAAGGAAATTAAAGAATTAAGTAGAATGCATAAAGTTTTAAGAAGAAAATATAAGATTTATTAGTTTTTCAGTGTTCTTTTATCCTCAGGCACTAAAATAATGATAAAACAAAGAAAAGTGCTGAGAAACAGTGCTCACAGGTTTCAAATAAATTATTATTTATATAAAATTATTAAGATATAATACTGATATATTATGATTCAGATCATAAATGTACATTAGCCCACTGTGCATGCCATACATCTCCAGCTTGATACAATGGCATGCTCCAGACATATCCCAGAAACTCAAAATCATCAATTCCATTTTTCATTCATCTTAAATCCAGCAGGTGTTTAGAAGCATTAGGTATGCAGCAAGTTAAAAATCTCGAAGTAGAATATTGTTATATCAGAAAATTCTATGCATTAGATTTTTATGAGGCATCATTTGCAATATAACAAGTCACAGTAGTCACGCAAGATGGAATTTTTTTCCTTGTTGCATGTTTCAATGTTTCAATTTTTTTCCCTCATAATTGAATTTTTAAATTTGTTTTTAAAAGTTATATTTTTGATAACATATTACCTTCAGTCCTTGTTCAAAATACTTTTCACAGGTTTGAGTCAATTATTTATTATTTAGAAATAATTTTAAAATTTAATATAATATAATTAAATTAGTTTTCCAAACACAAAACTAAGATTGCCAAACTTCTGCAGAAATTCAATTCCTCTTCTGCTCATAACCTTATGCTTGCAGCAAAAATTTACTCATTAAGTTAAAGAACAGAATAATATGTTGTCTTTTTGCTCTATTCTTTCTGCAAATGTATATATCTGACAGAAATACTTAACCCTACACCTTTGCAGTTCTTATGAGTATATGCCAGTAAGTAGATATTACTGCAATTAATTATAGACCGTGTTCAAACAGCGAGAGAAGAAAAATCACTTCGATGTCTAATGGATAAGACACTTTAAATAAATTTCTCTGAAACATTTTATTGGAACAACGTTAGTTTTTTGTATTCATCAGAGCCACATTTCTAATAGCAACAGCTTCTTTGTTCTACTTATATACTTTATTTTAAAATGGAAATATTCCCTGAAGAAATACCCTTTTTCAACAGAAATGCCTGTTGCAAGAACAGAATTAAACACAAATCCTAGAAACCTATGGCATCTGGCATTACAAGTATTCAACAACCTATTCAGTCCTCAACAGGACCTTTCCATTAGATGTAGGAGAGGACCTAAGCAGGCAGATCTGAGATGCCTAAGCTGAAAAATTCCCCTTATACTCCCCACTCAATGATGCCTAAACCTGAAAGCTGTTAAGATCAGTTGATTTCTCCCTGATTGATTTTAACATTCTCTAAGCTCCTAAAATTTTGTTTCAGTGAATCCCCAGGGCTTCCTCAACCCATGAGATCCTTATCTCCTGCCTAAACCTGATGCAGATGTAAAAAAAAGGCATTACTCTGCCAGGCTCCAATATGGTCTGACACAGGCTGACATAACCTCACAAAAATGTTGTGGCTGCTTTCTTACCAGTTGCAGCTGAGGAGAAATGCAGTGGCCACAGACATTCAAACATCCAACCAGGAAAGAGACACTCTGGATCAAGTTCTCTCTTTGCCCGAGGGATTCAAACTGACATACCCTACCTCCCAGGAGCATCATGTAAGAACTAAGGTGTAGGTTATTTGAGGGAACAGAAGCAAAGCAAGTATGTGGAGTGGTGCTCTTGGCATATTCTGGCCACATTTTACTCCCAAGGGTTAAAAACAGAAGGGCATGGGTTTATGGGTTCTTCATCTGAGCAAAGCAAGTCTGTGTTTTGTTTGATTTAAAGTACAGAAACAGCCTTTGGAGAACGGACCCAAAAAATCCTCCAGCAGATCAGCTTATCTGCTGAGTCCCTCTTTCACCTGTCTCATGAATTTCAGTGCTGACACAGGACAGGGACAGTGAAATGAGATCTAACCACGTATATTAATCATTGTTCACTGAATGTATGGCCTTGCTGCCTTATAATGAAGCTTTATGGCTTTAAACCTCTCTTAGCAAGAATTTCAGACCCAAGCAGGTCGCATTTTCTAAAAGATATGTAAAATACCACCTCTCCATCTTTCTTCTTTCTCTTTCTCTCCCTACCATTTTCTTTCTCTCCCCTTCTCTTTCATCTAATGAACAGTAAACTCCACAGCCATAAAAAAGACTGGATAGAATTTTCTGCCACCATTTATATGTACTCACCTGGATCTTTTGAAAATAAATTATTCTTGTGGAGCCACTTTTCTTCAGTAAACCACTATTTCAAATGTACTGTTCCTCAGTGTGCTATGCAGACTTCCCCTTTATGAGTGTCTTTTCCTTTCTGGAATCCTATTCTGAAGCATTTAATTCTCCACTTAATCTTCACTGGAAGCCTAAGTGCTTCACTCAAAACTTAATTTCCACCAGGAAAAAAATGCCTGAAACATAATTAAACATGCATATTTTTAGCTATTAAACACAGTTCTTCATTAAATGCAGAGATTCAAGAAATGGAAAGAACCTGGCTTAATGCTCAAAGCATGTATGTAATTAGAAAAAAAACCCCACAGAACATTATTTCACATCAAAGCTAAATAGTTGTGATATGAAAAGACTTCCATTACATTATAAATTAGATAGCTTTCTCATGAGGCTTTTTGCTTTCTTGGTCCCATCATTACTGGAAATCACTTGTAAGAGAAATTTGGATGCTCCACATCCAGCCAGTTACACTCAAGATGGTGGTTAGAGTGAAAGTGAGATACCAGTTTGAAACTGAATCATTATGGCTTTTTTTCCCCCCTCCACCCTCACTCAGAGCTATAATATTATGCAGTTCAATTCTGTGAATCTTTGTATATCTCATACCAATGTTATTTTCATGATTGTTAGCAGAGCAGAAAAGAGGGAGCCTATAATGCTGTGATTTTAATATACCATCACCACTTTTTTAACATTTTCCCTGCTTCAAGGTATCACATAATTGGGACGTTCATCAAAGGAGGAAAAGATTATATGGTTATAATAAGTCCAATAGTTATAAAAGTTCTCCACAGTTTAGCACCAGGAGGCTGAATTCATTTCATTGGTACAAAATTACAGTGGATAACAGCAGGTGCAAACCTACATATATATATATAGGTACATGAATGAGCATACAGGGATATGAACATACAAGTACCTGTTCCATACAAAGAAATATAAAAGAAAGGGTTGTGACAAATGCACTTGCTTTACATGACAGGTAGTTTCATCCTGCATTTCTGTTTCTGTAACTTCATATCCTTAAATAAAGTCTCATCACTTAGGTTCCTATAGACAAAATTTTGATAAACTACCAAATTTATAATTGAATCTTGACTTTTGGTTTGCCTTGTGTAAGTTACATTGTACCTTTGGATTGTTGTTTCCCTGTAAAATAATGTTTATAATGAATGAAAAATAATCAAAAATAATTGAAGAGTCTACTGGTAGGCAGAATGATATCATTAAGTCTTTTATCATTTAGCCTAGTTTATTAGAATACCGACAGGTAAAATAATTTGCAAGCAAAGGACCTGAACATTCCCTGACATGCATTCTGAATATATTTCTCATAGCTTAGGAATTTTAAACTGTAGGGGATCCGGTCCAAACAACATAACATAATTGTGATTTGTATTTATATAGGCAAAGTGCAAGTTAGTAGGCTTCGAGAAAATAATCATACTTAGGACTAACTTATGCCAAAGTTTTGGAGGCACGTAAGAACTAGATTTACAGTAAAGTATAAATTTATAAAAAATTAAAACTAGAAAAGGACTTTACACCCAGAGTTCTAATTTATTTTCAGACTTTCTACGTCTTCTCTAGATACACAAGATTCAGTACCAAAAAACCTTGATTTTGTTCTAAATTCTAAAAATTATTCCCAAATGTGTTCAATGTAAGAAATTACCAAAATGGAAAAAACTCCAACTCTACTCCAGTAGAGTTCACAGGCTGAGAAGAGATGGTCAAAGCATTTCAAACTCCAGGACTTCAACACGGCATTTGCCACAGCCTCCTCCTATACAAGCTGGCAAGACACTGACTAGACAGGTGGTCTGCGGGATGGATTGGAAACTGACTCACAGGGTGAAATCAGAGGGTGCTGATTGATGTTTTTTACTAAGTCTGGCTGCCTGTCACACACAGGGTCCCACAGGTATGAAAACTTGTCCCTACCCTATTCAACATCTTCAGAAATGATCTGGATGATAGGTTTGAGAGCCCCTTCACTAAGTTAGCTGATAACACTTACATGTGTAGAGTATTGTTTGCTCAAGGAAGTTAAATTTCTTATTGTCAGTGTTCTATAGAGTATTTTTTATGCTGTCTTTATGTCCAACTACTTATTTAGCTACTATTAGTCCATCACTTCCGAGTAGCAATGATGCTACCCACATTTAGACTGCACTATTTTCAGATTTTGATGTTGCACAAAATCTGCTGAGCAGTGGTGGAGAAAGGGAGGAAAAATGAAAGCAATTGTGTTGTATTTTTTCTCAAAAAAAAAAAAAAAAAAGATGGTTATGTACTAGGGCTTAATATTTTATCTGAGTCAGAAATTACAGAGCCAACTTGCCTATGTAATTTTGTATGAGAATAGGATTGAGAAACTTTCCTCTGTGAAAGTTGTTTATTTTCAGAAAATTCAATTTCTATGAATGTAAAAGTTTTGAGGCTTCTGTTTCACTTTCATATTTGGTACTTATAAATGGATACAAAAGAAGGGAACATGCCTCCACAAGAACTCACACATTAAGCATGACTGCCTAGAACGTTTCTCTTGAGGAAGTTGAAATCCCTTTGGAGTAACAGAGCAGAAACATAGGAATACTTTTTTATAAATATTATTTTCATTGTAAAATATATATTTTAAAATATATAATCTATTATAAAGCAGTTGCTTTTAAAAAATACAATTAATCCATAAATGTCACCAAAAGTCAAACACAAGTCTTCAGAAAGGTGTTATGTCTGATAAGAAATCAGTGCTGTATAAGATGCTGTTTTATGGATGATCTGGAGAGTTCACCTAGTGAGAACCACTTCTCACCAAGCAAGACCTGCAAATTGTATTTGAAAGTAGTATTTCTGATTAAAATTGGCCCTTCTGAGCCTCCTGTTGACTAATTCCTGTTTTCTTCAGCAGTAACTTTATTTCAACTGAAAATATCCTCAGTAGACATGCTTTCAAGTTCTGTACTTCATGCTGCTCTAATGTTGCAGGAAGAATCTCAAATACCTATTCCAGACACAGCCACCAGGCTATGGAAGTGCCTTGACTTTTTCCCTTCCATTTTTGCAACTGCTATGCCAAGAGAGTATCCAGTGTAGTAACTGAAAATTTTTGCTTTCCTCTCAGTCAGTGTCTCTTACCATTCTTTTGATTACCTGCTGTTCTACTATTGACTTGTGACCACTGGCGTACCCTTTTCCAGCCCTACTATTTTATCTATGACACCATTCTGATACATTTCTACAATTTCTGAGAAGTGTTTTAAGATACAGCAGCAGCCAAGCTACCATTGAACTATGCCTCTTCGGACTAAGGATCATGTCTTCCTGTGGTTTCATTACACCAACCCACAAAGTCAAATCCAATAATCTTCTAGGGACGAAAAGGCAATTGATAGTATATGTTGCTGGATAAACTTACAGAAAAATATCTGCATTTACATAAGATTTTTCTGCATTTGTGTATGCAATGAAGCAATATTGTAAATATTTATTGTATTTTGAATGCACTCAGAGAAATCTTTGCATCATTCTGTGAGAATGATTTTTATTTAAAACAAGACCATAAACATTCTGAAAGTGCTGGTTTAAGAAATCCTTCATTAGGAAAAGGAAATTTTGCCACTACTTTTTTTTTCAGCAATTGATTCAAAAGAATTTTGTAATTAGGATAATGAATAATGCTTTCTTATATATTTTTCCTGTAAGTATGGGGAAGAATACATCGCAAAAAGAATATACAAATTGCATTCACTGATTTAAAATGTAATCTGTTCTGTTGTGCTGCTGAAAGTTTACTCTGATACACTAGGTAGCAGAGAATAAGGCATACATCTTCATCTGCTCTGCCCTGGGTTACAGGTGCAGATGTGGTTCTCTGCTCCCTGCTGCAGCCTCTGAAGGGGAGCAGGATATGTGCTGGCCCCAGATTCCACATCCTGTTCTCTGCTGAGTCTGCTCTAAGGACAGGCATGTGCAGCAGGCCATGGGACAGCTGCCACTGCCTGAGGAACTCCAGGGTGAAGACGATGATATCTGACCTGCCCTCTGCTGCTGCAGCCATGGGGCAAGAGCTCATGGCTGAGCACAGGGCTGAGCAGCAGGGACATAGCTTGTAGAACCAAAATGCTATGAGAACAGATTTTCCTTTTGATTTTGCAGAAATTCCTCTTAGACTGACAAGCATGTCTTTCCACTTCTCTCTTTTTCTGAGACAGCAATGTACTCTGCCAGGGACAAATTGTCCCTTTTTCTTGACATTTTAGTTTGGCTAGCAGCCTGTTGGTCCATCAGCTCCACGTTGCAGGTTCACATGCCTTAGTGCCAACTTTGTGTATTTTCTACTTTGAAGTTTTTTCTCCAAAATTATATGATTAGGTGAGAATTTAAGCTTTATTTTTTTGGTGGGGTGGAGGATGGGTTTTTTTGTTCTTTTTTTTTTTTTTAATCTTGTGATCATCAAGTCAGACAAATTATATTTTCAGGCCTCACTCATGATTTTCATATGCTTGGGGACAACAAAATAACCTCCCTTGCCACCTACCCACTTCCTGATCAGCTGCATCAGCAGAACAAGGGAGGCAGAAGAATAATGGTCCCATTACCTCCCAGACCCAGCATTATCTGTGCTGCCTTGCAGGGCCAAAGTAAGGTTCAGCTTCTTTTCCTGGTCCCAAGTGAGTACAGATTTCCTAAAATGGAGGCTACCTTTAAAACATAAGCAGACATAGAGAATACAGTTTAGTAGGAGATTCTTCAAACTATTGAGCATTTCTGCCTTCTTATCTTTACAGGAGCAGCTCCTGCTTCAGAAACTAAACAAATCTATACTATAACTTTTCCTCAGACACATTCTACAGATAAAAAACTGCAAAGTAAAAATTTGTAACTCAAATTTTGTTACTCAAAACTGTAACCCCTCTCAGTTAAGTCTTGAAAACACCGTGCAGGAAAGTGAAATGGCCAGAGTTGGGAGGCTGAGTGGCTTTTTTTAACCTTAATTAATCAGAACGTACTTTCTCTTGGGAGACAATGCCTCTGAATGCTTTCCTAAAGGTTGTTACCCCTGTCCTGTCAAAGATGAAACAGAGGTTGTTCCTGCCTTCCAAAATCCAGCTGTAGATGACGATAATTCAGTGGTTTGAATATTTAGACTCACTTGCCTGAGGCCTGTCTTGTAACCTACCAATCCTCCAGCTGCATCTGCTCCCTGCCCACCACACAGAAAGTTTCCAAGTGTGTGCAAGAGAGCAAACTTTGCCTCCACCTTTGGAATAGCCATGCTCTGAAACAAAATGACACAATATTTGGGGTGCACAAGCAGGAGACAAGGCATGGCTGTTACACCTACTTATTTGCTTCCACCTACTGTGGTGTCTTATTCCAGAAATATGCACCACCTCTGTGTACTCAAATGCATAAAGAACTTCTGCTCTTCTCCTTTCTATCAGAAAAATACAAAATTAGCCATTCAAGGTGCTCAGACTTCTTCAGCTGAAGATGAGAATGTTTATTCTTTCTATCCTTCCCTTCCCCTATTTGAACTCTGTTGCACATTCTTGCATGTCCCTATCTCTGAGTTCAGTCTGAGATTAATTCTTGCCTTCTTTTTCAAATGCCATTCTGTCATGGTAAGAGGGGAAGAGAAGAGAAAGGAGAAAGCTGCTTCTTTAGTGAAAAAAAAACCCCAAAGCCATGAACTCACTGCTTTTCTCTGTCCCATTTTTGCAGAGCTCCATTTCCTGGTTCTGTCTCCACCATAACCAAATATAAACACCCAGAAGTCCTTCCCATGCAGGATGACTGTGTAGATGTCCCCAAAATGTCCTTGTATGGTGGCCCACGTGATCCATGAGAGTTAACTGGTTAACTGGTTAACTGACTGGGTTAAGCCAGGTGAATGTACAAGGCATCCTTGGTGAATTCTGCTCAAGGTTAAAGAAAAGCAGCAATCTGAGCTTTGGTCATGGGGATGGATGCACCTTGTAAGTCACAGTTAAACAAACAAAAGCGAGAAGGATTTTTCAGACCCATAGCTTTGGTTTTCCATACTGCTTGTGCTTGCTTTTTTCCCCAATATTAACTTTAGCTATAGATTCTATCTGTTTAAAGTTTGGCTTGTCATGTTATTTGTTAACCTGAAGGTACTCAGCCAATCCTGTAAGTTTAGTTATTGCTCGATCTGTTCAGAAGACCACCACTTTTCCTTTGCTTGCAAATTTTCCTTTATTATCATTGTCAAAAGTTAAATGATTTGCGGAACCATTGTGTAACAATATGTCTTATAACATATTTGTCAGTGGATATATTTAGCTGGTGTGACTATTGTATTTTTAAAAATAAATTATACATCCTGGTTCTTTTTAACTGAAAATATTTGAATTTAAATTAAGCCTTATCAAGCTACTACATGTATAGATATGAAGAGGCTCCTAAAATACCTTTTAAAAAAAGACAATGCGGTAATAGGAGAATGGCATTCATTCTTTGAAGAATATGAATAGCATCAGCTAGTAAAACTATGAGCTCCCTATTTGACATTCAAAAATCAATCAATGAATCAATTAATATTTGTTTTGTTCTTCTAAATAAATTGGAAATAAATCTGTAGATTTTGATGTAGATCAAAGTTGATGGTAAGTATTTTCATAATTTTGTTCCTAGTTTTACTTCTCAGGATTTGTCTCCATGAAATGGCACAATCTCTGAGTTTTCACTTGTTTTGAATCCATTTAAGATGTGTAACACTACTGAAATCAAAAGCAGGACTTTTCCCCAACTAAATAAGCAATGTGATTCCCCACTCAACTATTTATGTCCTTACCTTTTATGCTCTTAGCTAAGCATAAGTTTTTATCCTCAACTCCTAAACATGAGGGAATTTGCTGTTGACCTCTGATCTGATGGTGAGTAGAGTCCAGGACTGTGGCAGAAGGATACAGAGTAAAACATCCATGCATACATGATTCAAATGTGTTTTACAAACTCTTGGGGGTTTATCAGAAATTCTGGGAGAAATTCTGCTTCATTATTCCATATTTCAGGGACTTTGAGGGTTTAAAATTTTTCAGTAGATATCCAGAGATAAATGAAACATGCAGGTTTAATGGCTAAGCAGTTTGTGGGAGAATAATCTTGTTCACTGTTAGCAGATTTCTCCATCAGTCATTTATAAATGTCAGGATCCAAGGGCCTCACTGCATCACTGGATAGGTAAGTCATCTACTCACGTTCAACAAAACGTAGCAGACACTCAATCTTGTTTTAGTGCATAGGACAGGTATAGTGCAAATGCATTTCAAGGTGATTTTTAGCAAAGCTTAAATTCTTTAAGGTGCCTTTAGTGGCAAAGAATCAGCAGCACTGTGGCGAGTCATCCATGTAAACAGAAATCATGCAGGAATCCTAAACCTCTGCATTAGGGAGCATGGAAGAAAAACGGTCCTGTTTGGGAAAATTACTTAAAGCTAGAACAAAACCTTATAGATGCCTCTTTGTTGAGCAGTCTCATGTGGTCTCATCTCTTTCAGAGGATTTGACCTTCTCATCCTGGAGTTTGAATGTGTTTCTGTAGTTGCGGATGCAAGAAAATCGTTGGAGATGCTGTTAGTCAGCTGCCCTTAAGGCTGGTTTATAATTACTGAAGACAATTACAAGATATGTCAAACTATTATGTGATGTTATCTGAACAGGTTAAAACTCATTAGAAACCACATAAAATCTTTTTTCATTAATGCCATGAAACAGTCCAGTACCTCCTTTTTGTGCCATAGGCAAATTTCTCTGCTTTTAAGAACACACCCTCCTGTGCACAGTATTGGCCTGTGATCATGGCCAAGTAGATTAAGTATAAATTCAAAATCATTAGATTTAGGTCACAATTCCTTTCCCTACCATTAAGGTGTAGGTTAAGGAACAAACTCTTCATAGGGATGGTCTCAATCTCTTGCCTCTTCACTCTGTTCAGACCTGTTTGCTCTTGCTGCCACATTGCTTGCTGCACTCTGCCAGCTGCAGTTTCTTGCATAATGTACCCGTGGCCTGGGTCTCTGTGTGTGATCTTACAGACGTAATTTACGCTCTCAGAGATACAGTTGATAGTCATCAGGGAGTGCAGGGATTTTTTTTTTTTTTTTTTGTTACGTGTATTTCCAATTTGTCTGCAAGTTTGGTCTTTGTAGATAACTATTGAATGCCTAGTGGGGCTGACCTTCCACCACAACTCAATAAACTGTCCTGTTGAGTTAGTTGCTGGCTGATGACTTTTCTCACATTTGGAAGCTCTACTTCACACAGATTTCACAGATGTTGTCTTTCACTTTGTACAAAGCAAAAGTTTGGAAGTTAAATGCATTTTTTTTCCTACAGAACAGCATGCTTAAGTGCATTTAAATGTCAAAAGGCAAAATAAAGCATTTTAGATGAAAAAAATTAAAAATTGATGTCTCCACTTACTAAGCACAGAAATTAAAAAAAACCCAACAAATTAAAAACCCAGGCATGCCATGAATTACAGTAAAGAAGCTGAAGATACAGAGCTAAGAAATACAATATTAACATAACTTTGATTTGGGAAATATTTGTGCTAACGTACCACTTGGCACACTCAAGTAAGCGAGGTAAAAAGCATCTGAGTATGCTTATAGGGCTCCATTAGCTCTACTAGTCTGAGACCTGAGATTGTAGCAATAATCATGTTCTCACAATAAAATTTCAACAGGATTACAGTATGTCTCTTAGTTAAGCACCTGAGTGCTTGCTTGATCTGCACCTTGTATCAGATAAGTAGAAAGCAAAAAAGAAAAAAAAAAGTTCGCAACTTCTGTCTCAAAAATGGCAAAGCTGAGCTGCAGCTTTCCATTTCCTCCATGAAAATGGAGGATAACAAGATAAAGGCTGGAAAGTAACTGTTTGTGTGAGGGTCTTTCTGGGATCATGTGTGATCTGTCTGTGGAGGAAAAAAAAAAGTCTGTTTAAGAATTAAGAAAAAAAGTCCAGAAAGCTAGAAAAATGGTGTTAAAGCTTTTCTGACTTGAACCAAATCTGGCCACTATTTATGGAATCAATCCAACAGGATTATGAAAGAATATGATAGAAAGAAAGATATATGAAAGAATTTCCCCGTTTGTCAGTGTTCATACTTTCAGAGGAGTTCTCATGACACTGCTATTGTCTAGAAAAATTCTGTAAACTTAGTTATGAAAATCTTTAAAAATTGCATTTTAAAGATTTTTTTGACAGCTATCTGACCAGTTGTCCCATACTTGAGGTGAACTTGTCAAAAAGTTTATAATTTCTATGAAACATAAGGTCAGAAGTCAGACTATGAAAAGGCAAGAGTTCAGATTTTCAGATCTGTGCCTAGGTTAATTAAACATTCAGATGATCTCTTTCACCAGAATACTCTGTCAGCAGTATATCAGTGATATTGAAATCAATAATCTCTACTGAAAAAGTTCTTAAAGGCACTTTTGCAGAACAAAGCAAATATAAACAGCCAGACAGCTAAAATCCTAGACATTCCAACCAGGAGCCATAAAATTATCTCAGCATTTTCTCCAGTGTGCTATATCTGACAGTAGATATTTCAGAAGAAGTATTTTATTTTTTGTGCCTGCATTAAACTGCTTATTTTTCCATGCTAGATACTAAAGAAAATGTCTACAATTGTTTACCCTAACAGTACAGCAGTAAAACACATTTGGTAGCCATACCTTGTTAATATAAACAGAAATGCTATCCAAACTTGTCTCTCTTTAGACTGGAATTACTATTGATGGTATAAGCTTTGTGCAAATCTGTGGATGAAGCTGTCTGGCCATTGTCTGGATTTAACTGGTTCCAACAAAAGAGCTGAACACCTTTCTCCCTGCAAGAGAGCAGAGGCACTGATTGTTGCTGATAGAAGCAGACACAGCTTGCTGATGGCTGGATTTTAGACAGCTTCATTTCGATTTTATAAATTACTTTATTGTGATCCCTGCAAGTGAATTTTGACTTTTACCATTAGATAAACTGACCCAAGCCTTTCGGGCAACAGTGAAACTACTATTTATTATAATAGTGCCCACTGACTCCCAACAAAGACCACTAAACAAATATGCAGAGTTAAAAATCAAGCCATAAATCCAAAAGACATAACATTTCAAACAAATAAGGCATATGAAGACAAAGAGGAAGTACTCTTATTCCATTTGGGGGCTCTGGAAAAATAAGAGATGAAAAGATTTGACAACAGCGACCCAGTATGTCAATGGCAGAAAAAACTCCAAACCTAGAATTTCTCAGTCTCTGTCTATTGTCCTAAGTGCAGCACTTCAAAACTGATTTCAACGGTTTATTTCTAAATCAAGATTCAGTGGTGGTCTCAAGTAAGTTTTTTAGGTTTTTTTAAACTTTTTAAAATAACTCCTTTCTATTTAAATTTCTCATAATCCTCACAATAGTTCATTCTATATATACATAAGCCATTCAGTATATTACAAGATATCTTTTATGGGAAGTACTCTCTCATCTCAATTTGATCATGAACAAATAATCATCTCATGAATGCAGCAAAGCGAATACATATCTTCAGTTCATTAGAGATCTCTCATCTCCAGAAAGCTGGAGAAAGCTTTGTGATTCAGGGTTTGTCCTTGCTCACACTGTTTTCCAAGTTGAGGAATGCCAATAAATATGATGGAGTAAGACATGTGTGAACCCGAGTGAGGAAGAGAAAAACCTGGCCTTTCTCTTCCTGAAGAATTCCTCTTTGACTTTTAGGGCTATAAAAGACACAATGAAATGCATACAATGAAAATAAGCCAAGTACAATATTATGTAAAAGATATTTTTTTATATATTCATGATGCACTTAAAATCAATTTGTTCTGGTGGGAGAGGAAGCTGAAAAGGCTATAAATAAACAGGGGGAAATATTCCAGTAGTACTTATCATGTTTGCAGACTCATACCAACATACTAAATATATCTGTTCTTAGATTTTTGCATTTGTGTTTATTATTTCTGTAAAACATAATAAAAACATAATGTGCAGACAAAAATATCACCACTGGGAGGTTTCAGCTGTTGCACTGAAGAAAGAATCACTAAGAAATCTATGATCTTCAGCACTGACATGACAAAGCACTTTGTAAAGAGAATACCAGTGACTGTTATTTGCTTCTAAGTCATTAATTTTAGTTTCTCTAACATATAACTACTTTCTAATATATGGATTACACTTACAGCTATTGTAAATTTCCACAGGATGTTTAACTTACTGGGGTTATGTTGAGGATTTGAACACTATTCATGCACAGAGCTATCTTTCTTTCAGAAGTAATGAAAAAGAATACTTTTCTTTCTGGTAAATGAAAATATTTTGAGTAATTCAAGCTGCTTCCATACAATCATCACCAGTGTGATTAATGTGGGAATCACATCATGCAGAGATACAGGGCAGCAGATGGAGGTGTGCTAACAGTCTAAATTTTCAGTGCCATGTCTCAAGGACAGGAAACCTGCTGGCATAGCCCTGCTGTAATGGTGCCTGTGTGAGTGCATGTGGGCACAAGTGTGCATGCAGGGATCAGGCAGACACATCCTTGCCCGAGTGCCCATCTGTCATTCCTTCCCCAGACCTTTTGCATCTGTTGCCACTCTCAAATGTATTTTCCAGAGGAAAGTCTGAAAAAGTTTGAAAATCTTAATGTTCTTCCTACAGTATTGAAAATGGATGACTGAGGATAGGAAAAAGTCCCTTAGAGGAAGGGCTGCTCTGTAAACATAGCTTTGATTAGAAACATAAGACTTGATCCAAAAAAGAAATGGTCACAATACATAAGAGCAAGAAAAGCTCCAATTAGGCTTGCTTAGGACTAGAAAAATGCTTGCAAGATTGAGGCTAGGGACATTTAAACTTTACTTATTGTTTTTCCTTCCTGCAGTGAATGTAAAGGTATTAGCAAATCTTTTTATCCCATTTCTCTAAGCTACTCGATGATTGATATGTACCTGTGTCTGAACTAGTAAAGGAAGTAAGATGGTGTCACAGAAATATTAAAAATGTATCTAATCCACCTAAACATATGAAACATCACTCTGGTAATGACTGATGAATGGAATTACTTATGAGAGCATGATGCATGTGCCATGAGAAGAGATACCAGCCCAGGGATATTGAAGGTGAGGTACTGAAGGTTGTAACAGTCATGCTGATCAAATAATTAAATCTGAATTTTGTATAGACTCAAGAACCATTATGAAATTCTTCATTTACATTCTGCAATTTATTTTTTTTTCCTGGAACTGTAGCTATTAAATGAAACAACACTTTGCCAAGATGCTCTGGAGACTTTGAAGAACCAGAATCAGTTTCAAAGTAGCCATTCAAATAGATGGGTGTTGGCATTGACAGTCAGACTGGAATGATATTGCTCAGGATCATACACTTATTCTCAATTCATGGTCTTTACAAATAACATAGTGTCTAAGAATCATGTGTTGTACTAGACTTCAATACTTTATGTTAACATGAGCAATCTGTATCAAAATAGGACAGAGAATCAGATAGTAAACTTGTGACTTGTACAATACTGGGAAAGTGTGGAATTACAGGCAGAGATTTGTGTGGGAATAGATAGGCTGCCCAGGAAAGTGGCTAGGTCACCAGCCCTAGAGTTATCTAAAATGCATGTAGATGTTGCACTTAGGGTTTAGTGGTGGACTAGGCAGTGCTTGGTTAATGATGAGACTCAGTGATCTAAAGGCTTTTTCCATGATAAACAACTCAATAACACTGTGATTCTGAGTCTCAAAAATTGTAAACTATTGGCATTTATGTCATAGAGTGAAGAGGTTAGGGGGTGCACCATCCAGCCATTTGAGACATCATTATATTCTTTATTCTACACTCAAGAAAAAGGGGAGTGATACCCTTCCCTCATTTCCCATGGACGTCATAAATGCTGATATTGCTAATACTAGCAACCTGTTCCTCCAAAGCTATCAGGCCTTTTACTTGCCCTGGGAGGCCCTTTAAGTTTGCCCTACACTTCAAGATCTCTGGGCACACTAGAATGGAATGGCATTTGGGTAAATTTATATTAATTTTGTAGTTAGTTCTCAATAATTTAAGATTTTGACTGCCAATGCATAAGAACACCGATTTTTATTTGAACACAAAAGTATTTTAGAAGGTCATTTTTGGAGCCTCAAATTCCAGTAAGTTTCATGGGAAAAAAATAATGTCTTTTCACAATATTGAAATGCTTTATCTGGTTGATCTAGAAATATTGGCATTAAATCTTTGGAAACTCATTATTTAATTCAATATTTTTAAAAAATTAATGTAGCTAAAAATAGTTCAGGCTTGGGAAAATGAACTGTAAACATAAACTGTTCAAAATACAAAATATACAGATCATTCTAATCACCTTATTGTCATATAGTTATATTATATTGTTATATGCCATAAGTTCTGTGATCAAAGCATTACACAAGACTGCCTGCATTTGTATTTAGCATAACTGAGGCTTTAGAATGTTCTTTAAAGAAAGAAAGGTCATCTTTTATTTTGAAACATCATTAGATCACTAGGATCATACGTTAATGTCACTACACCTGATAAAGAAAAAAGGGTATTATTTACTGTACTTCTCTTGAAATTCTAGATATTTTTACAGGAATGGGGAATGGGAGCTTGGCTAGTGATTATTAAAAGATCTAGGAAGCTTGACTTACTAAAAAAAAAATCTATTCTCATATTCGCGTCTCACTTTTGTCCTTTGTATTTTTATTCTAGGTATTCTTTTTCGTTTGTTTTTTTTTTTCCTGTTGTTTGGTTGGGGTTTTTTTATTTGTTTTTTGGAAGTTTTTTGGTTTGGTTTGGTTTGGGCCTTTTTTGTTAATACATTATAGTTTTACAACTGGTAGTATCCATATAATAAAACATGGTTTCAAACCTTCATTACAAAGAGTCATCCTAGAAAAATTTCCTCTTTGATCTTTCCTGTTCTTTTGAGTTTGGATCCTCAAATTCTTGGATGTCATACCTGAAATCATCCAAAATGTTCTAGACCAAAGTAGTATTTAAAATGTGTAAACCTCTTCACCTCTTCCCCATGACTTTTATGCTGAAGTGGCTCTATCAATAGTGTTTTTGGGAGCTTTCCATTCAGAACATACACATGACATTCACAGAACTGACATTGATTACATTAGCTTTGGATAAGTACCAAACACAAATTACAAGTGTCCTGTGGGAACTGCAGATTCTGTTCCCTCAGGAACTGAGCAGTATGAGCAATATAATTACAAAACAAATAACTGCAATTTCTATTTCCTTCAGAATATGAAAATAAAATAACCAGGTGGCACTCATACCACTGTTTTTCTAGGGCTCCTAGCCATGTAGACAGGCATATAGTTAATTTGTGCCTATCTTGTCAAAAAATTTTCTCAGAGCTTCAGTGACTACGCAGTTTCAAAGTGCCTGCTACATTTCTACATGTCAGCTAGCTTGTACCTGTAGCCCTCTAAAAATTCAAGTCTAAACTGAGCAGTGTAGGATTTATTCAGAGCCACCTGAACTCTTAAGCCCCCTGGAGAATTCTGCAAACATTAGTCACAGTGAACACCATGACTATTTATTTGATGTAATGCTGATGCTGATCCCATTCCCTTAAATTATCTAATGTTATAATAACTGGAAAACCAATTACAGAGATAGGCAACGTGTTTTCAGTCTCATTATCCTCAAAAGCTTGAAATCATTTTAAAATTTCAAGTCATGAGACACTGAGAGTGCACTGACAGTAAGATTCAGTGTCCTTTTACTGAAAATTAACCTTTGTGCATCCAGGCATATAAAAAGGTGGGGCAGATATTAAGAGCACATGAGAGAGCCCAATTTTAGGATAGGGTTTAGAGCACCCTATGCACAGAGAGGAAGAACAGAAATTCCAAACTGCAACACATATATATTTTACACTGGACAAGTGTTGACCAAAAAGACTCAACAAACAAACAAACAAGCAAACAAACTAGAGAATCTAAACCCAAAATAAATAACAAAAACAAATACACAAAACCAAACAAACAAAAAATTAAACAAATCACTACTTTATTGCAGGATTATTTTTTGGACCCATCAGAGCCTTGGATCAGCTCCTCACAGAGCTGCATGGCTACTAGTGCCAGTGCCCAGCCAGGTATGGGAGTAAGGCTAAGGACTTGAAGTGGGACCACTGCAGCAGAAGAGTGCTTTTAAGCCAAATGAAAGTGACTGTGCAACCACAGTCTCTGTTTTCTCTCGTTATGTTATATAGAGAATTTATGCAGTTACGATTTCTACCTGAACACTTGCATTAATAATTCCTTTAAGGACATCTCCTAGGAGGACAACCTCTTAATTAGCTGAACTGGATTCACTCATTAGCTTACAGAGCTTTAACACAGAGCTTTAACACAGCTACTGAGAGCTGTTTGCCATGCCATTCCTTTGAAGCACAGTCTCTCAACATAATATTCTGTTAGTACAGTTTCATGTGGCTATGGGCTTCAGACTTATTCAATATGTTTTTAAGTGTGAGCTATGTATAAAGTGTATTTAAAGCATTCTGCAAATCGTATGCTTACTTTTTCTATCACCTACATTATTCTTAAGCTCCCTGTGTCCTCTAGTGGTTACCTATCAGAATTGCAAAAATTAGCAAACATAATTGTTTCCACTTTTGTATCTCAAAATATTTTAAAAAATAATTAGCTTTCCTTCCTATAAATTTTATCCTGTATTCATTCTTGTTCCTTTTTTTACGAAATTTTACAATAAAAGTGATATATTATAGTTATTCCTCGTAAGCATCAGCAGAATATGTGGGGGTATTAACAATTTTATATATAATCTTCTTGCACACACACATTTGTCTATTGTCTACTTATCCGTGTGCTTGCTGGAGATTTTAGCATACATTATGAATTGTGGATGGTTATACAGGTCTTATCAGGTACTGTGGAGCATTTCCTTACATACAGAGTCACATTCTTCTCTCACTTGGGCATGCCAAGTTTTTCCTTAGGACTTTGGAAGTTGCTTCAGTCCATCCTAAAATAATTTGTGTACAAACCACAGTACATTTTTAAAGAATTTGGATTTCAGCCTACTGTGAAAAACCAATATGTGAGCACATAATTGACAATTGTCCTCTAATAAAGATACATTAGGGACAAACGCAAATTTCATATGTAACTTTATTTGGGACTTTTTGAATTCTTGATTATATATTATTGAAGTGGGGTCCAGTTTATTTAGTGTTAATCATTTCAAGTTGTAAAAGCTGTAAGTTAGGTCAAGTAGGCTCTCATTCAAACCAGAAGAATAATGGTACTTTTAACAGGATGTCATTCTGTAATATTGACCCAGGAAAAAGAATGAATTGCTACTCTACAGGAGCACCTTGCACTTTACATACACTAGTATACTTTTCCAGCTACACATGGCTGCACTTAGCCAGGTAATCTCATCCTCAGTATCCTTTTGAAACAGGAGACATGATTAATTATTTTAAGTGTAACAAACCAGTGAAACATGAATAGGTATTTATTAGATTTGGATGTAATTCATGTGAATGGATGTACTAGAATAGTGAAGAACCCTCCCATGTGGACTGAATAGAAGCATTTGTACATTTGCAGGAGATACTTCACACTGAAGTATTGTATACTTCCCAAAATGTAGCTCTTGGAGGGAAGGAGGCACTCCCCTGAATTTGAAATTCTCTAAATAAAAAATTCAGCCTGTGGCAAGCACTTGAAGTGGAATTATTTTCATTATAAATAAAAAGAAGATATCAAATGTATAAGGATTAGAAAATTGATTACTGAAAGGGAAGTTTTACAGAAAAAATAAAAAAGGTTACCACATATGCTTGCAATGTTACACCTTCCTCTGTTCCCAAGATGCCTCAGGTCACCTTATTGATCAGTGGATAAATAATGTTTTAAGGTTTCAAGATCACTCCACTCTGAACCACTAAAGCCATTTGATTAAATTATTGGTAAGAGACATCGAGTGAGAAAAAAAGATGCCAACAGCAACACTTCTTGGAACAGACTTGAGGACTCCAATATTTGTAAGACTCAGTGAAATTTCTTAAGATTAATTTACACAACAGATAAGGACAAAACAGAGAAGGACTGGAAGGAAATGTAAAGGCCTAAGGAAGTAACATTTAGTAAATTCTTTTCTTGACCAAATCTGATAAAGGGCTCCTTCTGTTTCAAAGTGCAGTGTACTATATAATACTATTTACATTACTTTGAACAAGTTGATCCAGGCACTCAGAAAACTAATATGCAGCTAATCAGGAAGATTTGTTGACCAGTGAGTGAATAGCATAGTACTTCAAACTTTAACACACAAAATTTTGTTGCATACTACCATAACCATAGTCATGAGCAAAACCCAAACATATTAAAGCCCAAATATTAATATTATTAACATGATTACAACAAGTAGCGCCTGACCCAAATTTTAGCACAAGTAATTTCATAGACTGTCATAAGAATGGATCAGAAAATTCTTGCACCACAGCAATGCTCAGGAGAGTTCATGATTCATTTGGCCAAATACTATTCTTTCTGAATTTCCTAGCCAGTGAGTGGGATAAAAAAAATCTGGGAAAGAAAAAAGAGTGAGATAAAAACAACAAAGAAAGTGTTCAAACTCACTTATGACAGAGCCAATCTGGCTCCTATGAATGGCTCCTATGGATGACAATGCAGAGAATATAAAGGAGAATGACCAGGATGTCTAAAGACACAAGCTGAATTTTTTCATCAGTACAGATTTGCTGTGGGAAGTCCAGCAAGTCACTTGGGTCCCAATTCACAGAACTGGAGTATCTTGAAATCGATTTCAAGTGACACATAATTAAGTGTTAAAGGTTTCAGTACCCTATGAATCTAAATATGGTTGGATTCAATGACCTTAAAAGTCTTTCCCAAGCTAAATGATTCTGTGATTCTGGGTCTTAGCTCTTGAATGGGGATAATGGTTCTTTGCCATCTCACAAAGAGATAGTGATAGTATATTGAGGATCATGAGACAGTCATGATCTTTGCTAGTAAGGATAAGCTGAGTATGAAAAAGAAACTTTTTCATTATTGATCTGGCTCACTAAATACATCTATGGGAAGGTACAACACATGGAAGAGGCAAAATATGCTATGCTTTTAATTATCAGAGTAAAAATGCACTGATATCATATTCAACCTCACAATTTTAGATATTAGTAAAAATCCTTCTTCCTGCCTTCTGCCTACCTTCAGTGTACCTGTGGAGTGAACAATCAATGCTTTCTGACATTAATCATGTGATTTTGTTCTGATATTGAAAGCCATATTCTTTTTGTCAAACAAAATTTTCTCATAGATATGTGGGAGAAGAGATTTCGTTGTTTTGCCTTGTTTGATTTAGCACACTCATGGAGTAGGTTCTGTACAAATAGAGGACAAAAAAGGTCTTTCAGTGCAGAGATTTTACATGCTCTTTAACCACTTCCTGACCTTGAAATGCTGTTTGCTTTCAGAAGTCTGGTCAATCATATAATTTTACAGGCTTTGGACAACATAATCTCTGATGGTGTTTGAATATAAGGGAGATTGTTGGTAAACAATGCTTGATCTTTATTTTAATTAAAATTCATGGAAATCTTTTAAAAAAATTTTAGAGCTCATCAAATCTAAATGGCACTGGATTGATTTTTACTCCCAGTAAGAAAAATCAGTTTTGTCAATTTTGGAACTTATATTGCATCTTTATAAGAATATACTTTTAAAATATATAGAACTTTCTGTATGGTATGTTAGGTTCATGTATTTACTTGCCAGAAAGCAAATACATCAGTAATGTCTATTGTGGAACATTAGCTATAGTGTTATTTAAATTATCTGAACTAAACAGCATGTTCTTAAGGAAATTTGAGATTTTTGCATGGAAATGTTCCAGAACTTCTGACTTAATAATAACAGAATTTGTTTTTGTGTGTGTTTAACTGAGAGATTAACTTACAAGTAAAGGCTAAAAAGAATATTTTCAAGTTTTCATTGATTCTTATGAATTATACATGCTCAAATTGATGTATCTTCCAGGTTAAAATTTGTATTTATTATATTGCTTTTTTTAAAAAAATTCAAATTATTATGTAAATTAAAATTGGGAAAAAATGCAATAAAACATGCACATAAATGTTTTCTATACTTAGAAGTGATTTTTTTAATGACAAGGGTTTGTAGAAACAGAGAGAAATTCAGAACTGATGAGCAAGACAAGAGCAGATGTCACTGGACAACTTCCTATTATTTGCTGTTCTACATTGTCAAGAAGCAACCACTGCCCACTGCATTTTTGTCTTCATTGGCTAGTCCTAGTAACACTGCATGTTTTTTAAAAGATGATAATACGTATCGCTTCTGTCCAGTTCAAGTAGCGATATCAGATGCAAACTGGGCCCTTGATATTAAGACACATAAACCCAAACATGGACCAGACTTACAAAACACATATTTCAGTGTCTTGCTCATTCCACTTATCCTGTTAAGTATTGGAGAGGACCTGGAAACAAATAATACAAGCAAGTGGAGACGTTGCTCACAATTACAGTGTACTGTATACCTTTTATATACTGCTGCTTTCCATTGCCATCATTGATGTGCACAGCATGGGTTTATGCCAAGATGCTTCTTAAACCACTTCTAAATTTCCCTGTGATATTGATCAGGCACAACTCCTGATCTATTGAAGAGTTCCTTATTTAGAACTGCCTACATGGCTGACAACTAACAAGTAAAAAGCAAGGCTTCCGAGTGACCAGAGACAAAACAAAGAATACTGTTAGAACTACGGCATTTGTAAGGCACATCTTGATGGAAAATATGTTTTAGAATTCTTTTTCTAAAGTCTGTTTAGTAACAAAAGTTACATTCTTCAATAATTTTTTAATTTCTTACCATACTGTATGTTGAATCCCCTGGGACACAAAAACCATTTTTTCAGATTGTACTTGTGCACGAGCATGGGAACTGAGTATTATTTTTCTTTCTTCTGTTCCTTTCCTACTGTGTGGCATTTGTCTTCCACAGCATTCCATCTACAATAGAAATCAAAACCATGTAACTCCAACACCTATAAAGACTGTCATATACAGGAATTTTTACCCAAATGAGTGCTAGCTATTAGATAGTTGATTAAATCAGTTGGATATTTTCCTTCTGTACTCAATACAGAAATGTTTCTACAGGAGATGATTCACCCTTGCATATGCATCATTTTCTATGATACGCAGTGGGTAGTACAGACAACAACAGTATGACCCTATAATATGCTTTTGAAAGGAACTGCATCCAACTCTGGAGTCCTACATCCAATATTTGTTCTGCTTCTGGAGTTCTACATCCAACTCTGGGAACTCCAGCATGGGAAGGACATTGACCTGCTAGAGTGAATCCAAATGAGGCCACCAACATTATCAGAGGGATGGGAACCTCTCCTATGAAGAAAGGCTGAGAGAATTTTGACCAGCCTGGAGAAGGGTGACTTAGTTGTGGCCTTCCAATACCTGAAGGGAGTCTACAAGAAATGTCAAGAAAAGTTTTTCATAAGAGCATGTAGTAACAGGATGTGGGGCAGAGTCTTCAAACTGAAAGTGAGTAGGATTGGATTAGATTAGATTAGATTAGATTAGATTAGATTAGATTAGATCCTTTGAGGCTGGTGAGGCAGTGAAACAAGTTGCCCAGAGAAGCTGTGGATGCCCCACCCTTGGCAGTGTTCAAGGCCAGGCTGGATGCAGCTCTGAGTAACCTGGTCTAGTGGAAAGTGTACCTTCCCATGGCAGAGGGGTTGGAGCCAGATGATGCTGAAGGTCTCTTCCAAACTCAGGCCTTTCTATGATTCTATGAACTTTCTTTTATACTTGAAATTATTCTAGAATATCTAAACAGAAAAAGAAAATAATTACAAATCCAGATTGAAGTAAAGCATTTTGACTATGACCCTTAGCCACACAAAGTATTTTCAGTGCAGAAATTATATGTAAGAGCTAAGATAGAATATAGCTAAATATGATTGGAAAAAGCACAATAAATGTCCTTTCATAATGAATGCAAAGGGGACAACTTTTATAAAACATTTAATAAATAAATATAAAACCACAGAAAAGTGGATGTAGAAACTTCAATATGAACCAAAATTTGTGAATATTTATTTATTCCTCGGTTCCTCTTAATTGGCAAAAATTCTCTTCTCTGAGATCTTTAGCACTCTCCCTTTTCTAACTCATTTTAGTAGCAACTGATCTCTCTTCAACACATAGCTCAAACATGGAGGACAAAGCAAAAACTATGTTGTGTCAAATAATTATCATACAGCTCTTCTCAGTAACCTACTTCAATACCAGTAAAACAAATTCAAACTAAACTATCAAACAGCTTGGAGAATGGAATTATTTTCATGTAGAAAATTCTAGAAGATTCTCATTCTGAATCAGGCTGAATGTTCAGAAATATTTGAATTGTTTTGTGGGATGAAAATGGTCCATATTTTAGCTCAGAGATGCTAAACAGCAACGTGTCATTTTCATATTTTGAAGGGTCAGTTCAAGATCTAGTGCTTCTAAATTTTAAAAATTAGATAACCTGGCAAAAGCTGTCCTATCCCTGTATCAATATTCCATTTCAACAACTCCATTGGTTTAGTTAAAACAGTCACTAGTTTAAGAAGTACATTAGATATCACTAAGAATATATAAAATACTATTAATGATCTTCAGTTTTTTGTCCAAATGCCAGTGATTTCAGTAGCTGGGTATGTGGTGAGCCTGTGCTCCTATGACAGTCCAACAAAACTGCAGCCAAGTATACCAGCACATAGTCTAGCTGCACCATTGACATAATGGGGTCACCATTAATCACTTGAGAAGTCATGAATGCAAAGAATGGATTTTGAAAGAACAGATTTTAAAAATACATTGCAAATGCATTTGTAATCTTGAGACTAGACATATGATTTGTGAGTTATCTCAAATCATCAGTTATCTTCAGCACTCATTAAAAATGATGTAACTCCCCTCTGGATGAAGTCATATTAAGGGACTCACAGCTGTTCCACAGAAGCATATTAAACCATATTAAACTGTTAAACTGTAGTGTTTGTCATTAAACGCTCATGATGCAGAATTAATTTCAAAGGTGGATAGCAGATCACTGGTCAAAAACACTCCTAACAACTTCCAAAATAATTGATACCATCCAAATGTTTTAAAGGACTTTTCTAAAGAAGTAAACAAATTACCTGCTGCCAGGCCATAGGAAATATTTTGAGTAATAACTAAGTATGTGTATTGAAAGTACTAATTTACAAGCTCATTTTAGACCTCAAGCACTATTTCTGAGAGTCTCAGAACCTATTCAAATTTTCTCACAGGAGGAGCTCTGCTTCGTCCTCATAACATCTCTGCTTGGTTCACATGAGCAAGACCTAAGCAGATCAAGTGTTTTATGGTATCTAGCACTAGTAAAAAATACCAGGACTCCCATTAATTTTTTCAGCTGCAGGAATTTTTTCAGCTTTCAGTGACCAGAACCCCTGCTCCTACATGAAATAAGAATTCCTTCAAGAGCGTAATCTCATCAATAGTGACCCATATAACAGCAAGGAATCTGTCAACCCACATCAGACAACAGCAGTAGTTCTTGAAAATTAATCCTCTACTAAATGAGATTTTTTTAATAAGCTCTGATTGGTATACACATTACTGGTCAATGCAGTATTTTTAGAGATCATATTTTGTGGGATTTTTTCCTTACATCATGCTGCCTAGCATTCAGAATGTTCCACACAGATTCCTGCTAAGTAAGACTCTCATTCCTTTATTCAAAAATAAAATCATCAATTCTGTTGTTTCATTGATTGTGGACCTGTTAATAAATATTTATAGCATTTGATATATGCATATTGGTAAGAATGTGGATGGATAGTACAATCCTTGATCTCTTATTGACATTCAGGCTTCTTCAAGGATTACTTGCAAGCAGCAGCATTCTAATCAATATGCCAAATATGATCCAAGATGCATCATAGCCATTGCACTAATAGGAAAGTTGTAAGCAGAAGGGAAGGATAAATGAAGCAACTCAAATCACATACAGAGCACAGGCAGGCAGAAGGGGATTTGCCCAACTGTAGCCAGGAGAGCCAGTAAACATTTTAGTTCCCCCTGATCTGTCCTCAAATACTAAATCCTACTTCTGATATGTATTTTTAATAAGCACAGCAACATATCATGATAAGCACATGTGACTTAATGTGATACAAACTTTTGTGAGTATCACAGAATCTGGCCAGAATATGTTTTGCTGTAAGCTAGGGGAATGAACAGCTCATACTGGCCCTAGATTACACATCTTTGCTGAGACTGATAAAACACACTTTCAACAGTAATTGAAGTAGGCAAGCTCATCATAAAGAGTCTGATTAGAGAGACTGTAGCAGGGAATGTATGCAGAGCAGAAAACCTAGGCCACTAAAAGGTTTCATTACAAAGCAATAAAAAAATCAAGCTTCTCCAACTCATTTCCCTTGCTATAGCCATCCTGAAATCAAAACTCAAAAGCTTTCATAGTGAATGATGATGTAACCATCAGCAACACTTAATTAAGGTTGAGATCAAGTGTAATTACAGTTGATATAAAATAAATTTAACTTCAATTTTTCAATCCATTTTTCTAGCACAAATATCTGACTACAGAATGAATTATTCCTGACATTTTAAATCTTTCAAAATACAAAACCATTGTATAAAACACGGAAAATTCCATCATTAATCAACAGTTGATGAAGAAATTTGATTATACAGATGCACTTTGAAGGACTCTAAAAGTAATTTATTTGTGCTGTACTCTGCCCGAATAGCAGCAGGTTTTGGAGAACCATATGAACCTTATGAGAACACTGTCACTGGAGGTTTTCTTAAACCATAGCTTTT
Organism: Tychaedon coryphoeus; assembly: GCA_013398595.1. Lineage (NCBI taxonomy): Eukaryota > Metazoa > Chordata > Aves > Passeriformes > Muscicapidae > Tychaedon > Tychaedon coryphoeus. Next base: position 298,524 of record WBND01000585.1, on the reverse strand, counting down.
GAATATATGTAATAGAAAAGTGGCCAGGCTGGTATTGATTTGGTACAGATTACCTTCCACATAACACTGTGAGAACTACTCAAGCTATTGCAGTTGCTATATGTAGAAAAATAAATGACTGAATGAAGTTTCAAAGTGGAACAGCAACTAGAGACAACAGGTATGTTGGTATTTATTGTGGCTTAGATTAGATCTCTGCTTGTACCTAAAATATAGGTTCAAACAATAAAGTTACTAATTCATTGGTAGACTTTGCCTGCCATGATACCAATAAGTCCTACTATCAATTGCACAGGGGAAAACTGCTGTCATCTGCTAACAGACACAGCTCAGCATCTGATGCTTCCTCCCATGCCTACAGATACCCAGGAAAGAGGGACTGACACCCTGGATGATCCCTCAATAAGGAACAGAGCTCTCCCTTCCACTGCTGATTCCACATTCCTGAATAGGAAGGGTATGGTTTTTTGCAGGAGAGAAATTGGAAATATATCTCCATGCACTCCCATTTACTATATTGAACCATGCTGAATTCCTCAAATTAAATTTTTCACATCTTCTACTATTCCTGGTCAACATGTAAAATAGTAACTTCAATCAAATGGTAATATAGTTTACAGTGAGAACTGACTATTGCACATTTTTTAATTAATTGCATGAAACAACTTTGAATTTATCAGCAGTTCCACATAATTTACTTACATACCTCTTCTCATAATTATCAGCAGCAATATTGCTATCTGCATTACAAACACTAGGATTTGAAAATTCATATACTGAAAAAAATGCCCAAAGCCAGCCAAGATACGTACAAACATTAGTTTGAATAAGTGATCAATGCAACAAAAAGTTCCAGAACTTCATGTACAATCCTTCATGACCATTATTTAGAGTGGTTTCAATAAAAATAATAATTTCTTTTCCTTGAAACCTGTGGAAAGTGACATCATAGTCTAAGAAGCAGACTTCAAACAAAGCACAACTCGCTGTGTTGCGATTGAAGACACAGCCATAACTTTCTTGCAAGTGAAAAACAAAAGCTGTTTTTAAGCAGCTCTGCTTCACTGAAGAAAATTCTTATTAATTTATTTCCTGTTTGAAAGACAATGGTACCTAAGTTCCAAGCCTATTATAAGCACCTGCAAGTTGTAAGGCACAACATACAAAGATAGTTGATTTTGCTTATTTCCAGTGAAAACAAATTTTCACCCACAGTATTTAGATACTGTGATAGGAGATGATTCCACAGAATCTGGAAATGAGACACATGTTTTTCTTTCATCACCTTACAAACTCTGAGGCACACACTACATTCCTAGGCAGTAGTAGGGGGAAGAAGGAAGAAGTTTCCTGGTTGTAGCACCCGGGCTTCAACTCTGCTGTGCAAATTTATATTTGTAGTGCTTAACAAAAGAATCAATAGTGCAGTTCTCTGCTTCAGCCTAAAAGAGATGTCTCAGAAAGGATGACAATAAACAAAAGATGGAAGAAAAAAGGTGTCAAAATGATAATAAGAATGTATAGTTACTATGCAATTTTGCAGAAATAAAAGTGTTTTTCCCTTAAAAAGCAGGAACTGTATATAAACAAAGAGTCTTCAGTTTAGTCTACATAGGTAATAGCTTTTTAATCATACTTTGATATTTCAATATTGTAGCCATACTGTACCTATCTGTGCCTTCAAGTTGCAATATTCTGGACCAGGGTTTTCTTTATTTTCTTCAACACATACCAAGTATTTAAAAACATCTATGATAATAAATACAGTGGTTAAAATATTTTCTGCATAAAACTGAAGTGTTTTGGCATTGGACACTTTCATGCAGTGATATGGAAAGATCTTCACTTGTGTTGAGATTTCATTTGAGCCAGGACTTTATCTAAATACGTCTTTCTATCAACAAATTTGTATGTGGAAATCATACCAAGACAAGATCACATTTTTCATGCACACAAAGTTCTCTTTCATTTTACAAGATAGTTCAAGGCTACATTGCGCTTACTGTAACTAGCAAACATTTGATTTCCACAACTCCAAGGACTCCCATGGTTGATGTAAAAGTAATAACAGATCCAATGCCAAGTATTATACAAGAAAGATATGTCTCTGGCTAGTTCTTGGCTGAAGAAACTGTAACACAGTGCATTTGCACTGCTACTTATTTTCCGTTTATTTTTATGAGACTTCCACTTACAAAACTTATTCCAGAACAAACTATTATATCCTTGCAACACTATTACTGAAAGGATGGAAATAACAGAATGATAAAATGATGATATTATTATTATTATTATTATTATTATTTATTATTATTATTATTATTATTATTAGTACCACCACCTACATTCACAGAAGGAAAAAATTATTTTCATAAATTTAGAAAATTGTAATAACATATGAGATGTAAACAGAACATTCTCAATTGAACAATGTGAACCACTCACAGTGAAATCAGTGAATTACAGTTTAGGTTCACAGATTTTGTTTTTCTGTTTGGCAAGAATTATTAACACGTGCAGATCCTACAGGAAGATAGATAAATATTTCTCAATAAATTAAAGATTCAGTGCTGTCCTCCCTCTTTGCGACTGGCCACTTTGCATTCCAACCATTTGTGCACAGATATGGAAAGTAGAGGTGATTTTAGTTACTTCGAGCCCAAATGTTTTCTCCCAGAATTACTGCATTGGATGGTTCCTATGCCATTAGTTTGGAACTGACACTTCTTAACATAGCCAAGGCAGTCTGTTCTTTAAGAGCACATCTGTTGTTATGGGACCTAAAATTTACTTTTCTGAGGGGGAAAAAAAAAAAAAATAGACATTATGGGAAAAAGGAATATCCATATGGAGAGGCCCATACTCTTATTTATTGCACCCAAATCCTCACCTAAAGGATCTATCACCTTTTCAAATGCAAATCAAATGCAGTCTGGTAAATAAAATGAAGAAAAGATTAATAGAGCAGATTTATTTTTCAGTGATTCATCTATAAGCTGTACAGCAAGAGAAAGAAATAAATCAGTTGCATAAATCATAGCAATATTTAAATTGTAGATATATTAATATGTTTTCTCCTATTTTGATCATCATACCACGTAATGATGGAAAACATACTCAAGAGGAAAAAACCTTACTACCATGCAGTTCAATCCAATACTGCCACCTTGTGAAAATCCATTACTTCTTCTGTGAATTACATTGAACCATGCTACCATAAAGTGGTTTGGGTTGGAAGGGACATTAGAGATGCTCTACTTCCAACATCCATCCGTGCCATGGGCAGGATCACCTGCCACTAGACCAGGTCAAATCCAGCCTGGATCTGAACACTTCCAGGGATGGGGCATTTCTATTCTGCAATCATTTAAAAAAGAAAAATTCTATTTATACTAAGAAAAAAAACACTGAAGAAATTCTTTCTGTCAAATAAAAGCCACAAGTCAAGTGTCAAAAACATGAGACCCAGAGCCTTATGGGAAGGGGAGGGGAAGCGAAGGATTGTTTTTTTAATTAAGAACATCTAAAAAAAATTAAATAAAAGAAAGAAAACAGAATTTCTTGCCTAGAAAATTCCACTGAAGATATTTAAATAGCACTTCTGTATTTTGTTTTTATCTCTTATTTTCATTCTTCTGTTTTCAGTTTTGGATCACAGCTGAAAGTATAACCATACATTTAGTTCATTATGAAACGAATATAACTACTCTTATAAATTACAATGAAACTTCCTTTCTCCAGATAATATTTTATAAATTTTAACAGTCACTGATACATTGAACAAAAATAATAGCAGCAGTAGAAAGCGTCAAGATGGTGTATAGTCACCATTGCCTTTGTTACATTGTACACTATTTTTTTTTTTGTTTTGATCTTTTTTATTTTAAACTGCTAAAGATATTTGGAAGCAGCATGTATTTTGGAAGATTTATACTGCAAGATTTACACAGCCTTGTTCTTCTATTTTTCAGTGCACTTTCTAAATAGTAAGGATACCAGCTAAAATGAACAGATGACAAAGGTGAAGCTTCTGCAGTCAAAACTTATCTTGCATTAACAATTTATTTTACATAGAAAACACATTACGTATGTACCAAATTTGATCTTTTAGAAAAAAAAATTCAGCAAACACAAGCTTAGCCTGCCCTGTCAAGATCCTCAATGTCTGGATTATTAAACTTTTCTTCTGCATGAAGAAAGCTGTAGTAAGCTTCTCAAACTAGCTCTGTGGTGGAATGGAGTTAATAATGGAGTCAATAATGCACCTAGTAAAATTATAGACTGTTTGAGACAATAGGCTTTTCAAGTTCTCTAGAGAAGTTTCACTACTTTTAAGAGTAATCAAACTTTTTTTTTGTTTTCAAAAATAGAATGTATTCAAACAGTGGTGTGATGCATTGTTTTAAGAAAAAGTCCCCTGAACAGTTATATATTCAACCTGAAAACTGGAATCTGCAATAGTTCTCTTATTAATAGTATTACCTGTGTGACAATAGGTTTCAGGAAGTTCTGGCTCATTTTGATGCACTTCCTCTCATTCCATGACATGTAATTGTTTTCCCTTCATTTCTGAACTCGTGAAATGAAGAATTTTCATTACAGCACAGCTCCAAGATTGTTCACTCTACAATTTTTGAATCAGTGCCAACACTTGTGATGGAGATCTCAGCAGCAACAAGCTACACTTGAGGTTTGTGCGAGGGTTCAGAGAGCTGCAGAACCTACAGCTTCAGGGACACTGGTGATCCTAAAGGCATTGCAAGGGCATCAGGGCAGGGTGCCACAAGTGATAAATCCACACCTTCAATCTGTTTAACCTATGGCGATGAAGACATCTGCACAGTCCTAAGATGTCATTAGGACCAGGATTAGGCCTAGTGTTAGTGTTGAGTGAGTCAAAGAGCCCACAGCTCCAGGAACAGTAAGTAACATGAATGGCAAGGTGCTCCCAGTAGGGCCTCAATATTGCTGCTCCTACTTCTTCTAAACTCGACCACCCATAAAGATGGGGGTTGTATTGTTAGGGTCAGTGTTAGGGTTAGTTTAGGGTTATGTTTAGGGTTAGGGCTAGGGTAAGGGTTAGTGTTAAGTTTAGCCTTCAAGTTGAGTGAGTAATGATTTGAAAATTCTTCATTTTGTGAAATGAAATCTTTCTATGATTTTTATGAAACGTCTCTTTTATCGGCAAATTTTTGTGCTAAGCACTGGACATAGTCTTTATTCAGTACGTGCTCAGCATAACTCTACTACAAAAGAAGCATTTACTCCACATTCAATCAGTGAATGAATAGTTGATCACATTGAAAAGTTCACTAGTGAGATGACTATATAAAAAAGCCAATTTCAAATGGATGTGCTTCCATTTTTTTAATATTTAAATATCCTACTTATCCATAACACTGGTGAGAAAACTGTAAGGAGTTGCCCTTGAAGCAAATATTTTTTGCTTAACACTTCTAAAAATTTCAGAAAGGTACTCAGCTTATTCTAAGTAGATGGGTAAACCCCTACAATTTTTGGCAGATCCTTCCCATTGTTCCCAAAACGCACATTGTCTGTATAAAAGCTAAATTTATAGATCTTAATTTTTGGTATACTTGTTTTTGCATCTTGGTATTCCTCATCACACTCAGAGTTAGATATGCTCCCCATAAACACACAAAAATATTATTATCTGCACCCTGCCTGATCTGTTTTAACTTTTCCTAGACTGAATTCTATTTAGTCTCTAATTCTCCAAGAGGATATTTTCTCCAGTTTTTAATAACCACTGAGGGACTTTTATACAGACAAGGGGGGCAGGTTTTAAACTAGAAGAGGGGAAAATTAGATTAGATGCTACAAGGAAATTCTTTACACCACAAAGAGCAGTGAGTTTTGAAAACAGGTTGCCCAGAGAAGCTGTGGGTGCCCCATCCCTGTGTTCAAGGCCTGGTGTTGGGTTGTAGTTGTTTTCCTTAAA